>OZ022265.1:99188769-99728769 GCA_963978885.1 Nemotelus pantherinus | reverse complement strand
TGATTTTGAAATGCGGGCGATTCTGTGCCAGTGGTGCCATCTTGAAAAACCACTAAAAAAGATAACTGTTTTTAGCCCTATAAATTCTGATTGAATCGTTCGATTTTGACGAAACTCACACAATTGCTGGACCTTACTTTAAGCCACGTTTGGTAGAAATTTGGTCGAAAAATTCGGTTGGAGTTGCCAGCTATGATACTTATGGTGTCTTCTTTTTGAAAATAAAATTTGGAAGTGAAAACATTCAAACCATCGAATATTCAAAAAAATGTCCGTTTCTTACAATAAAACCAATCTGTATATAAATCTTATGTTTTATCTACACGTTCAAAATAAAACTTTGGAAATTTCATGTCGGACAAGAACGGTAACCCTCTCTCAGTTAACCTATATTTTTAGCTTCAAAAACTTCTGTTCACGGAAACTCACGAACCAATAATCAGGTACAGCTAAAATTTACAGAATGCATTGGACTTAAGTAAGACCAGATTTGATAGAAGCGATTTTGAATTGTGGGCAAGTCTGTGCCAGTGGTGCCATCTTGAAAAATTACAAAGAAAAAAAACTGCTTTTTGCCCTATGAAATGTGAATAAATTACCAGATTTTCGTGAAATTGGCACAGTAGCTAAACCTAACTCTAATCTCTGTTTGGTGGAAATATGGTTGAAAAATTTGATTGGTGCTACCAGCTATGGTAATTTTTGTGTCTTTGGTTTTGAAAATTCGCTCAGGAAAATAAAACTTTTTGCACTATAACTTCCAGTGCAGTCATGAAATCAATACGAATTTCATACAATTAATGAAACCTGTCATAGACATTATTCAGGCCAAATTTGGTTGAAAAGCCACGATAGGGTTGCCAGCTATTGTTGGTTTTGTGTTTAATTGCAATATCTTTATTAAGCGGTTTTAGCGTAGAATTTTCAAATGGTAATGATATTGTAGTGACAATAAACAGCAAATATTAAGCTTTCGATTATTTGAAAAAACTCGCTGCAGGTAACTCTAAATTTCTTTATACTCCTTTAACTTCGAATGTAATATAACAACGTGAAGCAGATGTGATATATTCTTGGCTTTGATACTGGCAGAAGGTTGCTAGCACGAGTCTGTTGTGCTACTTTTGCATCAATAAACGCTTACAGTTAGTATTCATACCGGAAACATTTACAATTAAAATAAATAATCAATGTTGCAATTCGCAAAGTTCTGCAAATTTTTCGGATCGCAGCCCCAAACACCAACTTCAGTTACAGTGCTGCAGGCACTGAGCATTTTCTTCATTGATGTTATATGAGATGCTGCTTTCAAAACTATGTGAAATAAGCAACTGATAACGAATATAATTAACCCGTGATTTGCTCTAATAAACGTTGAAATTCATGCCAGTGGTAATATCTGGAACCTTCCACCATATGAGTTATAATGCATTCTTGAGACCAAAGTAAAACGTGGCATTTGAAACAGTTTGGTCGTAATAAGCAGCACATGTGGTGGAATATGCACTCAAAACCTGCACGATTCTTCTACTGTTCTTCGAACATTAGTGTTTCTAGCGGTTCAGGTGCGCTAGAGTTTTTTTTCATTTAAAATTGTATCGCTGTGTTTAGAGATTTCCTCCGAGATTTTCCCAAGAATTTCATTTTCAGCTATATTTGATACGAACACCCTCGTTCTATGCAACTTACGATACCAAAACTGATTTCAAGGTTACTATTCACCTTAAAATCAATAATGTTGACTACTGTGGGTATTCTATACCTTAGATATTGATAATATGTACTTATACAACAGAACATGACGCAATTATTGCTTATAGAACGTTGCATTCATCTGTTGATTCTGACAATCTTATTCGTGTGAAACGCTTTCCTGACTTCCTTTGATGCTAAAGATACCCTGCTAGATCTTTACACATGTATTCGTATGCATAAAAACATATATATGTGTGTATATAATGCATTCGCTTTCACACATCTGTGCACATATTTATATTTCTTCAGACCCACTCGTATACCGAATAAATGAAACTGCCGTGAAATCACGCCTTACATCCATGCATTCATCTTTACATGCTTTGTTATGGCAGAATTTCCTTTCAAATTTCCTTCAATATGTTCTGTAGCTAACGCGAACAACAATGTAAATGTGTGCCACCTAGAACCGTCACTTTTAACAGGAAAAAACGGTAAAATTATTCAAAAGGTGACAATTGTATGTCTGGCTACCCCTGTTCGTTTTGAGTCCCCAGGACTATTGTATAACATACGGCAGGTTGAAATTCATTGGGACCTTTTTTTGAGTAGTTATGTGGAGGTACACAAAATGGGGTTGTAATTACGAATACTATAATAAATGTAATTTGTAATGAGAGAGTTAGTGTCCTCATTTATTAAAAATATCAAGCGTCCAACAAAGTATATCCTGGCCACTGCAATCAACTAAAATAATAAAATACTCAATTTTCTTCTGATTGATTGAGTTGACTTTAGCAGCAGCCATACTTGGTATATAGCAATATGAAGTTTAATTTAAATGGTCGATTTCACCACTTAACACTCTGTACGCCCAAAGAGTTGTGAATGCCGAAATTGAGACTTTCCACGATGGCGAAGCTATCTCCCATTTATACAATTTGACAGCAGACTACTTTAAATTGTTTTAGATTAAATTTTTTTGGATTAAACATGTTGGCTGTATTACAATCTGCAGCATAAATCCTGTTTATTTCTCAGATACTGTTGAATGAGTCCTGTTAACTTGAATTTCCACTTAACTCGAAACTAAATCCTATACGCGTGCTGAGATATTTTTCGAGTTGAAATAATTTAATTTGATTAAAATGTTTGCTCTTTCTCGAACGTTCCATTTAACTGATATCGTCAAAGAATTTTTAACAAAGATTTTAATTAGCACGGAATTTCTGCTCAAAAGCCTTCAGCAGCATTAGGTGCAGCTAAATTGGCAAATAATATAAGAACTGCTAGCCAGGATAAATATATTTTGACCGAAGTAAACATCGTTTTTCATTGGGTCCAGAACAGTGCCATAATAATTGTGTGTAAGAGACTCGCCATTTGGCAGAAGTTGGTCACTGGAAGTAATGTCCAGGCTCTAACACTCTAGTATACATACTCACACGTGGTACGTCTGTTGAAATTTTACTCAATTCGAAGTCAGGTGGGTGAAGTGCTGATCAGCCTGAATGATCCATCCAAACTAGAGCAATTGTCAATTGAGCTCTGTTCACTAATTTCACTAACCTTTGGACCTCAATCGTCATTACAAGAAAAGTAAGCAGTTTGGGATATCGAAAACCTGCGTCAACATCGCTAGAAAATCCGAGTTAGCGCTTATATGTTTCGGTTTTTCAATCGACTAAAAATCAGCAAAATCGGATTAATTAAATCAGAGTTGTACTGTATTAAGGTCTTATTTACAAGAAAACAAGTCCAAATTTTTCCAGAAATTCTTTTCTTTTTGGCGAAAATGAGGTTTTACGTGTAGGAAGACAATTAAACGAAGCAATGAAAAAAAAATATTTTTATGTTTGTTTTCTGGGGTTGAAGGAAAGGCGCCTGGCATGTCTTAGCACCCAGGCCAAATTACTGATTTTACTCATACCTTCAGTTTAGCATAATTTTCCAAATCTCTTAAAGAAATCCAGCAGGGGCTGACGCAGCTCTAGCAATGCTGCTTGACTGTCACTACAAAAAACCAGGATCAGAGTGTGCAGCGTCAACGTCAGCGACTATTGCAACCACCAGCTGATCAAATTTTAGCCAAAGATCAGCAACAAAAACAGCAGCTGCCGCAACAAAATCAGTGACAACAACTGCATTCACACCAACCACAACAGAAGCAAAAACAGCAAGTGGAACAATATTGAAAATGACGAGCACTTCATTAAGTCTTCTT
Organism: Nemotelus pantherinus; assembly: GCA_963978885.1. Taxonomy (NCBI): domain Eukaryota; kingdom Metazoa; phylum Arthropoda; class Insecta; order Diptera; family Stratiomyidae; genus Nemotelus; species Nemotelus pantherinus. The sequence continues at coordinate 99,724,850 of OZ022265.1, read as the reverse complement.
TTGACCATCATTATTAATGAAAGCCTAACTGAGGGTCGTCTTCTTTCCCCGTGGAAACATGCTATAATTTATCCAATTCCTAAATCAGTCCTCTGCAAACAATTTTCACCCAATGTCGATTCTTCCATTCTTTTCCCGGACCATTGTATAGTATTTATATGACTTTATCGTTATTTAATACTGGCATCTCATTATAAAAGAGCAACAACACGGTTTCCTCCCAGGTCGCTCAGCATCAGCAAACCTTGTATATTTAACAAAGCTTTGTTGCTAAAGCCGTAGAGGTTCAACTTGCAGTTCACGCTTTATATACAGACTGCTCTTAAGCTTTTTTTTTTCATATTGATCATTATATTGTTCTCTCTAAATTAAATGGATAGAATCATACCTATGCGATCGATCTTCATTTGTTCAGTATGATTCCTGTATGTCCCATCCTTTCAAGCCTAGAACCGGTATTCCACAAGGTTCTATTCTGCGTGTCCTCCTCTTCTTATTTTATGCAAATGATCTGCCGCCATCTCTTTCATGTGAATGTCGTTTTTATGATGATAATGATCTGAAGCTCTTCGTGACCATAAGGTCGATTGAAGGCTGGAACCTTCTTCAATCCAACCTTAAAATTCTCAAAAGCTGGTTTAAGGAAAACAAGCTTCTTGTGAATACAAAGAAAAGTCAAACACTGTTTTCTTTTCTCATAAAACTCAGCCTACTTTATTTCAATACTCGTTGGATACCCATGTGTTCACTTCTCCTGCCTGCGTCAAAGACCTTCGGTCCTCCTTTGATAACAAGCTCAAAATTGATGCTCATGTCTCGGATTTGGTCAATCGAGCTTCTAAACTATCAGATTTTTTCTTCAAATCATCGCAAACATTCGGACCCATACAAACTATCTTATTTTTATATGTTTGCCTTACACGGTTAACTTTGGATCGGAGGGATCTCACTAATCGGAGGAATCTCACACATCTAACCTTTAGCAGAACAGTGCCCCACATTGCCGTTTAGTTAGTCTTTTAGTAGAGCTAATCTCATCATCAATATGAATGCCGAGCGAAGGTAAATTCTGAAATTGCATCAAGGGCCGCACCAGGAGTAGTACTCATGGGACCACAAATACTCAGACACACAATCCTTTGCAGCAGATACTCTGGCACACAACCCTTCTTGTGAGGATACAACAGCTTCATAATAGTCCAGCACACTCTGCGTACACTATCATCGGCCTTATGATCGTTACGTAGGTCTACATAACTAAATGAGGTTTCCACCCGAAAGTGGTGACGAAAACCCTCTTGCATTGCCCGAACTGTTTCTTCTGTAGAAATTTTTTGCCAACAATTACTGCGAGATATTTGAATTCATCTGGAAGATGAAAAGTTGCACCAATCTTGCTTAATTTTTTGAAGCACTAGCCCTTCCAGTTTTCTTTTCTCGGTAAACAAAACAATTTTTGCTTTGCCAGGATTCACTGAACAGGTTGAGCCTCGAGCACTCACTGTTAATGAGCTTCAATAAGCGTTGTGTATTATGGCATACCACATTCAGATCCTTACTTACTGTTAGTGTGGCTCCGTCATCAGCGTAAGACTACACTTGCAGCCGTTCGTGTTGCAGCTCTTTAACCAGGCAGTCAGCTTGCATACACCACAAGAGAGGTGATAGGATACTCTTCTGAGGGCATCCACGTGTTGCCTCTATCCTCAAGTATCAGTTGGCTCTAGCTTTCAAGAACAAAATCCTTTGCGTCAGAATGGCATCTATCCGTTTAACTAGGATGTCGTTGATGCGATGAGGTTTTCCAACTTCGACAGGAGAAAAGTACCGAACATGAACGAGCGAAGTACGATTGAACGACGAATTTGTACTTAGACAGTCTGTTCCGGTTAGAGGTCAATTAAAGTACGGGCGGAGGATTGGAAAAGCATACGAATACATTCTAATACCATTGAGACTTGGGGAAAGCGTCCGTACTATAGATAGTGCGGAAAGAACGGTATTGTGCGAATTTGCCTGATGGCAGAGAAGGGTAGGATTTACCATCAGCTGGCAACTAAAAAGAGCCAAAAATAATCAAGTTCACTTTATCATATGCCAACGGGAAAGAAGCATGCATATCTCAAATGACAGGTGAGAGTGTATATATCCGTGTAGCTGATAGGTGAGAATATGTTGGCGTGCGTATGATCCCATAACCCAACGGGAATCGCTGTAATGCATTCCGGACGGAATATATGCAGAAAACATTCTTGGTAATGAAAATGTAATGCGCTTGCGAGGGATTCTCTAAAAGTCCATGACTGGCCAATGAACATCACTCGCAGAAATAAGGGGAAAAGAACTTGCGAGCTTACATCGGCTATGGGTGGTGTGCTATATAAAGCGAAAAGATGACAATTTCGGAGCAATTCAAATCATCACGGGTAAGTAAAATGCATGAAAAAGAAGAGTACCAATTCCCCCTAGTAGCTGCGAGAATACGCTATTGGAATTTCCAATGAGCGTCACAATCACTCAGCATGCAATAACCACACATGCAGAGGTCAGTGATGGGCATTTACTACATTTGTAGTAGATCTGCTACTTTTTTCTGCCTTTTTCTGAATATACTACTCTACTACGTAGCAAATGATATCTACTACTTTTCCCAAGGAACTACTTTTTAGTGAAGATGGCACTGATGAAACTTCGGTGAACTATTAAGCATGAACTGAAGGACATCTGCGATAAGAAAACGCCGAGCGTGTCGCAACTACTGTAAAATTGCTGAGCAGTGTTTTCGCTGTTCGTCTGGCTGTTCTTAGAATTCAGAAAAAGTAGCTGTTCTCGTTTTTTTTATACACTATATATAGGTCTGTTCCCGTACTTGAATCTATTATAATATATTAAAATAGATTCGCAGCAAGTCGTTTTCGTACTTTTGCTGCAAGCCAAATGCAAGCCAAATTTTGCAGCAAAAAGAAGCCAGCTGCCAGATTCTGTTACTGCTGCAGTTTGCTAAAGTACGGGAACAGACCTTATGTATATGTCTAATTTCTACTACTTTTTTTCTTGAATCTGCTACTTTTTTTTAACAATATCTGCTACACATTTATTCATCACAATGCCCATCACTGCCAGAGGTACGATCGGCCGTCGGCCAAAGCTTCCATTCGTTTTCACCCTAGATGACGGAAATGCGAAAATACTATGTCGTACTTTCCAAAAAGCTCTTATAAATTAAGCTAAAAGCATAAGTTTCCCCTTGTATAAATCTTCCCAGCCTAGGACATGCAATGTTAAAAAGAAATAAACATGCAATGATTCGGTAATGCTTCCACGCATTACGCGAAATGCTTACCGAATATATCCGTAAGTATTGCTTTTCCCGTTGGGAAAGAAACAGTAAGCGCAGTGAACATTCACTGGCAACAAACGAAATGGTCTGTAGTGGATTACATAAAAGTGCCGGAGATGGCCTTTTTACTCGCCAAATGGTATCGAAAGTAGTATTTCGCCTTAAATATCTTATCGCTCACCATTTAAATAGTGAGAATAGGTTTTAAGTATATGCATTAATCGCTATTCGTGAGAGGAGTCTTTTTGTATATTGCCTAGTGGGAATGAGAAACGTATCTAATCGTAGGAGCGCTGAGTGGCGGGATGCTTTCTGTCTTTTTTACACTTTCGACTTGGATATTGGTATCTATTTCTCGCAATTAGTGAGGAAACATAGCAGCTCGTATCGCAAATCACGTTCTTCCACGCTATCATATTGTGTGCGCTTTGACTTGGAACTCAGAGTCAGTCGAAGTGATAACATCGAAGCTAACTAAAGCAAATTTTTGAATCCAAATTAGAATTATTTTCAATTTTTTCAATGCGAGCAACCATTTTCTACCTTTCAACTTAAATAACAATTTTTCCTTTAAAAGCTACATGCACGAGAATTTTAATATCTTATCATATATCGATAATTCGAAGGTAATCTAGCCAATTTGTTTCTATTGTAGCTTCTAGAAGAAATAAATGGTCTTTAAATTAAAATATTTAAAATTATTATTTACACAAAATAATCAAACCGCACATAATTCAAAACTATAGCTAATAAAAAACCCAATGTTTTCGAGTAGCAATGCATTACTATTTACACCAAGTTCCTCTTCACTTTTGATCACTTAACATTATTCTTCTGTCCTCTATCGTTCGTAACTTTAATAATAATAATTAACTAATAAGTTGTTTCTATTATTTCTTTTTCGTTTTTTTTAAACTAATTCTGCTCTGTTAATTGGGCTCTAGCCTGTTCAAAATGATATTAAATGAGTAAATGAATAAATATAGTTTGTGTTTTTTTTTAAAGCCATAATGGTGGCTTTATTTGGTGAATTAGACTTATAATAATTGCGCTGACGTTCATTCTCCGGTGTATGACAAAGTAAATGGTCAACATGCATATATTATCGTTATCATTTTATTTGATCTCATTCTTGCTCGTCCTTGATTTTTTATAGTTAGTACCTTTGTTTATTATTTAAACCGCTTCGGCCAATTAGTTGTCATAGCCCGTAGAACACTTTTGCGAAACGGTCCAGTTCAAATGAAGTGAGTGCCAACAAATATGTTAACAACCAATATCAATTAAACCAATGGTCTAAACATAAACAAATATAAACATTATATGTGTGTTCCTCTGTTCGCTGCTGAATAGATTTTCCGCGCCATAAACTAGTAGTTATTAAGTGGCTCCGAGCCATATCGTCAACGACAGCATGTTTTCCATATGCAATTAAAACTGGTCAAAATGTTTTCGTAAGCGGGTGTAAATCATTCATGATGCATTTAATTTAAGAGCGGAAATTAAAATGCACTTGACATCTCTCTGTTTTCAATAAGCTTATTGCTATCATGCTGTAACTGAATTTAATTAAATCAGCAGAACTATACACAATAAACACAAATACATAATAAATACATAATAAACACAAATTTATCATAGCATTTCCTTTTCACTTCATACAATAAAAGCGTTGTTCATCTTAGAATATTTTTGCATCAAATTTCCGTAAATACAATTTTTTCAACTTATCGCAGCGGATTCCAAAAAACACCACCAAACTTGTTTCTATATCCGGAACAGCGTGGCCTTTGTTGTGGTTTTGAGTTTCACAAAACATTTTTCCGAACCACGTGCCTGCAAACCTATTACTTTGATCAAGGATTAAACTCGGGAATAAATTAGGCTCAAATTGAATTTCTTTTATGATCCGATTGTGTGCTAAGCTCAGGAATGTTTATTGAATTTTGTTGGAAGATAAAGATATTGAGATTCCAAATCGTGGACATCATAATCTCGTGTAAATGGAGTGAAATATGTTTTCTTGTTAAACCAGTACTACTACTACCATAATATCACTTCATAAAAACTATATATTTTTCCTCCTGGTATACATGCAATAAATGTCAAAGTAATTTTCAAAAGATACAACTTACGTCTCATTAAAACAAGAAACATGATTAAAATCGAAGCCAGAAATCTGTGTGCATGTTGAAAAATGGCTTTATGTCTATCATTGGGTCGTAATGAATTTTCATGTTGAGCGAATAATTGCATATCATTAAGCTCTGAATGTTATTTCGAATTAAATCGTTTCGGTTATTCACATAAAATGTGTGGGTGAAAATCATGTGCACTGTACAGATAAATATTATTTGTGGTACGTTATATGTGTTTGCTCGCAAAATTACAGTTCGGAGGATGAGTATTAATCCTCCTGAGATTGATGAGGATCGAGGTCATTTAAAACTGCCCGGTTGCACATAATCGAAGTTAAGTAGCTGCAAATTTGAGATGTTAACTCATGGGTAGATACTCTTTTGATTTGGTCATTATTTTAGTTAGTTGACTATCGGAATATTAATCATTTGTTTGCATAGATATGATTGTATTTTGTCACTAGTCGCACACATGCTTTTAAATTTTGGAGCTCATTCTATTGGTAATGAGTCTTTCTGCAGTTATTTAGGCTGTCACTTGTTTTAATTTGAAGGCTAAGCCGAAGGCTTATACTAGGCTTAAACTTGCTGGTTGATCTAATTGAAAAGCGCAACATTAGCAAAAAAAGCATCTATGCAAATGCCAATAGTTTGCGCTTAGGGCTTTAGACTTTGTATGGCTAAAAGAACACTATAGCTTGCACTAGATTATTACAACTAGATGATTCTCTTATAGTTATGATTTATTAATTATGGTTGACAAAAAAAACCACTCTCATCAAAAAATCGATTTGTCTACTAAATTCACGTAATGTTTTAACCAATGTTTTCCTTTAATTAGTTTGTCATCTAGTTTGAATATTGTCCAAAAGTCAGCATCCTCTATTAAATAACCAGAGTGCAATAAAGAAAGTACTGAGTTTTTTTTATTGGAAGCTCAAACTCAATCAATCAGTTTTGTAAAGATTCGCTACTCTAGGTCTCTTTCACTCTATCCTAGGTCAAATGTGGATAGAAAAACGTTAAAGCAATTTTTTTTCAGAGAACCAAACGGATAATGTTATCCAAATTCGCTAATAAAAAGTTTTGTGTTATTGGCTTCTATGTTCTGATACCCATCCTTTTAGCAAGAGTAGCACAGTTAGTGAAAATTAAATTTGGTTAGGCTAGGTCAAGCGTCTGTTATCTGTAGCCGAAAGTCACACATTGGCACAACAGAAAGCTGAGATGCCACGATGTTGCTCTCGGAACTCAGAAACTATCTAGTATCTATAAAATGCGTCATCATCTTTAAGTCTATGGAGGATATATATATATGTTAAGCAGAACCAAAAACAGGTACACGATATGGAAAACGTGAATCTCTTCATTTTCTCAGCCAAATCATAACCCTATGGATTAAACTTAATAGCAGCCTCGTGCGACATATGTTCACGGAAGCTGGGGACTGTCTTGTGATCGCACAGTTTGATACTTCAGCCCAGGATCTCTTGCCTCTTTCAAGGTATTTTTGCCTGATGACTTGTTTAACCTATGACAACGGTGTTCGTATAGGTAAGGTACATAAAACATAAGGCAGCAGGGATCAATGCCTTGGCAGATTGTCGGTCGTACAGCTTTTCCGAAAACTATTATGTCCTGGTACCTAAATAAATCGCAATGCCGAATAACTCGGGATCTTCCTAAGAGATGCATGGCATTTGAAAACATAACTGGACAGTGTATGAAGACCAGGGAAGGAATTCACAGCCGCAAGGCTATCTGAAAAAATACCGATATTGACTTCAAATATTCGATTATAAAGAAGTTATTTGATACTTGGGAAAATAGCCACCACCTCCAAATGAAAGACACTGTAATGGTCCGGAAGATGAAACAATAGCCTCAGAGTCAATAGCCCGATATGAATAAGCCCACTTTTGAGGTTAGCACCCTCATTCCATTCATCACTGTGAGGAATGTGAGCTGAAAAATCGAAATGTGGTAGAATATCCGGAGCCATGTAGTCAATGTCTCCTCATCGCACGACCACACTCAGTTCTAGTCCATGCCGAGATACAATGCGTCCTAGTGACATAATTTTTAAGCGTCAGGTGGTAGGTGAACTGTCTAGCATCTTACCACTAAAGTGCATTGGCGGCTCAACACCAACGGTAAACAGTCATGTTTCCCATAAATTCTTAAAGCTTTTGCGGCAATAAAGTAAACCGAATATTTTCCGTACTAAGTTTCGAATCAAGAATCAGACCCAAATATTTGACCCAAGGTCACATAAATAACTATTGGTCCAAAGTGACACCAGGTAAGAAAACTTCGAGCTAAAATGGCTCAGTTCAAGTAACTATCAAAGGCTCAAGCAGCTAGAATAGTTTTAGCACTAAGAACTAGTTCAGCTGCTGCCAAAGCTTAGAATATGATCTACAGCCTTGAGTTTTGAGCCTGAATTAAACCTTACGAAAGCGATTTGATTTAGAGATATATTGCCACAGAAAGCTCTTCATGAAAATATCGCTGTCTTGTAAGTGAGATACTTCTACTACCTTCAGTTTCGATATATAAAGCGACCTTTCGTTAGCTCTTTTTGTGTTGTTAAGCTCTAGTAGAGTGGAGATTTTTACATATTGCCATAGTAATTTTGGCCTCCCCTGGCTTAACGTGGAGATTGGAGGCTGCCTTCGCCGCAGAATTGAGGTTACAAGCAAGAGTGCTCATTATTTCGATGGTCTTCGGAGAAAGTTCCACTAAAGTTCGGACCAGAGATTGGAACCTCGCCCAATCCATTCATTTCCTATTAGTAAATGAACCGGACTTACTCAGTTGATCTTTGATCGTCCATATTTTAGGGTATGTACCACGTAAATCAGAGAACGAAAACTTTTTATGATCATTCATTCATTCAGGAGATATGTTTGCCGCGCGTTAACTAAAGTGACGTCAATAATCTCCCTCTGAGTTGAGGTAAGGAAGGATATGTTGTTGCTCAAATTTACGATGGACAGGTTGTACGCTACGATGATCTGTACTTTCGTCGTTGCTTTTGCTTAACTCCCTTTCACAGATTAACGCTACCCGTGACTTGAATGGTCGTATTCTTTACCTTACTCTCTCTAATATTCCCTCTACTGCTATATATGTATCTATCGTGTTCCTTGCCTATGTTTAAGTAGACGCTCACCACCCTCCTCTCTCTTTATGTTCCTCTGACATACTCATCAGGGAAAGAAATCTTAGTTGCTCTTCGGTACAATTTTTGAAAGACTAATTACCCAGAAATGGCATCAGAATTTAAAAAAGTTAACTGGTTTCCGTTCTCCCGTGGTCTTAATATTGATCATACACTCTCCAAATTTTATCCTTTCCTCAATGACCACCTACCTTTTATCCTCTTGAATTTATAGATCTTCCTTGGTTCACCCTACAAGTTTTGACGGCAATCCAAATAAAAAGCAAATTTGCTCGGAAAAAGCCTTGAAGATCGAGTTCTGCCTCTGATTTTGCCGTATTTCAGACCCTGTAATCCTCGGCAAAAAGCAAAATGAAGCAGGTAATGAATGCACGTTTGCTTTGCTAGGCTGGAGTCATCTACTTCTTCTTGCAATACTAAGCCTTTTTGGTCATATATTCGGTTTTTGAAGAAAACTACTTCGATTTTGAACCATGTTACTTCCAATGATTCTACCTCGCCATCCCCGCAGGATGTATGTGAATTTTTCGCAAACTTCTTTTGTTTTTCCTTTAAAAGTTTTCCTTTCTTGTACATCTCCTTGATCTTCCTTCCTTCCTCTTGTAATTTATCTACTCCATACTAATCCGATTGAAGTTAGAAATTTATTGCTCAACCTTGATCAGCATTCCGATGGTGGATCTGATTGTATTGACAATTTCTATGCGTAGTCTATGGCTTCCTCATTGTGCGTCCCCTTCTCTTTCTTCCTTAATTTGAGCTTATCATCCGATGTTTTTTATTTTGCCTGAAAAATTTCTAATATATATCAAATTTTCAATACTAGCGATATTTCTTCCATCTCCAATTTTCGTCCTAATTTCTCTTCTAAACAAAATTTCTTGAAAAAATGGTCTACTGATTCATCCTATCCTCTCTTTGGAACAGCTCAGGCTCATGAGAGGTAAGTCTTCTTTGATTAACCTCATGCTCTTTTCTAACACAAAATTTACACAGAATTTTCAAAAGCCTTTGATACTGTCAACCATGAGATATTACTGAATAAAGTCGGACAGTTTGGTTATGTTGGTTCTCTCCTATCTTGGTTTTCGTCCTACCTCAGTCATCGTGTGTGCAAAGTTACTATTAACAATCTTTCCTCTTTTTCCTTTCATCCTTCTTTTCCTTGTCATTGGTCCAACACTTTTCTTGATTTTAATCTATGACCATCCATTCGTTATCGATTCCCCTTGCTTATTGTATGTTGACGATTTGAAACTATTCCGAGTCATCAGGTCTGCTACTGACTGTAACATTCTTCAGAATGATCTGTCTGCTCTTCTCAATTGGTGTAACCGCAATTCCTTGTCCTTAAATGTTAGCAAATGTAAACGTATGAATTTTTCTCTCGAATCCTCTCCTATTTCATTGTATTATTTGTTTTCTTACAACTACCTGTCGTCTGTTATTCAATTCAGAGACATGGGTGTGATATTTAATTCTAAATTCAAATTTAATTTCCATGTTTTGAAAGTCACCGCTAAATCCTCTCAAGTCTCTGGATTGGTCTTTCTTTCTGCCTCAAAATTTTTTGGCAAACGTATATACGTCTTTTTTAATGCTAGTTCATTGTGTCCTCGAATATGCTTGCCATATGTGGTCTCTACGTTCCCTTTATTTTTTTTAGGCCATAGAGTGTGTGCAGCAAAGGTTCACACGCTCTTATCCCTATATCCCTTACTCTTCATATGTTTCCCGTCTGTCCTTTCTACAAATTTCTTCCTTGGAATCATGCCGACTGTTGCTTGCCACGTGCTTCCTGTTCAACTTGCAGTGAGGTATTGTATGCCGATTCGATCCGACCTCACAACTCGTTGCGTGTCAATAGGTCTCAGGAAGTTTTCACTGTTCCGTTCGCGCGTACGAATATGTACTGCTATTCTTAGCTTCGTTCTCTGCTACAATCGTTCTTTGCTTTTAAAAGACGTTTAAAAGAATTTATGCTTGGCCTTAACGACCAATCGTTGGATTATTGAATCGACTTTTCTTTTGTCTTTTTGTAAATATCAATTTTTATTTTATGTTTTTCACCATAATTGGAGTTTGTGTTGTGTTGCGATGAATTTTTGCAAATAATTCAATACCTAAACTGCTGCATTGAAGTGCTGGAGGATATTTTGACGTACTTTCATCAGTATCAGTCAAGCTTAAGTCGAGGTTCTCCTTTGACGCTTGGCCTGTCCAGTTTCCCTCTTCTATTTTCAGAATCAAGTGGTCTAGGTAGCCAACCCAATTGGAGATAGCTCCTATTCTGACTAATCTGCTGAGAGGAGATCTGCATCTGATTCTTATTCAACTGTATCCTCGAAGAGAGAGATGAATCATTTACAAAATGGCAGCATCAGTTTCCTATAGTATAGATTTTACCTGATCTTATCATGATGCTCTCTTAAGTAACTTAAACTGGCACCGCTTCTTGATTAAAGATGAAGAGAGCCTCTCTTCAATTTACAATTGACTCACATATGTGGTCCCTTCCCTCCGATTCTTGGGTTTAAGATCGATACTGACATTTTCCAGAATTTCTTCTGACAGAATAGACGCAGCGAATTCATGCCCTACATTTGAACCGCCTGGGGATTTCATTTACCGGCATCACCTCTAGTTTGGCGCCTGGAATAAGTTCGCTCAGTTTGGATATCGTCTGATCTTCACTTGCTACCAGCCTGACATCTTTGCACTAATCCGCATCGCTCACTGTAGATTGGGAATATATGCTGGCTTTCTGCAGCTTGCAGGAGACTGAAAAAATCCTGTCTAATCTTCAGCCAGTTTTCTGCCAAAATGATTCCATCTGCGTTTCTGGCATCAATCCCAGCCCAGATCATACCGTTTCATTTAACAGTTGAGTAAGTCCTGAAGTAGTAGCCATTATTTTAAGTTTTTCCAATGCCTGTCTGCTTTGGAGTGGTGGAAGATATTTTGGTCATTCTCCATTGACCTCCTCGTTTCTGAGCAGAATCTACAAAGTTTTTAAAAAAACATGTGCTCTCCGATAAACTTTGATGCCCTTTAAAGGTACTTTTTGTCCTTGCCGAACAACGTGTTACAGGTCAAAGTTTTTCAGCGCTTTTTTTCCTCAGAACTTTCAAGGCTGTCCTTCCAGTTCCGTCACTTCGAGAGGAGTTGACGGCTGAAAGTTTGAAGAGGGAGCGGTGCTGAAGTGCAATAGTTGACGATTGTCCTTGTTCATTTGCGGTAACCTGTTCACCACTCTGACCACAAATGGGCTTCTCAGTTTTCTTCGGGCTAGGCTTGGTGACCTAAGCTCTGGAATTGCTCAGAAAAAGGTTTGTTTCCAACAGTCCACGGAACTAGCACATCCAACATTATTCCATTTCCTGAGGCTTTAGCCAAAACTGACGAAACTTTAGCAAGATTAGTTGGTGTATTAGATTTTTTGCCAGACTTTTGGGTTTGACATTCTTATCTTTGATACTAATGAGTGCCCGCTCGAAGCCGCTACTCCAAAACAAATGAAAAGTCACCTTAACCACTCAATAGCTTTCTATATCAGAAAGGAGGCAATGCGAGAAGTTGTATTAGCCTGTGCGGAAACTTGTGCTCAGAAAAAATTGAATCCCTGCTAATAAGGAGTCTACCTTAATTGAATCTGCACTTCTGAATTAATCGCAAAAATACTAAAAATGTACTGTCAAGCCTGCCAAGATTTTAGTGCGACAGAGATGGTCGCAGGAACCCGGAGCCGATCATGAGCAGATATCACTCTGCCGCATCTGCGCGACTACGACCACCAGCCCAGCGCAGCAGATTAAGATCGTGAATGAAAGTATTCATAAGTCGAAAATAGTTGTGGAAAAGTTAAGATTATTTGTTGTTGGTCAGGATGAAGGAGGCGATCTAGCAAACAAAACCGAAAATTAGCTAGAAATTGTACGTTTCTGTCTTGTAATTGTCAAGTTTCAAAATGCGTGTAGGAGTTTTCAGAAATTCAGCCAAAATAGATGATGAGAAATTTGGACAAGTCCTGAAATTATATTTAGTGCAGCTACAATTCAATTTCAACTCCCGTTCACTTGTGAAATTAGCACTGTGCTTAGGAAAAGATACTTTTTTATTTTTCTGAAAAAAGGATAATGTGACGAGAGCAGCAAAGCGGTTGCATATTGAAAATTTTCTGGGCAAAAAGTGCGTTAACCCTGTATCTTTTGGCGTCCACAATGTGTTTGGTACGTACATTAAAATGGTGCTACAAAAATCAAACAAACTCATATATTGCTTGAAAAATATAATTATCATTGCAATAAAATGAAATAGCATATAAGTAATAAGACTGTTACAAGGTTTAATGTTTAACTTTAACTTTAAGCTCAGTTATTTTTCATTAAAGGTAATTTTTTCAAGCTGTTTCATCCCATATCCGTCATGTTTTCTATATACTTTCTTTTAATTACAGCCTTTTCTTGATTCCCAGATCCCCATTTTTCTCTTCATATTATCAGGAATGCAATGTTAACTTATATCTTATTTGATCAAAGATAAAAGAATTTAACAGGCCAATTATGTGGAATCCACTCACTGTCAATAACTGACTCTGAATAAGCCTAATAAAAACATATTCTTCATGTTCAAATTCCACAAGCTATTAGACCGTAGAAACAAACACTTGCTTGTTCCGCAACATAAAACCTAATCTGGAAAGATTCTATCTTTTCCGTTCTACGTTTTTGGCAATATCCGTATCGTATTACGTTATTCCTATAGATTTCGAACGTTAAATCCGTAGAATTACCCTAAGACGCCTCAAGCATAACATTACTGGTTTATGCAACATGAACTTTATGACATTTAATGCTTTGTAGAATCTACTCATCCGCGAACATGGACCATTAGCACTGAAAACTCGACTGCAAGTAGTCTACATGTGAATTTTTCACCCAAATTCCATATTATTGTTCCCCGCTTATTTATGCTCCTATAAAAAGACTGCATGTGATTTCAATGCTTCAGGTGTTTTACGATGACGAAGCGAGTATCTGCTTACAGTGCGTTTAAATTGTCTTAAAAGATGCTGAATAAACCGAATTTATAGAATCGAGCTTAATACTTTCACCTGACACATTTAACACATCTTGTGAGATCAAAGCTATGAGTATTATTCTGCCCTACTAACCAGAAAGGTGCTATCTACATTTTTGTCATTTTTGAGTTAACACCGGATTCAAAAACTACATACTCAATTACATTATTCTACAAATTATGAAAAACCTATATTTTGTGGAAGTATGTTAAAATCAATAGCGAAAAATCTCCCCATCTACGAAAAACGTCGCACTACTAAGCATAAATGATCTATCTACTGCAGATAGAACTTTTATGCTTAGTAATGGTGCCAGTTTTTCGTTTCATGCTACTACAAAAAAGTCCTATCTACAGGTTTTATGTACACAACTATTTTCAACGTGAAAGCTTTTACTTGAGATGCGTCTCAAGTAAACGTATTTGTATCCATGTTTAAACTTTCATTATGTTTGAAGGTGTCTGCAGCATTTAAAAAAACACAAATCATTGAATATCTCGAAAGTGCTAAAATGTAGATAGAACCTTTATGCTTAGTAGAGCAGTATATTCGTTTCTCCAGAAGCCATGGTATATGCCAAATACAAAAAATAGCCTGCAAGGAATTAAGGATGACTTTTCTTCTATACATAATTTATTTATTAATAGAAGTAACTATAGTAACTCATTTCACATAGAGACAACATAATTGGAAACCAAATATACTCAAATATCTTGGGAGTCATATATTTTACATATGCCTATTATAGACAAATTAAATGTGCTCGTACCAGAAATTACGTTCACTCTAATTGATTTTCTGAAAATAAAACGGCTGTACGCTTTCGGTACGCCTTAATTCAGAGCACTTCACTTCAACTCCCAGTTCACGAGCAATTTCCAGTATGTAGGTGAGTGAGTTCGTGCTGTTTGCCCGCTCTTGGGTCATAAAGTGACAATGATGACACAATAAAGCATTCGGTGACAACGCGATTGGAGCGAAGGGATAGTGGCGGCGGCGGACGTAGTCGCGAAGAAAAGGAGCCGAAACCGACGAAGTGTGGTTGATATTTATAGTCCGCACCCTTCGAATCAGGTCACTGATTTTCTGATAGGACGATGTAGATTAGATGCGTCTCTTTACCTATTATTATCCTCTTGTGTCCCGTTCGTTGCCGCACAAAAATATCGATCTACTTTGTGGATTACCATAAAACGCTTTCCGAGTCTAAATTTAAAGCAACCTGTTACAATGAATTTCTTTTCCACGTCCAATGGTACACATGGTATGGTAGGCGATTGTTTGTAAATGGTTAGCTCTAATGATTTTCAAGAGAGCGTCTATAATGATAACGATTTTTATTTGTAAATTTTCTACTCAGAATTGAATCTATGAATTGGTGAAATTGGTATAAGATCACGTATTTGATGTAGACTATTTTTACTGATTATCGAGAAAATTAGTATTAAAGTCGTTTCGCCAAAAATTCATATTTCTTTATATATATATATAGTATATATATATATATATATATATATATATATATATATATATATATATATATATATATATATATATATTTATATATATATATATATATATATATATATATATATATATATATATATATATATATATATATATATATATATATATATATACAGGGTGTTTGGTACTAAATGAACACTATTTTAAGGAGGCGTTCTTTGACATATTTTGAGTAAAAAATCGTTCTACAGGATGGTCCGGATTTCAAAACCTACGGAGTTACAGGGTGTTCAAAAAAACTTGTTTGGACCGGTACCCTGACTCACTTGAATCGTTATATCTTGAAAACTAATTATCACAACGCAACGTTTTATAGCGCGTTTATTAGACAATTAAATTACCTTTTATTTAATGTATTGCACTTGATTGCAGTTGTACCGAGTTTTAGATATTTTCTTCGAAACACAAATTTTTTTAATTTTAACCCCGAAAATTCTGTGTTCCAGGTCGTTTTCCTTAGAAAACCTCATTATAATGTGCCACTTTCATTTAAATATTTTGATAAGCCATATTACTGGCTACAAAAGTTGCATACATTCCAATGACTTAGATTCTACCATTTCACAAGTATTAAGCGAAAATGAATATTGCTGAAAAACTAAATATGCCATAAAGTGGCCCTCGTTGTCTATCTACACTTTTTTCTTGAACTGAAAGTATTTAATAATGATTTTTATGCTTTATTTCAAAATTTTTAATCTACAGTAAGTGTTCAAAATTGCCACCTTCATTTTGAATACATGCCAAAGCTCGTTTGGCAAGCGTTCTTTTCATATTCATGTCTCTCAGCTGTTGCCACACTTCTGTTGCAGCATCATCGATGCTGGTATTTAGTTCTTCTAAATTGGATACTTCCATTGCGTACACAAGGTCCTTCATCCGTCCCCATACAAAAAAATCCATTACAGTCAGATCAGGAGACCTCGCAGGCCAGTGTACTGGTCCATTTCTACCGATCCAGCGATTGGGATAGTTGGAATTCAACCAATCTATGACTGGTCGGCCGTAATGAGCTGGAGCACCATCGTGTTGGTAAAACATGGAAACCAGTCGTTGCATAGGAATATCTTCCAATAAGTCCTGCAGATCATGTGTTAAAAAATGCAAGTAGCTGGTACTATTTAGGGTAGGCGGGAGCCTAAAAGGCCCAATCAAATTATTGCCAATCACTCCTGCCCATAAATTTACGCTGAATCTATGCTGAAATGATGACGTTCTTGCAGTGTTTGGATTGTTCTCAGCCCACGTGTGTAAATTGTGGAAGTTTGTGATACCGTCCCTCGTAAATAAAGACTCATCCGTCCAAAGAATGCTGTTGACAAAATTTTCGTCGTCTGATTGTCTCTCAAGGAGCCAATTGCACAATTCCATCCTTTTGGGCAAATCGATGGGTAGGAGCTCCTGAACTGGTGTGTGATGGTAAGGATGTAGACGGGCTGCTTTCAAAATACTCCAAACTTTCCAACTAGACACGTTAAACCGTAACGCTAAGCGTCGAATACTGGTTGATGGGTCAGATTCCACTGCATGCAATATTTCTTCTTCGGTCCGTACAGCGGTTGCAGTTGTAGGATTTGCGTTTACTCGGCTCGTTCTGACGTTACCCGTTTCCCGAATCTTTGCGTAAAGTTGTTGAAACACTCTCCTTCCAGGAATCCGTCGATGGGGGTATCTCTGATGATACAAAGATTGCGCCGCTGCTGAATTTCCCCGGCACTCCCCATAGACGTACAAAATATCTCCATATTCTTCGTTAGTGTAGCGAGGCATTTTCCATGTATTTTCGTAAATTTTATTTAGATTTTGTTGTTCGAGTAATGCACTGAAACTTACAAGAATTTGAAAGTGGTTCTGTTTTTATGCGTTTTCAATTTTTTAAGTATCCCACTAATAAAGGCGAAGAACTGGACATGCTTTTACCTCTCACATCTAGGTAGGTGCATCAATTATGTTGAAACTAATTAAAATATAGTTAAGTTTATTGATACTTTAAATAGCAATAAATGGGTACTAAATTACTTTAGTACGACTAGCATATTAAACTTTGTTTTTTCAAGGAGGACCGTTTTATGACATATTTATTTTTTAAGCGATATTTGTTTTCGCTCAATACTTGCGAAATGGTAGAATCTAAGTCATTAAAATGTATGCAACTTTTGTAGCCAGTAATATGGCTTATCAAAATATTTAAATGAAAGTTGCACATTATAATGAGGTTTTCTAAGGAAAACGACCTGGAACACAGAATTTTCGGGGTTAAAATTAAAAAATTTTGTGTTTCGAAGAAAATATCTCAAAATTCGGTACAACTGCAATCAAGTGCAATACATTAAATAAAAGGTAATTTAATTGTCTAATAAACGCGCTATAAAACTTTGCGTTGTGATAATTAGTTTTAGAGATATAACGATTCAAGTGAGTCAGGGTACCGGTCCGAACAAGTTTTTTTGAACACCCTGTAACTCCGTAGGTTTTGAAATCCGGACCATCCTGTAGAACGATTTTTTACTCAAAATATGTCAAACAACGCCTCTTTAAAATAGTGTTCATTTAGTACCAAACACCTGTATATATATATATATATATATATATATATATATATATATATATATATATATATACTCCCCTACCTAATTCATAAACGTTCTAACTACATTTTAGTACTTACGAGATATTCAATGATTTGTGTTTTGATTTGTACTGTAGATATATGGAAAGTGTATTTTGCAATATTGTTTTTAACATACTTCCACGAAAGAAAGGTTTTTCAAATTTTGTTGAATGAGGTAATAGAGTATGTAGTTTACAAATCCGGTGTTAACTCAAAAAGGAGGAGAATGTAGATAGAACGTTCATGCTTAGTAAGGCTGTATATATATATATATATATATATATATATATATATATATATATATATATATATATATATATATGTATATATATATATATATATATATATATATATATATATATATATATATATATATATATATATATATATATATGTATATATATATATATATATATATATATATATATATATATATATATATATATATATATATATATATATATATATATAGTTTGGGCACAAAACTCTCCATACACCCTCAAAAATTCATAAATTTGGTAGAAAACGCAAATATTTATGACAATTTTTTATGCAACTTTACTGCAAATGTATTTTTATTAGCATAAATATAAATTATTATTAGCATAAATAAAAAAAAAAAATAAAAAAAAAAAATAAATGTGTTGAGAAAATTCCACATTATTTAATATAATTTTATATTTCAATATTTTGTTGGGCCACCGTTGGCATCAATAACAGCCTGCAACCGTCGTGGCATTGAATTCACCAAATTTTTAGTGACTTCCGGAGTTATTTCTCCTCAGGCTTGTTGAAGCGCAGTTTTGAGTGATTGCTGCTGGTGTGAATTTTCGAAATTTTTCTTTTCATAAGTTCCCAAATTTGTTCAATGGGGTTTAAGTCTGGCGACTGAGGAGGAGAATAGAGCTGCCTTGGTGCATAACAAAGCAACCAGTTCTTTACAAAGCGTGCATTTTGTTAGGGTTCGCTGTCCTGTTGCAATATCCAATGCCGGCCAAGACCCAAATTGTCCACGGAAGGTTGCCAGTTTTCTTTTAACAGTCTTTTATAGTAGTATTGGTCCATAATAGCGTCTATAAAGACCAATCTGCCAACCCCACCAGCTGCAATTCCACTCCACACCATCACATTGCCACCGCCGTATTTTACTGTTGGTATCAAATTCTTCAGTTGCAATGCGGTTCCCTTTTTTCGCCAGATTCTTTCTTTGCCATCATTACTGAACAAGTTGAGCCTGCTTTCATCAGTACATAAGACAGTTTTCCAGAACTCTAAATCCTTTCCTAAATACCGCTTTGCAAATTCAAGCCGAAGCTGCCTATTCTTTTCAGATATTAGCGGTTTTTTACGAGGAACTCTACTTGCATATCCATCGGAACCAACACACTTATTCGAAGTATTAGCGGCATGTTCCGCCAGTTGCCGACCGGTGATCCTTGGGTTTTTGTCGACCTCTTTTAAGATCATGCTGATATCCCGTCTGGAAAGTTTCTTTAGTCGTCCATTTCTTGGCTTATTTTCTACTGATCCTGTGTTTTTATGCTTTGGAACAATGTATTGGACAGTGGCATGGGATAAATTAAACAAAACTCCAATTGCGCGGGATGATTTTCAACTTCTGTGGTCAGCAATAATTAAATTTCTTATTTCAACACTTACTTCCTTACGCTTGCTCATTTTTCACTCCTTTTGCTCACAGATTACTAAAATAAACTAATCATTAGATTGTATTCACGCATTTCATAGGAATTACAACGGTTTTTTTGAACAAAAACAACAGTAAAGCAATGCAATGAAGACCAGAGTACACTATCTGATCAATGTATGAACACTTTTATCCCCACTGAATTTCGTTTTTTCTGGTGTTTTTACGGCTATAAGTTAATTAATGTAATTTTTTTAAATTTATGTTAATATAAATACATTTGCAGTAAAGTTGCATATAAAATTCTCATATATATTTGCATTTTCTACAAAATTTATGAAATTTTGTGGATGTATGGTGTTTTTTGTCCTCAACTGTATATATATAAGCGAAAACATTAAAAGATATATTCTCTGGAGTGGCCTGTCCCATCTAGCTGCAGTTGGCAGAGCACATAGATGTATGTAAGGACTAGTGCAGTGACTGATTAAAATTAAGATAACTTTAACTCTTTGACGGGGGCGGGTATTTTAGTGAATTCAAGTACTCGTATATTTCTATGCAGAGTACATTTGTGTTAGAAGTAAGTAGTGGAAATGAAAACCTGAAATGTTTTATGTTTGCTTTTGATAAAAAAAAAATGGAAAACATGAACCCTATATGGGCGCTGAGTGCCAAAAATTAGGCAAGGTTTTTTTTCAAGTTTCGATTTCTCATAACTTTTGACAGAGACATTAGATTATCGTAAAATTTACAGAGTGTATTAATGTTGACTAAAACTATACACTTTTGGCGGGCAGCCCTGTAGCTATTTCAGGCACGTGAAAAAAAATCATGAATCAACTGTTTGCTTTTAATTTCAACCTTTGCCGGCCAAGTTTATGTAAAATTTTCCGTATTCTGAGTTGTATGAAAAGGCAACCCATCACCAAATTACCTCTATTTTCAGCACTCGAAAATTCTGTTCACGAGAACTGCCGACAGGATAGTCCAATCTTTATAAAAGTTACAAGGATCATATCTGATATAAGTTATTTTGAAATGCAGGCAACGCTGTGGCAGTAGTCCCAGCATGAAATATCACTGCTAAAAAACTGCTTTTTGGCCTATTACTTCCGGTTCAGCCAAAAAATTTTAACAAAATTCACACAGTGCCCGACTTTTACTCTATGCCACATTTGATAGAAATTTGGTTGAAAAGTTGGAATAGAGTTGCCAGCTATGGAAGTTTTGTCATCAAAATCTTGTAAATTTACTTGGCAAAATCAAGCCTTTTCCCTATAACTTCCGATCCAGTCATGAAACCGAATCGAAATTCATGTAGTAAATGGACCTTCTTAGCCGACTTTTTCCAGGCACTTCATAGCTATGGTAATTTTTCCAAGCTATGGTAATTTTTTTTATGTTTTTGACATTTCTTTACTGACCATTTGGGAATGATCCTGCAATGACAATTAACAAAAAATAGTGAGGTTGCGAAAATTTGAAAAGTTTGCAGGTTGTAGCCCTAGAACTATTTTCTCCTTCATAACTTCCAGCGCAGTCATTCAATCGAAATGAAATTCACAGAGTGGGCTTAACTTCACATGAAGTAGATTTGGCATCTTTTTGGCCATGCTACTAACACTGGGTTGCCAGCACCAGACATTTTCGTAAATATTGCACCAACAGATGCTTACATAATACATTGATAAAACAATGAACCAATGTTTAAATTTACCGAGTTTTGAAAATTTTTGGGTTCGCAGCCTAGAACATTTTTTTAATTGCTAAGACTTTCGATGAAATCCTCGGACGGAAATGAATTTCAAAGGATAGATTGATTTTAGCATGAGCTTGTTATGGTAGACTTATTGCAGCTTCGTTGGAAAAGTGCTGCCGGCACTGAACATCTTCATCATTTATGTTACAGAATATACTGTCGGGAAGTGGTTTTTGTTGCTGTGGGTAAGAAATGGTTGTTATGATAATACAAAAAAGCGCAGTACGTCTTTCCATATGTTTTGGTCACTCAAAGACAATTTCTTCGGAAACCAGTTTTCTAACGGTTCTGCTGCGCTTAAGTTTTTTTTATTTTATTATTTGCATAATTAATATTAAAATTAAATTGAATTTATTCTAAATTTAGTCGACCTGTTTGCTTTAAAGGGACTTGAAGCTCTGCATGTCGGAAAAATTAAATGCTTGAAAAGTGTGTACCAATTGTTATTTTTGAAGATGATTCTATTGTGAAAAGCTAATAAGTTAATTATTGAACTTTTAACCTATGACAAGAATAACTTCATTCTCAAATATACTTGAAGTAAGCTTACTGTCGTTATATTTGGTATCATACGTTGAATACTAGGAGATAATGAACCTACGAATATTAGTTTTTCATTATGCTTTTGGTTAGTTGACATTATTTGTCGCGAAGTGTATTTTTTTCGCGTAAACTATTGATAAATTTCATTTTCAACCCCTAGTTTGGAGCAACTATATTCTTTTCGCGTAAAATACTTACCGTAAGCCCTTGAGTTTTCGCCTTTTTGCTTATTGTGGTTGGAAATGGAAGAAAATTAAGGAAGTGCTAATGAATCACGAAACATCTGAAACTGATGCACAATGAGTTTAAGGACATGTGACATGCAATGCCTTTAAAAATACCGGAAGGACAGTAAGTGAAACGGCGCATTAACAATCTTCGGGTATTGTCAAGATGAACAGAGATTATTTGGTAAACATGATTGACTTTACGGTGTTTCTTAGTCGTATAGGACTTATTTTTAGGAGACATGGTGAAAATGGTGCAAGAGATAGCATTGAGCCAAGCTTATCGGCAATGTTGATACGCTCCACTGTGTTGCTGCTGCTGGCTTTGCTGCATTTCTCTCAGCACCCTTACTCTGCTTGCAAATATTTCTCTGCCAGTGGCTCCAGTTTTGCTATTTGTTCATTCTTTGTCTTGCTGCTTCTCACTCCAGAACGTCCGTTCTATTGCATATTCTGCAGTAAGAGCGCATTTACTCGCATCCATATTACATCCTGAAGTTTGGTGCTGAGTGTCCGTTCAAGTTTCTCAAACCAAATCACTTAATGGTTGGTAACTCGAAGTTTCAAAGCTTTTGGCTCAGTTACCTAGCTGCGCCATTTAAAATGGCAGGATTTGCTCTTATGTCGTGGCTTTTTGAGCCGCAAACCTACTTGCGGCCGGAATATCCACTTCTTTCCCAATTTGTCAACGTGTACTGGATCGTATTTGCCAACACTTTCATAGGCTTCCAAAAGACGTTTTCATCACCTGGCCTTGCAGTATATAATAAAATGCAGAAAATTAAAAGCTTAAGGAAAATATAGTTCAACAAAAAAAATATTCCACTGAAATGCTGCACTTCGTCTCACTTGCACAACTCCTTACTAGGACTTGCAAATCGACTCTAATAGAAACATGCAGAATGTATCACCTCCCTAGACCGTAAAATTTTAAAATATCTTGCTCTGAACTGGCGAGCAGGATTTCGACCCTATTATTAGAATATTGGGAAACCAATTTAAGAAAATATTTAGAAAAAAAAAAGAAAAATGTAGGAACTTTATTTTTGTCCAATGTCAATTTTGTGAAAAAATCCTACTAATTTTACACACCTACGCGGTCACATAAATTAACCAACTAGCATTCGAATAGACTTGCGTTTCCATAAAATTCTATTGACAGATGAGCTGCGTTATGGTGTGAGAAAAGGTGGATCGATTTTTTTTTTCTAAAAAGAACATTCAGCATTGAAGCGTAATTTTAGCTGAAATACTTTGTTAATACACATAAACTTCACTGAAAAAAATCCACATGGCGCCCAGAGCCATGTAACATAGCGCATTATTTATGGCTCCATACGCCATGTACATAGTACTCTGAGCCATACAATATGGCTCCCAGCGCCATAATGTCAGAATCTACTTAACGCGTGGTCCCATGTAACATGGCGCAGCATTTATGGTTCCACACACTATGTACATAGTGCCCTGAGCCATGCAGTATAGCTCCCAGCGCCACAATTACATGGCGCAGAAATTATGGCCCCACACGCCTTATTACATAGTGCCATGAGCCATGTAATATGGCTCATGGCACGCCAATTATAACTCGCAGCCATACAGTGTGAGGAGGTGTATAAATGTCAGCAAGCTTCTTGAGTATAGCGAAAATTTCGATAATCAATCGGAAAAACTGAGACTGGGTGTCAAAAATTTTTGCAAATGAATTTTAATCGAATAAAACTTCAATTCGAAAATAAACTGCAAATCAATCGTAATCATTCCGCTCGAAAAGCATGTTATCGTACTGAAAAAACACATAGTGCCAGTTGCCATAATTTATAGACTTCTGGCACCATGTACATAGTCGATTTCGGTCGATTTGTGATAAAATATAGCACCACACGCCATAGTACATAGGAGCACACGCTATGCTTATAGCCCTCCACGCTATGCTTATAGCCCTCCACGCCATATACTACAGTCCTCCACGCCATGTATTATAGTCCCCCACGCCATGTACTATAGTCCTCCACACCATGTACCATAGTCCTCCACGCCATGTACTATAGCCCTCCACGCCATATGCATGGCGTGGAGGACTATGTTACATGGCGTGGAGGACTATAAGCATAGCGCCTGCTCCTATGTACTTTTCGCCATATATTATGGCGTGTGGCGCTATATTTTATCACAATCCCCAAATCGACCATGTACATGGCGCCAGAAGTCTATAATGAATTATTATGGCGTCTGGCGCTATGTGTTTTTTCAGTGTTAGTGGTAGTGGTAGAATAATAAATGTTCACGTCTAAATAATTGATGAATTGAAATTGGAATTTCAGCTCTAGAATCTTCCTTCGGTATCGAAACAATATCGCTATACTAAATATCCTTGGAACTGCTACACATCATAATATTCAAGTGTACATTAAGTATGGAAACGACTGAGTGCAGTGTACATTCTGCGTGCCTTACTGCTATTTCGCTGACTTAACTACGAAAACAAGCGCGGAGGATGAAGAATGTGACCTAATTTGCGAAATCGCTTTCCTACATGCTTCATAATCTCATAATCTATTTTCAAATGGAGACAGGCAGACATGGTTCCGAAATAAGAAAACGTCTCAAATCTGCTCGCATTCACTTCGATGATTTCGATGGAAGAGGTTCGCAAGGACAAATTAGTCGCAATGTATCCGCTGTCTAGTATCTTGATTGACACGTTCTCTTAAGCCTACTGTTGATGGCCTCGAAATGAATGTATAATAGATACAGGCAACAGATTTCCAGAGGATTTTAGTTACATATTGTTTAGGCATTTGATGTTTGAACTGTGATTTAATTGACACATGTTGCGCCTCGAAATCTATTGCCTAATGAAACTTTTTAGACTCTCTCTCACATAAGACTCTGAGTACGAATGATCGGAAAGGTTGGTAATATGCAATTTACGCTCCATTTTGCCAATAAAATTTGTAAAAATTTTCATTACCATATTTAGCCATACTTGATTCGCCTGAAACCATATTTGAAAATATATACAATTAATTTTGCATACAATCTGTTCTTCAAGTACTAACTTTGCAATGACACTAAGACAAATCGTAAATGTTATTCGGAAATATGATGGTACCGCGAAACGGTTGAAAAGTTTTCCACAGCATTTTGGCAATTATCGTCAGCTTGCTCGCCAGCGACAGGCTCCCTAGCCCATCAAATATTGCACACGAGTTGCTCCTACTCAAAAGCCTACTTTAAATTCAAGCAATTTCCACTGTACCAAGGAATTGCGAAAATATGAAAAATGCATGACACAGTCGTTCTTCGTATAGTTAATATTCTTCGAAAAGAATATCACACGACAGGATGTTAGCTGTTGGAAATGTTTTCGAATTCGGTTGCTTACGTATTCAGAAAATATAAATGGTACATCATCGTAATATGAAGTCGTCCCTAGAGCGCCAAATAAAAACACGTTTGCATGTATTAAAACACAAATGTGTAGGAAAATGTTACGGCGAGCAAAAAACAAACGAACAACAGAAGTAGGTTGTTGGAAGAATACAGGGCGGAAGCTTTTCAATTCGGCAGCAAAAAATGGGTTCATGTAACTAGTTGTTAACTCAGACAGCAGTTCACACGAGCCGCGAAGCGTGATCCTGCGGCTGGAGTACGAGCTACTGTTGCGTTTCCAACCTCGTCCGAATGAACATGAAGTAATGTTCTGTTGTGAAGGAGTTTTTCTGTCATAAGGCATTCTCACATACATCAGACGATTTAGAGCGATTTGAAGATAGACTAGGCTTGGCTCTGAGGCCAAGGCGTATTACGATACACACACGGAATATTGATGGACTTCATTTGTCAAAGTTTTAAACTCCGAACGTCTTGGTTAAACTTACGGTGCAGGAATAATTTAAATTTTATCAGACAACCAATTTGCCGTTGATGGATAAAGGTTTTACGAGTAGATGCGAATATCCATCAAAATTTTACAATGAATCAGCAATTTCTGGTTTAGGAAGTATATTTGTCTTGATGTGGTAATGGTAACGAAGAGATTGTGTGGTGCAAACTTTTAGATGCTCGTGCTGAAATCAAAGTTGAAAAATTAATCATTTCTAATAAGAATGTTTAATAATTTACAACTTAAATTGTTAAACATTAAGGTTTGAAATCGTCCTTGGTTTAATTATATCCTTTTTATGCGAATGTATTAAGTTTTAAACGTTTGGCTATAGTTTGCAATGACTGCAGACTAGTAATTCATTTCGGTGTCAATAGACCTGCAAATGTTGTTTTCATCTCTGTTTGAGTTAATGGAATTTTCCATGTATTTGGTTGACACCATAACTTTTCCACCTTTTTCTTCTATAAGTTGCGTGTTTCTGGCACCTTTTGTTACGCCTACAATCTTTTTTTTAGATGACTTCAAAATATTTTAGCTCTTATGTCTGTAGTGATAGCTTGTAATGGTTGCGTTTCTACTCATTTTTTTAGTGCTGAAATGTTCCTTTCAAACTTTTAGGAGTACAGTAGACGCTTGGAAATTAGAACCAGTTTGTACATCGGGTAGATCTAATTTCTGAAATGTTCCAATTTCTGGACGTCTGTTTTAACTGTCACAGAAAGTTACAAATATAGATGAACTAGTTCAAAGCACTTTATTTTCAAGTGCTTCAGTCTTATATTATCTCTTTTGTTTTACATTATTTAGTAATTAAGCTTTTTTCGACCAATAAACAGTAGTATTTGTTTGTTTTTTGGGTTTTTTTCAATTTGATTCCACGATGTCGTTACGGATGGCTAATAGGGATATCATGTGTTTAGCAGAGTACAGCTCACTTCTTTTGCACCATTTTATTAAATTATTAACACTCTCAATGGCTGTAGAATAAGGAACAATCGGCATGACATTGATAACATTATCATGG
The DNA here is from genome assembly GCA_963978885.1 of Nemotelus pantherinus. NCBI lineage: Eukaryota > Metazoa > Arthropoda > Insecta > Diptera > Stratiomyidae > Nemotelus > Nemotelus pantherinus. The sequence goes on along the minus strand of OZ022265.1, from coordinate 99,697,877 downwards.
TTGCTATATGAAGCCTCGTCATTACTATTATCTTCATCGGATTCGCAATTACAAATGTTTTCATGCCATGTTTGGATTTCCTCAATAGTGACGAAGTGGTTGAGAACGATAGCTGCTAGAAGAGATTGGTTTCTGTCGAGGAGTTCCGCTTCGCTTTGATCTCGATTTACTCGCACAAATTCAGCTAGAGGCAAATCGTCCTCGCTGTCAAATTCTTTGTCGTCCCAATTCAACAGTTTGGACCAATACTTTTTGAAATTTTCTTGCGTCAACTCATCCCAAGCTTGCTTCAATATGATATCGCGTCGCGGATAGTATGTCGCTTTAAGCGTTTGTCTAGTTCACCACCATCGGCAATCGATTGTGACAGCAGCTTACTTCTTTAAATGAGCTTTGTCATCTTTATAGGGTTTTGGTCCATTGGTTGCACAGGTGCGGTTACATTTGGAGAGAAAAAATATGCGACTATATTGCCGTCCTCGCTTTGCAGTTTTTCAATAGGTGCGTGAGCAGAGCAATTGTCGATTAGCAGCAGAACCTTCGGAGTCAAATTATTTTCCGCCGAAAAGCGAAAAACCTGTTGAATAATCATAATCATTTAATAACATGAAATAAATCAGCAACCAACGTACTCACTTTGCTAACGAATATCCGGTGAAACCATTCATGAAAGATTCGAGACGTCATCCAGGCATTTTTTGAATAGTTGTAATGAAGTAGGTCTTCGAATCCTGTGAAGCATCTTGGGTTTTCGGCTTTGCCAATTACCAATGGCTTAAGCTTGTGCGATTCATCTGTATTTGCCCCCAACAAAAACGAAATACGTTCCTTTTATGTTTTGAAGCCAGGTGCTTTTTTTCACATGCAGCAATATATGTTCTGTCCGGTAGACAACGAAAGAATAATCCACTTTCGTCCACATTATATATTTGTGTATCCAATAAACCCATTTCAGCTACCTTTGCTCGTAACTTCCTTAAAAATGGTACGATTTCGTTGACATCATTTGAGAGAATTTCGCCACCAATTTTCAAATAACGAATGCCGTGGCGATGTTTAAATTTCGTGAACCAACCATTACTTGCATTGAAACCATCTACACCTTTATCAGTTGTTTAGCTTTCTCTTTTAGAATTGGCCCGGTCAGGGTAATATTTTTTGACGTTGATTCAAGAACCACTGGTAAAGACGGCTTTCCATTGCAGGATATTCGGCACTGTGCAACGATCTATTGCGAGATTCCTGATATTTCGAAGAAACTGCAGTTAAAATCACATCTTTTTTGATTTTATAAAGCTTATTGCCGATTTAGACACATTGAAGTCAAGCGCTAGGCGATTTGCTTGAATGCCTTCATCAAGCTTCTTTGAAATTGTATCTTTTGTACCTAGAGATAAAGTGTTCTTTTTACATTTAAATTACATTCTTTGTAATTCACTGAAACTTTCAAAAGCAAATCGAGTCAAATATGGGAAAATTACGTGAATTAAATTGCACGTGCACACTGACCAAACAAAATACGCAAACTGAACCACTACTCACATAATAACGTAGCTTCCCTTCCAAGTTTAATTACACGAAGCAAAATGAAAACGAATATGGGGATTCACCGTTTTGTGGCGAGAAAAAAAGAAAAAAACCAAAAAAGGTCAGAAATTAGAACCAGCGGTTTTAATTTCTGGACGTGCAATGCATTGAATCTCTTGGTTCTAATTTCTGGAAAATTCTAATTTCCGAAAGTTCTAATTTGCGAGCGTCCACTGTAATCAGTATATCATGTTTTTTCTTTGTGCATTTATATTTCTTTGACTTTTAATTGAATCTATTCTAATTTATCAATGATATTAGTATTTGTTCTTTTGGCATAATAGTTTGTCAAAATGTAATTGAGTTAACTAAGATTTGACATCGGCTTTAATTAGATCAGGATATCTATTAAAATATGTACAACCTTATGTATGTATAATTATTCTTTGCATACAAATATCATTTCAGCAAAATTCAAAATTGAATGTTGAATCAAAATTGAACATTACGATACTACTTTTCCAAATGTGTACAAATCATCCCGTCTAAAGTTAGAACTCAAATAGTTTAAGTGAATTACTAGCTAGAAAAAAGTCGTTGATTTATATGTATATAGCTTGAAGTATCTTATTAATGTGACTTTTGGCAACATCTACAGAATACACCCACATTTAGACTTTTTGGCATGTTTATTGCGCCTCCTCACTCACAAAACTAAAACCGCTTTTGATATAAATTTGTGACTGCAAACCGAAAATCCACTTGTCACATTACGGCGGATTTTATGCACTACTATCATAATTCACTGCCTGTCCTGTTCCTTTTTTATGGTATAAATAATTACGTGTGTATATGAATATAAATGCGAGGCAAATTTCAGTTGTTTCGTCGTGGTTTATGTTAAGTTTCAAAGCTTTTTCAAAAATAAACAACGGTTGATGTTCATGTTATGATTGATGAAAAGTTATACCACATAAAATCATTATCAAATCAGACTACGTACATTAATCAGTCATAGCAGAGAAACATCATAAAATATTGTTTGAAAAGCAACAAAAACACAGAACTTAAATGAGCTCGCTAAATTTTCTTTTTTAAAGAAAAACTGAAATAAATTGAATTGGGATTACAAAAAGAAAATTATAACGAAAAAGAAAATTATAGGTTAAGTAGAAATATTAAACTTTTTATATACTCAGTTGTTATTTTTCTGAATTAGCTATCAAACGAGGCATTTTCGAAACAAATTTAGAAATGCTTTTTTGAAATTCAACGTAACATAATTAATAGGAGGAATTAGTGTAGGAGCAGAATTTTAGTGATTTTCATGACATTTTTACAAAGAAGGAATGAATCAAATTTACTCAAACTTGTTATAATATTTGTAAGATTATAATAAGCTGACTGAATAAATATTTTAAAAGTATTCTCAAGTAAATATATACGTTTTTTATTCCATTTTTTTTTTAAACATTTACTTTGAAATCATAGAACATATAATATGGTGGTTCATCAAAGGCTGTCCTAAAACTTTATTTATGTGCACTGTGGAGGCCTTAGTTTTCGTCTGAAATCAATACGGTGTAAATGTTACTTTAAAAACATGATTTTCTTCTACAAGTACATGAATGAAATGTCAACCAACGAAAGTGCATTATTTTAAGTTATCTATGCCAAATGGTATAATTTTTACCATAATAGATAAACTTTTATCAATCAACCCATCTACATCTACGTTGATTTGCATCTAAAAAATGACCATATTTGCGGGTAGTGTAGTTGCAACATACTGTAGCGATTTTTTTCGATTATTTGGGAAATTATGGTGAGTCGAAGAAAAAAAATGCATTTTTCACATAAAGATTATGAAAAAGAATTTCAATAAGAAAAACTAAAGAACTAGTTGCAAAAATTCTACCCTAGGTTTTAGATCATGTATCCAAAAGCGTTCTGTAAAAATTTCAGAACAATAGAACTGATTGTTTACGAGATTTCTACAAAACTTCGGGACGGCGCTGTTTTTTTTTCAATTTTTTTCGTGAATTTATTTTTCCGCAATATCGACACGTGCTTCTATGTTGCTCATCGAATACTGACAGACGCTTTCAAAATTTGCAATAACAGGTTCGGCTATATAATATTCCTCCCACGCTAGGTTACTGTAGTATATAGTGCGCCGAGTCGTTGTGCAAGTCGTATACCGAGTCGTATACGATAGCTATCTATTTTCCTACCAAAAAATACCTGTAAATTCGACAATTTTGTGATTTTCAACACCGCCAATAGCTTAAAATATTTGTAACGTTTCAAAATTTTTTATAAGTTAAATCTTCGCCTGTATTATTTCATGAATTGAATTTAAAATCCTACTAGTCATTTCACATAATTTATTTTCGTAAGGTATTGTTTGTGCGGCTAAATAATTTTCGCTTACTACTCTGCTTGATTTTTTGAGACGTTTAGCCCATTTATTCTTTTGTCTTGGCCAACATAACAAAATCATAGAGCATACATCGCATAAACGTTCAGAGATTTTTCAAGTGTAGTATCCATAATGCTCAGCGAGAATAAAACCAGTCACTCATTTTATTAAAACACGTATGCAATAGAAACCTGTTGATTCAATCTAACTCAGTTTTTTTTTAGCTTTCAATGGTACATATTTTAATTTAAGTACTAAATTTTTTAGAAGACACAGATTCATTTCAGTTGCTTGATAGCTGTCGATATTTTGAAGGTAATCTACCTTCTTCCTCATTGTCTGTCAGTCTAATCCGAATATTAACTAAACCTCTTATTTAAACTGCATGGTTTGCAATGTTGCATTTGACACCGTTGTCTAACGTCAGTCTATGTTTTTCGTTTCGTACCACTATTTATTTCATCTGGTTCATCATGTAAGATTAAATTTATTTACCTTGCGCAAAACCTTTTGCTAATTTTTCCCTATACAGCCAAAACGTTAAATGCACTTCAAAAGCGCCCAATGTGGGCTTAACGTGATAGCAGATTAGTTTGAAACTGCTAGTAATCGCTAAAATAAAGTTGTTTAAATATCTGCGACGAACTTACTGTAAAAAACCTCTAGCTTGCAAGAACTGCTATAAAATAAAAGAAAAATAGAAAAGATGTGTAGATTTTGAATGCATGTTGCACTGTATATGCTCTTTATTTTGACCAACCTGTCTCAAATCTCATGCGCCATTTTGATTCAATGATTGCATCAAAATAGGAATTATTTTTATTTATTTTTTATTTTAAACTGTCAGCAACAAATCTTTGAAATTTTGAGTGTTTGTCACTTATTTTCATTGAAGATGCTTACCATATAAAGATTTAATACAAAACTAGCAAATATTTTACATTTCTCTCCTGTCACCTTAATCGAGTGTATGCCAAATCTGCATCTCGTTAAAGCCAAATCACGTTTTCATTTTGTTGGAAATTTTGATCGTACCAGTCTCATAAAAGTGGACTTTGACGAAATTCACGGAAAACCAAAAAAAATCAAGTGGTCGGAAAGCAATACATTCATATATGTGGAGTGATTTAAGCTCGAAGAATAGTCGTGGAAAGCTCAGTGAATTCACTGTGGCGGGAGTTGTTGTTGTCTCCAATGCGACTGCCCTGGATAGCATTGTTCTGTTATGGATAGCGGGAGCAAAAAAAAAAACGCGTATTATAAAAATTAAGTCGCTAGAGTAGCCACCTCACTGCGTACCGTAAAAATGTGAAGATGTCGAGGCTGGTAGCACTATACACAAAAATATTAAATTTGCACAGAAGTATTAACTTGTGATCAGCCGTTTCCCTACTTGTCTAAAATATCATTGACAAACTAAATAGATTCCAAAGCTTTCCAATCAGAGAATATTTTATGTGGAAATATGGATGAATTTGCGGATGCAGCCTCCAAAAGAATTATTAAATAGAATTGGTTTTTGATTGCGAGACGGTCGAAAAGTCTTTCGAAAGTATGCACTGTTTTTCATTAAACATCAGCTCATAGTGCATATCTGACTTCTAGTTGGGAAGCTACTAACTGCTCAAATTCACTGTCTTTTTGCAGTTATACTAGGAACCTGACATCTGAATTCTGAATTTCATCTACAGGTTGAGAGGAAAACAAAAGAAATTCTTATGGGGGAATGAAATGGAATTTAGCGGACGCTTGAAAAAACATGAGAGTACTAAAAACACAGGGTTTAAAAAAAAAATATAGTGAATGTGAACATCTAGATAAACAGATTTTCGAAGAAAAACAGATGACGTATGAAAATTTTGTCCACCGCCACCAAAAGTTTGGACCTGTTCGAATTTGAGAGCAACTTGTCCTGTGAAGTTCTCTTTGAATCGGTGTGCAATGCAAAAATATTTTGAATATTACGTTCCCCAAAAGTTTAGTGTTTTTTTTTTATTATAGATATTTGAACATTTGCTGTGTGTTTTTAAGATATGATTTTGTTTTGTGTTTATCATATGAAAATTTAACAGTGGCATCTCTTTGAAAAAAAGGGTTATTCGATGAATAAAAGGTATCTTTCCAGAAATTTCTTTTGGCGATACAGAGCGAATTAGTTTATTCAGTCTTTTTCCATATAATAATGCAATATTTGAACAATATGCTCCTAAATTTTCATTGCGAAATATTCAAAATGAAGCGAGTGACAGTGAATCTTCGGAGGTGCCTTGAAAAAAAGTTGTTTAGCAGTGTTCATCATAACTCGCAACAGAATCATCTGAAACAAAAAAATTGGGTAAACTCGACTTGATGTACCACAGCCGAAAAATTCTACCGCCAGAGGGCGAAAAATGAAGAAAAACACACAATACTACGCAAAAAAATACGCGAGAAGACACCTCAATTAAGAAAAACAAACAAATAAACAGACAACCACAAAAACACAAACATACTAGCCTGACATTTATCAGCAAAATTTATTGTAACAGCTGTGTGGTACATCAAGTCGAGTTTTACCAAAAAATTAAAGTGCTTTTGTTAAAAGAGATGGTTCCCGAGGTAACCCTAGGATGATTTTTTTCTTTTTCAATTTTTCAATTTGTCGTAGCAATTGGAAATCAGCTAATTTTTTTTACTGTAAAATTAATAATTAATTTAAAAAAACAAAAAACTCCCAGGGATACCTGGAGGATTGTCTGAAGAAGTATTGTGCAAAATTTCAAAACGATTGGTCTAGTAGATTTTGAGCTATGGTAAACACGGAGAGCTATCGAGCAATTATAGGAACCCAGCCTGGAACAACGGACGCTCAAATACTCAAAACTTCGTCGATTTCGCTCCACAGACCTGAAATTTTGACACAATATTACTGAGAGGTTGAAAAATACCCTTAACAACAAAAAGGTGAAAAGATTTTTTGTAGAAAAAAACGTACGTCTAAATATTTGAAGCAAAGCTAAGGATGCATATAATTCTTTGACTGTCCAAACAAGAAAAATCCTGTGTGATTATTTTCCAAGAAACCTTTATATCAAAATTACTCTAATCTGCAAAAACTATAATGTTATATATGCGAACAGTATCCATCTCTTTTACCTCATAGCCTCTTTTACATTTCCATTAAGTTCATTCAAAAAATATTTTTTTGGTATTAAAATTGCAAACAGCACCTGCGGTATCGAAAGTTTATCCAAAATCCACCCTGAATTACATAAAGCCCGCTTCCAGTCAATTCCATATCGACTGATATTGAATGAAAATTTTCGCAGATACTTTTTAAAAAGCACAAAAGGAGCAATCGATGCGATAGTGCTTAACATTCTTAACATTTATTAAATAAAAAAAACGTCGATGAAGATTTTGTCCGACTCGATATTTTCGAAGAGTCATTGAAGATAAAATTTCACGAAATTTTCGTCTTCTAAGTCCTCACAGAAAACATTTTCTAAGCTTATTGAAAAACAAGAATAACTATACATTCATTTTAATCATCCTGTTTCGTCACATTGTTATTTTACTAAATTCTCCATTCTTAAACATATTTTTCTCTTTTTTTATGTTAAACAACTTACTAGACTCTATGCAACTATGTATATATTTGTGACGTTCTTGAAAAATATTTGTTCATTTGTTTTCTCAACTATTCTTACAAATCGATACAAAATATTTGCAAATTCGAAATTCTACAACTATTTTTAATCTTAATATAAATTTCTGCAGTCTACACTCACAAGTACGAAAATAGTTCCGAATCTGGGCACTGAAAAATGCAAAGATTTAGAGAACAGTGAAAAATCACGAATTTTTATTAAAGGACATCCTTCCTGCTCCCTTTATTCCCGCTGGAAAAATTTTGTAGCAAACATACAGAAGTTGGCATGACTTTGAAAAGAAAACAAACCTTCAAAAAAATATTCCCATATACAGTTCGCAAAAAAAATTCCACAGACTTGACAACACGTCTAAATTTAATTTTTCTAAACTTTAATCGCTATGGTGGTCTAATCTGAACTTGCAAAATAGTATATTTATAATTCAAATTTAAAATATAATGCATAACTTCATATACAATCACCGTCCCGGCCTTGTCCTGGAAAATTTAAATCATGGATATTATTTCATTGAATTATGTACATATGTATATGCCACACCATTCAAAAATTATATTGATTCAAGACATCAACAACCAAAGCTTTTTAATTAAAGCATTCGCATTCATTAAACCAGGATTGGTGTTCACAATCAGAATACCATCGACATTAATCCGTCTATTGATCTAGCTGGCACCTTTTTAATCAGTCCAACCAAATAGAATCGTAATTACATAAACAACTGAATCAACTGCGAAGTGTAAACAACGATGGAGCAGCTTAATTTGCAATTAAAAAGTGTCCAGCCGAGATGTAATTTATTTGCTATGTCATTTGTACCTCGACTTCTCACTGAATGTTCTAGTGCTGACTTAAAGGGGTTGTTTGTTAACTTCACTGGCTCTTCTTCGAAACTTAATAGGCCACACGAAGTAATTAACTCCTGACCAGTTCGCCACAGCTATGCTTAAATCCAGATTCCATGGGCGAAACAATTTACGACAACTGAAGTTCAGTGTGATCAGCCCAATTGGATACGAATTAGAATGCGAACAAAAGTCAGTTCTTAGAACGAAAATCGCATTCACTCATCAGGAGCACATCAGCAGCGTGTGCATTGAAGTTTGTATAACTATTCACGCTGGTGTCAGATAAATTCAGCACGAAACTAATAGATGCTGATGATACTGACAAGCTTGAATTTTTATGATGATAGGAAAAATATTAAGTTACACAAACCAAAATGTAAGTAGAATTTCTTACATATTCTTTGCTTTTGAAATTCTTATGCATTTTAAATTCGGAATTGGTGCACCTGAATGAGCTTGCATTAAATTAAAGCATTAATCACACAAGGCAAGAAATCCTTTCCATTTACCTAGATTTTGTGCAACAGCTTTTTCACTATTACCTACTGTTATGGTACATTTAGACGTGCTTTCTTGCCCTCACGCATCTAAATGTTTTGCATTTAAACGAGTCAATTCAACTCTAGACATCATGATGCGAAAGTGAGGAGGCTTACGTTGATTCATTGAATAAATAGAAATATGAATTTTCTTCCAAAATTATTCCAATTCCATTTTTTTTAAGAAAATAAGTTGAAGCCACTCATCTATAAATCATAACTGACAACGAGCGAAAGGATAGCATCGCCACTTTATAAAAACTAAAGTTGAGCTAACTCTTGTAGGTGCAAAACGCTTGAACTTATGGTCGCATGTCTACAAACGCCATAATATTACCTTCCCTATAACAGCTCTTCGCAAAGATGTTTCGCATAAAGCTATAAAGATATCTCTGTCCTGATTTTCACGGCACTCATTAGCATTGGAAAGTTTTCATTGAACGTAACGAATAAGAAAATGAACTGTTGAAACATTTTGCCAACGTAAAATCAAATATTGGGGGAGGAATTGAGGTGGTGATCTCTTCATTAAAGTGCTCTTATTTTCAAAATGTTTTATTTATGTATTTATTTCGAGTGTTTTAATAGCTTTAAGGTGGAATTTGCTGATCGGGTTCCATGAAATTAATTAGAATCCGATTTTTTTCGTTATCTGAATTTCGGGTGAACCCATTCAAATAGGTGCTAATACTGCGAAATGAATCGAAAATTTACGTTGTCTGGCTACAGAAAAAAATTGCGAATTATAAAAACCTGTAAGATATATTATTTTGACACTTGTACATTTCACATTATAGCGGTTTCACATTATAGCTTTCACATTATTGCTGTGCTGCTTTAACTATTTTATTTTCTCTTAAATATAGCCTAAAACTTAAATATAGCCTAAAACTTAACCTAGATTTGAAACCTAGTACTAAAAAACTGGTTAAATAATTTACTTTTACGTCTATCTAGAACATATCATCAAAAGTAATCCAAAATCAGTAAGTATATGTTAGAATTCGCCGACTAATAAAATTAGCATAGCACACTGGAATGATTTTCAAAATCTGCTTATCAAAGTCAATAGATTGTAAAACGATAGATACTCATAATATAAGTAGTTTCTAGCCTTATGTTTGATACATCTTTGATCTGGCATAAGTCAGTAATTTTAATAAAATGAAAATTGAACCCTTAATAGCCCGGATTAATTTTTTCCTGGTTGACTACGAAGCAGGATGATGGCGCAGAAAACATAAATAAAAATGCGTATCACAGCACTGTCATTAGGTCTGTTCCCGGACTTTCAGTCACTGAATTTTCCTGAATTTTCCTGAATTTTCCTGAATCATGTGGTGGGGGAAATTCATGAAAAGTACGGGAACGCTCTCATTGCATTTCCTGAAAATTGACAAACAAAAGTGTCAGTTTTCGGTTTTTGGAAGAACAATAGTGATTGTACGGTTATCCTGAGCGGTGATAAATTATCGCCACAAAAATATTCGACCTTCATAGCAAAATTACGCAAAAAATATGTTGCTTGCCGCGCACATTTGAAACTATTTACTCGCACCACACCATTTGACACTTTTCAGTATTTTTCAGTAGCTCAGACCCTACTGAATTTTACTGAGAGAGGGGAAATTTTCAGTTTTCAGTAAAACGGAGTACGGGAACAGCTTCATTGCAATTAATCGCGATTAATTGTAATTAATGGTGGTCCGGGAACAGACCTATTATTGATTGAGCATGATAGGCGCCTTTAGATGAATTAAGAAACGAAAAACGAATAAAGAAGTTTGTTTCGGAAACTGTTCTAGCGCTGATGAGCTGATGAATTTGAGGAATAAATGAGGCTACTCTATCTAGTAGGACATCGAAGAACAATTTAATCCAAAATGGAACGCCCGTATAATTCCTTCAATCTGTGGTATCCCTTTGTTTATCTATGGATGTGTAATCGTGGAAGATGGTAATCGTCAAGTAATTTTGGTGGCCTCTTTGATATGTTTAAGTTGGTCGATTGCAAGAATGGTTTCGCAAATAGAGGGTGACGGCAATGTTCGTATGCTTTCAGTCAATGGGTTTTCTCTAATTGTTTGCCTTGTCCCTTGATCAGCAGTTCCTCCAAGTATTGAAAGCTTTACGCAGGTATTTTCAGCTGATTATAAGTCAGATTTACTTCTTTGTCGTTTCAGGCTGGGTAGCATCCTAAGAACTTCTATGAACTTAAATATGGAATAATTTTTTTACCAAGGCAATCTAACTCTATCAGACTCACGTATATGGAGTTAATTGCAACACTTTCTAATTTTGTTACCAAATTTATTATTAAACTTGATCGACACAAAGGCGTAACCCTTGGTCAAATCCGTCCCGTCTGTTGCCACCTGGTTTTGTTAGTAGATGATCGTTACCTATACCTATACGTATCTGTTGTTTGTTTTTCTTTTTTATCTGTGTGCGTTGTTATTTTGGGATCATGCAGGAATTTTTAATAAACATCTGCAACATTCGTAATTTGAGGACAAATTTATATCAACTGGCAATTCTTGCGTTAAGCGAAACTAAGATCGTTTCTGATGCTGACGTGAATCAGTACCACGTCTCTGGTTATAGCTTATTTCCTCTCTTCTTTCCTCAACGAGGAATCGCTATCTATGTTCGAAATGATGTTGCTTTCTCTTTACTCCTTTTTAATTAATCTTCTTCAAACTCAGAATTTAACTATGCTTGGATAAGATTTAACTTCCATAAGCACATCATATTCTTTTGTTTCCTATATCGCAGCCCCAATATGTCTAACGCTGATACATATCGTTCTTTCGAAGCACTTCCTGCCAACATTGAGGCTCTACTGAAATCATGCTTGCTCGCGACTTTGATGTGCACTACGTTTAGTGGCTCAGATACTCTTCTAATACAAGCCGAGCAGGTAGAGAGGTTGAGTTGCCTTGCGAGTCTTATAACGTGCAGTAATTAGTGCATTGTCCTACTAGTATACCGGATATACCAAGCGAAAGTGGCAATCTGTTCTTTTAACATATCATCAGATCTTTTTTAACATATCATCCCAAAAAATATATAATTTCTGTTGCAGCTCCTTTAGGCAGCTCAGACCATTATATAGTTTGGGCCCGTGTCACCGCAAGCTCTCTGATTAATAGAAATCCAGCTGCCACCAAAATATTGCTATGGTACTTTGACAAGGTGGATTGAGCCTCGTTCAATAAATTTACTAGATAGCTAAATTGGTCTGAATGCTTCTCTAGAAGGAATGTTGATGAAATAAGTGGCACCATAACCTATAGCATAAGCTTCGGGATGCATTCCTTTATTCCACATAGCCTCAAATGATTCAAACTAACTGCCACCTCATGGTTTAATAACGATTGTAAAAAAGCTATTGGAAATAAAGAAGCGGCATTCCGTACATATTTACGATGTCGTTCAGAGGAATTGCGGCAGATTTACAAAATTGCGCGTAACACCTACAAATCTAATATTCAAAAAGCAAAGTTTGAGTTTGACCAAGGCATCAGGCGGAAAATCTTGGTCACTCGTTAAAGCCGTGAGGAATAATTTTACCTCTTTTTTTATGCCACAACTTCTTCATCAATACTCAATTTATAAAGAATCACTGGACAAAGCTAATCTTTTTGTTGAATTATTTGCTGTAAACTCTTTTTTGCCTCCATCTACGCAAAGTCCACCTTTCGATCCCTAAGTGCAATACAAATGAAGGGTCTTTACATTTTCGCACTAGGCAAGTTTCCAAAGTACTCACGTCCCACCCATGGATCCGAAGCGCTGCACCTCTTCTTTAGCTAAACCTCTGCACAAATTATTTCACTTATCCTATTCAAAAAGAATTTATCCATCGAAGCGGAAATTTGTTCATGTGCAGCCCATCCCCAAAAAAGTAGAGGCTTGTGATCCCTCGACCAATTGTTCTTACTCCTATCCTGTCGGAGGACTGTAAAACACTTATTTATTCGCAATTAATGAGCTGTCTAGATTCCCATAGGCTAATCAATGACAAACAATACGGCATTCGTTCTAATCGCTTCACTGGCGATTTGCTGACATTTCTCATTGAGAAGTAGAATCGATGTCTGCATATTTATGGTGAAGCCAAAGTTATTGCTCTTTTTTCATTCACAGGCTTTTGGTAGAGTCTGTCATGCTGCCTTTTTAGTCAAACTCTATGTTTTCGGTCGTGACTCCAATTTCTTAAAATGAATTGAAAGTTTTCTCAACAACCGCTCACTTCAAGTCCTCTTAGATAGAACTGTGTCAAACATCCATACCATTAATGCTGGAGTTCCTCAAAACACTGACTTTTCTCCATCTATGTTTGTTTTATTTATTAACGATTTGCTATCTGAAAACTCCAATCCATAGTTTTCCAAAATTCAATCCATAGTTTTGCTAATCACAGTACCCTTGATTTTACGTACTCCTTTGATTCGTTTGCTGAGTCTTGCGGAAACGCTAACGCCATCAATCAGGATCGTGTGTTTGAATAATTAAGCAGTGACTTTTCAACAATAGTCGCTTGAAGTGAAGCGAACGGTGTCACATTTAATGCTTCCAAAACTCAATGCTGTCTTATATCCTGTCTTATACTCCTTCCACTTCCTAGACCATTTTGGTCGATGGAGTAAGTATTCCTGACTCGCCGACGCTTAATTTACTAGGTGTCAACATCTTCAGTAAACTTAACTTCAGTAAACTTTCGCTGTTGCTAAAAACGCAACGAAATACTTGAGCTACCTGAAAAATGTGAGGAATACTTAACTTCACCTGATCTTACGCTTGTCTACAAACCTTATATTAGACCGAGAGTTGAGTAGAATTCCCATATTTGGGCAGGAGCAGATCGTACTGCACTGTCCGCGTTAGACAAAGTGCAAAGTAAAGCTTTCAAGCTTGTTGGCTATCTATTACTTCCTACATTGAATCCCTTGCCCACAGACGTAATGTTGGCTGTCTTTCATTTGTCTATCGCTACTTCAATGGCCTTGTTCTATACCCGAACTAAACGCTGAGATTGATATCCTCTTGCGCAACACAAGGAGTGCTAGTCGCGCTCATCCTTACACCCTTCATGTTAGTGCCAGCTGCACTGTCAAATTTCATAAGTCCTTCTAATTCAGATCAATACGAATGCGGAATAGTCTTCCATCTACTGTCTTTCCCGACATCTACAGCCTCCAACTGTTCAAGCGGAACGTATACAGGTACCTCCTTCCTTCTCAACCCTTCCCACTTCCGTCACCACAACTTCTCTCCAGCCACGGCTGTGCATTAACATCATAGGGTAAGGGTTACCCCTAAGCTCTCTCATCATCGTAAAAAAAAGACGAGGTTTGAAAAAAAATTGGCTACATTTCTTACATGATTTGAAAAGCACAGTAAGTACATGTACATTGATAGAATCCAACAATTCGTTTGCGATTTCGCTATCGTGCCTGTTGCTTATTGACTCAGTTCAATATTTGAATATCTTTTTTATAAGGATTCTAAATCGGTCTTTGTGCTCACTTCAAAGTCCTGATTTTGACGGAGTACGTATTTGCTTTTATCCTTCCGAATCAGAAATTTAAAAAAAAATAGCGACTTCGATGCGAACTTATTAGGATCGTACATTGCCAGTGAAGCTGATCATGTTTGTGATGTGGGCAGAGGGTTTTATATGATCTATCAGAAACTCATCCAGGATGCCATCCAACTTTGATGCTCCAAAAGTGCCGACACAACCAAAAAAGGAACTGATAAACTTGACTTGCTTTTTATCTCTGGAGCTCGAAATTTTTATAGATTTAACTTCAAAGGGCACTGAATGACGGCTGTTCTGAGCAATTTGTAATGAAAAAAGAATGCCGATTCAATTGGAGTGGGCGATCTGAAATGTTTTACAACAACGAATCTTTTTCTTTGAGTCTTGGTTGCGACTCAAAATGCAATGCTTCTTTTTGGGCCTGATTGAACTCAGGGTTATCAGGACTCCAACCAATTAATACAAATATATGTTTGTTTGTAGGCTTCCACTTACATTTGAGGCATCCTAGGACTTAAATTGAAATAAAAGTTTTGCTCAAATGCCATCCATTATCGCCTTGTAGTCGGAAGCAACCAATATTCTGGCTGTACAAACTAGGAACCTTTCCACAAACTTTCCTAGACATTGGTTAAGGGAAACAGGTTGAGTGGTCTGTTGTCAGTTTTAATTTGCACGCCAAATAATTTCCTAACGTCTTTTGAAATCGTTCCATCAGGTTCAAGTGCATTTTTTTTGAAAATCCTTTAGTTTTGTTGCTGATTTCAGGTTCAATGGTGAAAACTACGAGTAGATGCATAAATATGGGGTGTGCAGAATTTTTCCTACAAACAATGAGATGTATTGTTTCATTCTTTCACATTTTTCACCCACTATGCTCGAAAGAAATTCGATTGTTCTAGAATATATTCGCTAGCTACGATGTGCCTTTGTTTAAATCAAGCTAAGTAAAACTACAAAGTCCCTTCAATTCTATTACCACTCATGTCTACAATAGAAAGACTTTCAAGCCAGGAGTTTAATCTAATGAGTATACATAATGGAGCTCCTAGTTTAGCTTGAAATTACAATGTCATACAAATTATAACTTAATTTAACCTTACGACTAGACTCCGAAATGTTTATTGAATAAATCAGTAGTATTTCTCAAAACATCTGAGGGGGTCTTCAAACGAATGGAAACTTTTGCAAAAACTTATCCATCTAGTTTTTGTACCAAGACAAACTTTCTATTCCGTAGAGGAAACTTCGAAATAAAGCCACCCAGTGGTTCTTACACCTTTGTTAACTTAAACAACTCACATAAACCCTGTTTCAAAGAAATGTGTTTGTATTCAACCAAATCTCATACTTACCAGGCTGCAAACTTTCGTCAGAAAGCATTGAAAATTAATTGAAAACAACAGGATTGTGCTGTTGAAAAGTGTAAACAGTTTAAATTCTTTTTGATAAAAAAGGACTTCGTTTCTTAAAGTAGAAGAGAAACTTTCAAGAGCTCATTTGTTTGCAGAAAGATACTAAGCTTGTCTCTGAATCCAAATCGCCTGATTATAATCATACTAGCTGCATGGAAAGCCAAATGCAAAACAATTTTTGCCTTAATCCGTCGTTTTCAATTATTTTTTGACCGCATGCTAACAGCTTGCGAGAATATTTAAGTATCTTCTTAATTTCAATTCACACTGCATCGGCTTCTCATTGATAGTCCACGCAAGTTGCTCGAATCGAAAACAAGCTCGTAAAGGGTTCCGTTCGTTGTTATTTCCTGAAAACGTTCGTCTTGCTTCGTGAGTGTTGTTATTGATCAGAGAACGAGCTTGAACAAAGCAATCTAGCTTACATGCCAATAATGAAACCAATATTGGTACCCGGAGGGACATTTGACATCACATATTTGGGAATATAACAAAAGCCTGGGAATGTGGAGTGAAAACAACTTGTACCTGAGAAAAACTGTTGATGGTGTCGTGTTGGGCAAGAATCAATCCAAGTACCTGTTTTCGCATTCATTTTTCGTAGACATTCGCGAACAAATGATTGATCCTAAAGGATAATATAACATAGCAACACGTAGAATATGGATTGGCCAGTAAATTGATTTTTTTAGGACTTTCTATTGAGGGTTATGAAGAAACGATAAAATATTTCGAAAAATCTAAAGCTCTACACAGTCGTGCTACAAATGCTTCCAATATAAACCAAAGCAAATAAGAATGGAATCGAAAACTTAGAAACATTTCATTCATCCGAAGACTCTTGTCACGAAATAGCTACATTTGAAAAATTGATTAAATAAATGTACTGAACCGTGAGAAAAAATTTATAAATTCTTATAGCTAAAATTGTAAAAATAGAACATTTTTTTTATTTTTGGAAACCTTCAGAAACTGTAAAAACTCCAATATTAAGTTGATGTATTGGGAAAAAATGTCTGCTTTCATTCTAAAATTACATGATACTTAAATGTCTTATGGGGACATGAAAAAGTTCTCACAAGTGATATCAATGATGAGCAGCATAGGTCATCCGTAAAACATCATCCATTTGCACCGCCACACACACGTCAGAGTACATCATAGATGCCATTAAATATTTAAAAAAATCGGAGTTGTTTTCAATATTTGTATTCTTTTCCAACTGCGAGACTGTCCATGCAACCAAACATAGAGTTACAAGGGCAGTTTGATAAG
Source organism: Nemotelus pantherinus (assembly GCA_963978885.1). Taxonomy (NCBI): domain Eukaryota; kingdom Metazoa; phylum Arthropoda; class Insecta; order Diptera; family Stratiomyidae; genus Nemotelus; species Nemotelus pantherinus. Next base: position 99,680,653 of record OZ022265.1, on the reverse strand, counting down.
TCTGTTACTTTTTAAACTTCCTCGCAGCAACTTTGAATATAACACTGCTCCTTTCAATTGCATACTACGAGACTACTGTTGAATTTTGAGCAAGCTACTCAATTTTGTTTGTGTTTGACAGCCATTGAAATTGAGGCAGACAACCTCGTGTATTTTAATCAAATGGAAAAAAGTGAATTTCGTGTTCTAATTAAGCATTACTTTTTGCGAAATAACACCGTTACTGAAACCAAGGAAAGGCTTGATAAATACTATGAGGACTCAATGCCAACAATTTCAATGGTTAAGAAGTGGTTTATTGAGTTCCGTTGTGGTCTTATCAGCACAAGTGACGCCGAAAGAAATGATATTAAACGGTCGGAGAATGAAAGTGCGTGAGGTTGCTGAGGCCGTAAGCATCTCAGCTGAGTGGTTAGATTACGTTTTGCATCAAAATTTGGACATGAAGAAGCTATTCACGCGATGGTTGCTGCGATTGTTCACACTAGACCATAAGCGGAACTGTGTGACTACTTCAAAGGAGTGCTTGAATGTTCAGCTGACACATGGAACCATCACACAACACCAGAGAGCAAGAAACAATCCAGTGAACGTACACCAAAAAAGACAATTGGGTAGGTCTGCCAAAAAGGTAATGACTATAACTTTTTGAGATGCACGGGGTATCATTCACATTGATTACCCTGAAAAGAGTGAAACGATCCTGGCGAATATTATTCAGAGCTTTTGGACAGATTCGATATTGATTTGAAGCAAATTTGAAGCAAAATTTGGCAAAGAAAAAAATTATGTGTAGTCAGCATGGCAAAAACTCATAAGCTGGGCTTTAAACTGTTACTTCATCCAGTATATTCTCTAGATTTAGTTCTTTGCGACTATTTCCTACTTCCTAAAGAAATGACTGGGCAGTAAGAGATTCGGGTCGAATGAAGAAGAAATTTATTATTTGGTGGAGATAAAAAAAAATAGAAAAACACAGTACTAAATGCATCGAGCTAAAAGGAGAATATTTTTAGAGAGAAAATGCTTTTTTGCCGAAAAAATCTTTCATTTAAAAAGTCACTGACTTATAAAACTACCTTGTGTCTGGTAATTCCTCATTTGTCTTTCACCTCTTAAACAGTTCTTAAATGACGGTTCTAGAATGAAAGTCAAGATTTACAAAGAGACAGTCTTCATCGGGGATAAAATACGGTTGACTTAGCTCTGCCCATCGCTCTTTCATTTGTTATTTATAAGTGCCATTTCTCAAAGCAGAATACTAGTATTATTGCTCACCAAATCCTTCAATTTAATCTTCGTAGTTTGATTCAAGTGGATGCGATGAAGTCCCGCTATAAGGCCATTTCGTTAGCTATTCCAGTCCTTGCACAGTCCTTGAACATTTTTACGATATCTATTCCTACTTCGAAGGCTATATGTCGAACGAAACTCTTTCTTCAAAAAAAAAAAAAACACTGCACTGTTTGAAACAAACGAGATGCCTACGACTTTTTTCCTCTAACATATCAGGAACGTTGGTGCATTGTCCAGCCAGATTAACTTACTTTCCTTACATGTCTTCCTCATATTTTGCCTTTAATTACCACTGGCTCTTGTATTAGCCAAATTATATTGTGGACGTATGTAAATTTGCTTCGTACCTCACAGAAAACAGCTTTGGCATTATGCAGGTTCATCTTTTGGAACCTAAATCAATATTGTTAGATAGTTAGAAGCCACTGGGACCTACTGTTACCTTCAAATCGGCTCGAATGCACTCTATTCTGAAGGCTGATGGCAGTGTTTACCCACTTTGATGAATTTGTATCTGCCTTTCTAATGGTCCGCTGCTATGACGAGAATAGAGCACTTGCTTTGATTCTGTCCGAACAAGGCCATTATTTTGGCCTTCTACGAACGGCAGAATCTTATTCGTTGCCAGGTCTACCGAGTTGAAGAAATAAGAAATCGGAGTTATAGATTGCTCTATGGCACACAGGTTTATTCCTTCCCAAGTTTTCATCATCAAGGGCTCCTGAATTATTCATTCATCCGCTAATCAATCTTTCCAATGAAGGGGCACGTAGCTTCGCTTGTAAGTGATGCTAAGGAAGCGAGGAAAAAAAGATTTAGCTTAATCGCCATTTCAATACTCTATAGAGCCAAAGCGGTTTTTTTGGGGTGAGGATGTTTCAGATATCTTGGTGCCTCATCGGGGCATGGAAGAGACATCAGTTTAGCGAATAAAATTCTGGCGTTCATAGAATGCCAAAATAAAGACGTTATTCGGGCAGAGTAAAAGCAAGTGCGCTATTTTTGTCATATGAGCTCTTCTTCGGTGGCCTGTCCCTTGGAGTACTATTCTTTGGTCTGCGCTTTTTTCTAATGGCTTTTGAAGCCATTGGTAGGAGTGCTTTCTTTCTGGCTTCTTTTTTGGACTAGCCGCTATTCAGGAGTAATCTCTTTCGCTTCATGGCTGCATAGCTCGTACGTTTTGGTATTGAAACCTCTTTCAAAAGCACCTCCAAAGTTTTCCATGCTTGATAGAGCTCTTCTGTGATTTTATTATAGGGTCCGCCGTCAAAAGTTTAATATGAACATTCAGTAGCCTGTGTCAACTTCCGCTTTTTTGGTTTGCCCCTGTTCAAATAGGTTTGGGACATTAACTTTTTTCATTCTTTGTTTTTGGTGTAGAGTTATTTTTTGGCTTCCTCTTGCCACCGGTTCTATCCGGTCAGTTTTATAGATATAGTTTTGATTGGTCCGCAAATTTTTTAGCAGATCTACTAGGAAGCATTAGAGCTCGATTGTTTGAAGGACCGGGAGACTTTAGGTTTGAGGCTTTTAGGGCTGTCTTCTCTTATAAAACAGTAGTTAGATTCAAAGTTTTGACCCCATGAATGATAACAATTATTTAGACCAGCCGTATCATCATATGTACCCCAAGCTAGGCATGAAAAAGATTTAACATAAAGATTTCCATTATCATGAAAATTTTTCTACCCCCAAAAATGAAAAGCACATATTTTCTATACTACACTTAAAACCACTTTATTCCATGGCCTTTTACATGTTAAATTATTTGATAAGTATGGTAAGTACGTAATTTTTCACTTAACGCATTAATTTTTATTGAAATTGATCGAATCCCTATATTCCTGAATCTCATGTAGTTTAATGGGTACAGCACTGGCTCCTAGTGTGCGCGGTCCCTGGTTCGTATCCAGGTTCGGACGAAGGTCCGCGCACCGAGCTTTCAGTTCACCTAGCTCTACCATAGAACTAATCACTCCACAGTCGTATTCACATTGATTGTTAATTTGTCAATGCAGCTTTCTATAAGCCTCAACCCCTAGACCCGACAAGGGTTTTGTGGGATACTTATTATATTCCTGTTTTTCACACAAATTCAAATTATTCCAAATAGATTAGTTTTGTTTCAAAATTGAAATTAAATTTTTATTCGTTAACATACTATTTGTATGAAAATAACAACTTTTCGTGCAGCTTATCTGAGAAAAAAGTTAACATTAGGAAAAACGATTTTATCGTATTATTATTTGTAATTTGTAATTTTTACACACCTGTTGATTCACGAAAATGTTCTAACTGGGAAATAATAAGCTTTTGGTTCTTGGAATAAAACCATCCGATAGCTTTTAATAAGCTCAAGCCAACTACTAGAAGCTTATTCAAATGGATAGCGAATATTTCGAAAATAAGTTCTTTGAAACTTTTTCGAAATTGCTAAAAGAACTTTTATTATGGCGATGTGTTTATGAAAAAAGCTTTACAGTTCCTTTGCTATAGATAACTTAGTTAAACTTTTGATTAAAGTCTGTGCTAAATAAAAGTTTCAACGTTCAAGGATAGAAAAATGTAGGAGAAACAGGTGACCTATAAATTGACCGATTTTATTTTAACTTTTTTAGCTTATTTTTTTTAACTTTTTTAACGCAGCACTCTCGCTTATATAATAGATTAATATTGCGGCAATCCACAAGTACTACATCTTGATCCGAAAAATCAAAATAAATACATACATTCTCTCGAAATAAAGCTGCTGTTCATACAGTTTATTTTCAAAGGAGAGAATAAAGCAGCTACCTGTTAACATATTATTTCACTTGATCAATATATTTTCTGCATATTGCTTTGAATCGAGAAAAGTATCGTTTAGCATCATTTTTCCACCTTAATATCAACACTTTTATTAATAATTAGAATAACAATCAAATTGTAATTATTTTTATTTTACTTGCAGGTGAGTACAAGTGAAGTGGTCCATAATGGAAAAAATGCAAGTCACAGTGAGCTGATTTTTGTGAATAATTACAAACCAATACTAAGTCCAGGTTGAATTCTTTCATCGATAAGTTATAATATTATGAATGCTGATGTTTCATTTACTATTGAATTTATGCATGTCAAATCTATTCAGTATATAATTTGCATCCTCAATTTTTATTAATTTTGTTTATTAGTTAATGTGTGCATATCAATAAATTATCAATAAATTATTTATGAGATTGTTATGATGAAATGAGGCTGTTAGTTGCGCAAAAAATTAGAAGAATGTTCGAATTTTAAAAAGTATCTTGCATGCTATTTAAAAAAAGCTTTCGTTGCGAAGAACACCGACATTTTTCAGTGCTGGGCTTCTAATGCTGTCTTAGAAAAAGGGGTACCCAATTCTTGTTTAATTATATCGGTTTCACCTCCTAGTGTATCTAGTGGGCAATCATTCAGTGCTGTTAGATAAATTTATTACGAAGGGAAGGTAAACTACAAATAGCATTAAGGGGAGATATACACCTAGGAGCCGGATAAAACGGTCATTTTTGTGCATTTTTTTAAGGAAAACTATTTGAAATATCGGATTGAGAGTTTAATTATCTAAAAGTATACACATTCAAAAGTATGCTTAATTTTTTTTTATTTAAAAATATAAAAAATATACAAGGATATTGTATGATCCTTGGAGCGCTGTAAAAAAAATAGCGTTAACGGTACCCACTGGCATTTGTTCAAAAATTATCTGAAGAAAAAAATGGAAAAAATTATTAAATTAGATACTATAATCTAGTTCGTGTCATAGCCGATTTTGAAAATATCGATTAATGACAAAATGGCGGACGTTTGAACATGAATAGTGATTTTTTGACCAAAAATTCGGTATTATTTTGGCTATAAAACAAAAACTAAGTAACGAAAAAGAAAAATCCTATGACAAGTACTAGATAATGTTATATAAAATAATCACAAAAAGAATTAAGGTAATCAGTTAATTGGTTTCCGAGAAATTTTGGGTACCGATTTGAAAAACGTGTTTTTAAGAAAAACGCGTTTGAAAATTTAGGACTGAATAAATCATTAAATTTGTCAACTAACATGGAATCATCGATACCAGGCCCATAGTGTAAGTCTTTTACTGTTTACGGAATATTCATGGCTTCTAAATTGTCTTGCCGACGCCGTATTCAACCTTCTTTCGTCTGTTCTTGCGCTTGCAGTGCGGCTTTCGCTATGCAAGTTTCGTCTTCTTGCGCTGCGTACAAGTGCGCTCCCGATCCGAACGATATTCTGAACACATTCATGACTTCCAGCGATGAGGTGAAACCATTGTTGAATGTACATGTTGCAAGATATACTGCAATGCTAACGATTTTGGCCCCGCTGTTCATCGTTTTTGGGGCTATTGTTCAAATAAGTTGGTTGCAGTTTTGGGTATATCGACCAACACAGCGTTCCAACAATTTTTCATTGCTGAGGTCTTCGTTTACTGGTTTGATGACATCTAACACCATTTTTGGCAATATTCAATAATTGTGACGAACATTTTCCAGTTCTCCTTTAGCCTTTGCTCGTTGCAACTGGCACCACGATTCGGGGCCTTCGGGACAGAAATGTTGTTGAGGCTTGCTGTCTGTTGAGCCGTAATGGTAAAATGTTGCCCGTATCGCTTTTTTCATTTCATCCTTGGAGGCTCAGTTTCTGCAAATGGCTTAGCTAAATCTTCAGTATATCTATAAACTTTGCCCTCAATTTGTTTTTGCTGCTGATTCCAGGACTTTTTTCTTTCATTCGCGAAGAAGGGTTCACAATCGCTTTTGAACGTGACCCACTCATTCTTTTTTTGTAATTTCCATCTCGTTACCATACGGTTTCGCATTCACTAATCCCGTGTTCGTCTTAGAGTCACCATCCCCGGCGTAATTAGTGTACATAACTCTATACTTTTCGGCAGATTGTTAAAACAATTCTTTCATTGCGTCTACTTCCATTTTACCTGCCGATCCATCATGATTGGCCTGGCAATTTCCATCGTGATTCGATTTCCATTCCTCACATTGCTCAGTATTTTTGAGTTTATTCCAATAGTTACATTTAGCACAATAAGAAGATTTTACAAGAATATCAAAAATTTTTCCTGTAAACTGTCCAATGAGAACCTCAACTCCCTACAATGAGGTAAAACCACGTTTTCGCCCCGTACTTTCTCCAAAAACGGTTAGTTTGGTTATCCCAGCACTCGAATTTTGCTTTTATTTCCCGTTGTACTTCTTTTACAGCTTGTTTTAACACCAATTGAACAAAACTTGAAGCAGCCTAATGAATGTTATTAACTATCGTATCATACTTCGTAAAACACGTTTGATTATATCGGCTGTAACTAGCTTATTTATAGAAATATTAACTTGGTGTTTTCACCAGATATTTTTGAGACCTGTATCTTCACGAAAATGCAATAAAAAATAAATCGATTTTGCCGACCATTCTAGGTGGATATCTCTCCTTAAGCTATTTGAGTTGAATTTCATTTTTTTAATATACTAAATTAAAGTACGAATAAATCTTACATATAGTCTAACAAGCACGTAGTTTGATTTGTTTTTTCTAATATTAGTAAATCAAATAAGTAATAAATAAATTTGTTAGGAAAATTATGTTATAATTATTTATATTTTTTTCTTTCAATAAAAAGAATTTAGTTAAGCTTATTTCAGTTCCCCTCCACCTTTGGTTTTAGTTTTGGCTTCGCCCGCAAGCAAGAGCAATAGCCCAAAAATGGTTCTATCATCAGACACAAATTTTATTTCTATAAAAACTCAAATCTTAATTTCATGCCTACTTTTACATGCCTAAATTAGATGAGTGTCATCAAACTTGCCCACGGAAAGTCAAAGATTATTGTTTACAATAAATATATTCACAAATACAGTGACAAGTTTAATAACCTACATAAATCATAGTTCCTGTCAACCTAAAATATGAATCAGTGGGTAATTTTTGCGAAATTTCGCGTCAGTAGTAATTTTACCCTGTGTTCTAATTTGATTTATTTACGGTTAGTTTATTGACTCGGTATATAAATATCAAGTATTCGCAAATAAAATCGCTAAACATAGGAACAAACCACATTCTTATCGTGACAATCATTCAATATGAGTGCTAATTGAATCAATGATTTGCGGTTACAGATACCGAGCTGCATTCGTCAATGCAAAATAAATATCAGAGAGCAGTGCGCACATGTATTGTTAAGAAGATTTCGAGTTTTATGATTGCGGAAATTTGATTTTCTCGTTTCAAAAATCTGGGAAAATTTTTTGTGAAATACACTCACACTGTTCGAAAAACATAACTTTCGATTTACTGTCATAAACTTTCAGAGCGATAGAAATAAAAATTCATAGATTAGAATCAACATTTGTAACTTATTAGCTGCAACTGGTTTATTGCATTGAAACTAGCAATATCCTGCTTAATTTATACACTTTAAAGTAAATGACTTAAACCCAATCACATGATATTCATTTATACCGCATTGACTCGCAATCGCTTCTAGAAACAATTTTGCTTCTAACTATTTGACACTGATCCCATAAGTGCATAACTGTTAAACAAATATGGATATGGCCACATCTTAATTGTATGATGTTCTAGAAGCACAATCTAGTGATGACCATAAACTATTTCCTATGCTCACGTGAAACACCCACATGCTGCTAAAAGTGTGTAGCAAAGTTCTCTTTTTAACGTGTTTCCCGGAATGGTATGATCGTGAATGAGAATTTTAAATTAGCAAATATTAGAATTTTGAATAGTTGGTTTCGAATTGTAATAGGTTGCTAAAAACTCTTGTCGATAAATGGATCGATAGATCGATTGTATGACTTGCAGATAGTAACTTGATAATGAAATTTAATTTGCTTTCAGAATTGTACGAGCATACGGGATTTATTCATCTGTAACTCCGATGAGGTTCTTTTCTATTTGACAAAAATTTAGTGAGAGTATTTACAAGATTTTTTTTTTTTTCATTCTATTTATTCAATGTATCTTACTACTAAGTAAATAACATCTCGTTTACAAATATTACACACTAAAAATAACTTACTTTGGCCCTCGCTACCAATGTTTTGAGGACCTTCGTTTTAACAGAGGTTGCCATTAACACCAAAAAAGAAAACACAGAAGTAAAAGAAAAAGGAAAAATTATTGAGTTAACCCATATAAGGTAATAATAAGTTTTGGATTATAATTCAACTAGGTTTGACAATATTAAAGTCTCCTCTTTTTAAGCCGTCGATGTCTGTACGGTTCAGCTATTAGTTTAGCTACCAGCTGGTTGGGGTGTTTCCGCAGCCTATCCTTATATCGTATGCCAAGCTCTTCCATAACATATACCACGGGTGGGATCTCCAGATCTCTGCTGATGACTTCGTTTGTCACATAGTATGGAGCCGCTGTAATTATTCTCAGAACTCGCATCTGGGCTCTTTCAATCTTCTTAATATTCGTCTTGGATGCCGTCTTCCAGAGCTGAACGGCGTAGGTCCATATGGGCTTGATGACTGCTATATATAGCAAGCGTTTATATTGCAATTTCAAAGCCGAGAATCTGCCCAACAGCCAGTATAGTGATCTGGCTTTATTTCGTATCTGTTGGCATTTTGCTTCAATGTGTGTGCTCCATGTTAGCCTCTTGTCCAGATGCACTCCTAAGTACTTAACTGATTCCTGATGCGGAATGGCTACATTATTCAGTTTGATGGGAGCAGTGTTGCTTCTTCTTAGTGAAAATGTGTCATGAACGCATTTCGGTTCACTGAGTCTTACTCTCCATTTATTCATCCAGGTCTGAATGTTGATAAGGTGCTCTTCGAGATCTCTAGAAGCAATCACTGGACTCTTACGGGCGTAAAGGATTGCTGTGTCGTCGGCGAATGTTGCTGTCATGATGTATTTGTCCAACGGGAGATCTGTAGTGAAGATTGAGTACAATAGAGGCCCCAGAATGCTCCCTTGAGGAACTCCTGCTTTTATATTCCTCACATCTGATATTGCGTCTCTATGTCGAACTGCGAATGTCCTATCACTCAAGTAGGAATCCAGAAAATTATGACATGGGTGAGGGAGATATAGCTTGATTTTGTGCTTAAGCCCTTCGATCCATACTTTATCGAACGCTTGTGCGACGTCAAGGAAGACTGCCGAGCAGTATTTTCCGCCTTCAAATGCCTTCCTCGGTGCACTTGTTCTCGGTGCACTTGTTCTACCGCGCTATGATCTCTTCGAAATCCGAATTGGTGGTCTGGCAGTATCCGATCGTTTTCCAATGAGCTTCTTAATTTGGCAAGTAGAAGCTTTTCAAATAGTTTCGACATGCAAGAGGTGAGACTAATTGGTCGGTAGGAAGCTATTAGGTTCACATCATTTCCTGGTTTAGGTATCATTATGATCTGGCATATTTTCCAAATATTCGGGAAATATCCAATTCTTAACATGCTGTTGAAGAGCCATAATAGATACAAGAAGGCGCAACCTGGGAGTTGTTTTAACATACGTCCATTGGTTTTGTCTGGTCCTGGTGATTTTTTGTTGTTGATGTCCTTCCCAATGGATGACAATACCTCATTGTGACTCAATTTAAACGGCTTTTCACTAGCTAGTTGGACTGCTGGAGGGTTGTAGATTGGCGCTACTCCATTATTCGGAGTGAATACTTTCTCCAAATGATCTGCATACACTTTTGCTTTGGCTTCACTTGATTTAGCCCATTCCCCATTGGGCATGCGCAACGGATAATCTTGTATTATCGGGCGCGTGAGTCTCCTTGCTGCTTTCCATAGAGAGTAGTTGGACTCCTCATTCGGTGATAGTTGCTCTAAATAAGTCGTGATTTCCTTGGTTTTGCGCGATTTGAGGACGTTTCTGAGTTCTTTAGTAGCTTCATTCAGCGCATTCTTTGTTTCAGGTGACCTCTGTACAATCCACCTTCTTCTTGCTTCCCTTTTTTTCTTGAGGACTGCAATGACATCATCAGGGGTGTAAACCACATCAGGTGTATTTTCCGGGGTGGCTACTTCTGCCGCCTTTACCATTACTTCACCAAGTGAGCAAGTTCCTTTTTCTTTGTTTTTTTCTTTTTTCCTTTTTCCTTTTTCTTTTTTCTTTTCTTTTTAAAAAACAGCCCCGTTTTATCTGCGTTGAATACATTGCGCATTTCATACTTTTCCAATAATTTTGGCAGAACAGTACGTTTCCATTTCTCGCAATCTTCATCCGATACGTCATTACTCTCACCGCACATATTCTTATAACAAATAGCATATCTGAAACAACGCATATCAATAATACTTTTTTTTTCTCGAAAATAAATTCCATTATCTTACGTTCGCCTTCAATTATCCAACCAACCTTTGAGAAATCTAAAGCCTTTTCCTTAATTAGTCCCCCGGATATAGGCAAGTTCTCGTTTCTGGCTGCTTCAAACCACTTAAAAATGGCTTTATCCAAACTTTCATACCTGGGTTTCCTCAATCGTTTCTCATTATATGAGCCACTTTCAACAACATTTCTATCAGGTAGTTTCATACCGAATGTCGGATTTTGAAGGGTTAAGAAAAACTCGATTATTTTCAAATGAAATGGTTTTATTCCTCAAAATATTCACCGTTGGAGTCTATAGTCTGTTGCCAACGTGTTGGCAAATGAAAAATTCCTTTTTTGAAAAAAATAATATTTTTTTGCCCCAAAAACTCTTCAAAGGATGCAATTACATCGTTTTGGTTGGAGTAGCGCTTTTCTTGTAAATAGTTTCCCAGGCTCCGGAAAAGATGATAGTCTGTTGGTGACAGGTCTGGAGAATATGGAGGGTGAGCTTAAACTTCGTACTGCAACTCCTGTAGTTTTTGCATGGTCAAACGGGATGCATGCGGTCGTGCGTTATCGTGCAACAGAATTGGTCCATGCCTATTCACCAGAGAAGGCTGTTTTAAACGCAATTTTGCGTGCATTTCATCCAATTGTGCACAGTAGGTCTCTGCAGTTATCGTTTCACCAGGATTCAAGAACGAATAGTGAACGACGCCTTCTGAAGTCCACCAAACAGTAACCACGACCTTCTTAGGGTGCAGTCCCGCTCTTGCTTGGTGGCTAGGTGCCTCTCCGCGATTCAACCATTGTCCTAAACGCTTCCTATTATCATAGAGAATCCATTTTTCATCGCAAGTCAAAATCCTCTTCAAAAATGGTCCTTTTTTATGTCGCATCAGCAGTGAAGAGGTTACTTTAACTCTCAGCATTTTGTTCCTTTCAGATAATTCGTGTGGGACCCATTGATTGAGTTTTTTCACTTTTCCAATATTTTTGAAACAGCGGCTAATGGTTGATTTCGATATATTGAAGGTATCAGCAAGGCACTGCAAAGTTGTCGATGTATTCCTCTCAACTTCTCCTCGCAGTTTGTCATCATTAACACTGCTACCTTGTTGACCACGTGGTTGGTTGTCCAAGCCAAAATTTCCTTCTCGGAAATTGGCAAACCATCGTTGCACTGTGCGTTCGTTGCAGGTATCTGGTCCTAACACCTGATTAATTTCTTTGGTCGCTGCAGCTGCATTTTGTCCTTTTTTAAACATAAACAGGTAAAGGACCCGAATATCTCTTACTGTAAACATGTCTATAAGAGCTAAAAGGACAGATATAGGAAACCACACGGGTAATAAATTAGGCACTAAAAGAAAGGTATTTACCTCTATTTTCAAACACAAAACTTATTTTGAATTTTACCAAACAACCATGGGATCACTTTTAAAACTGTCAGGAAATCCGACATTTGGTATGAAACTACCTGATAATTTTTTCCTTATTTTTCAAAATAGAAGAAACAGTACTAGTCGATACTTCATATTTAGTTGCCAAGTCTATATAATTTTTATTTGCATCACTTTTTGACTCGTTTATTAGCTTAAATTTATTTTCTAAAGACAAACACTTCAATTTTCGCTTCGATGTCATATCTTAAAATACAAAATTATGACCAAAACAAAAAATCGTTTATATATAATCACTCAAAATTAGAATAAATCGAATTCGCTAGAAAACTCGGCTGAAGTTTATCGCACCAAACGCAGTAGAAGACTGTTACCAGAACGCTATTTTGTCGCAAATATTGCTTTGAGTTCACAAGCCCGGGACAATACAATGATCTACCTAAAATGCATCTACAGTAAATTGGTGATTCCCCGAAAAATACGACTTGTCGAAGGTTGTTGCCTTATTCTTTATTTGAGTTATCAAGAAATTCTAGTTATCGAACTTTGACTTATCGAAGTTCGACTGTATATATAAAAGTCTTTTACTAATTTGCTTAGAAATTCAGTAAAAATGAATATGAATATAAAAGGTCCCGAAAATTTAGTAAGCTCCTTCTTTGTACGGCATGCAAAGGCTGATCGGCTGCTCCTCTTCTAACTTTTTACCTTATTTCTTACACTAGGAGTATCTTTTGAAAAATATTTGATTTCAAATAACATATCCTAAAAATTGCACCAAAAGACATATGCACACTGAAAAAACACATAGCGCCAGACGCCATAATTTATAGACTTCGGGCGCCATGTACATAGTCGATTTGGGGGTTGTGATAAAATATAGCGCCACACGCCATAATACATTGCGAAAAGTACATAGGAGCAGGCGCTATGCTTATAGCCCTCCACGCCATGTGCTATAGTCCTCCACGCCATGTAACATAGTCCTCCACGCCATGCAGATGGCGTGGAGGGCTATAGTACATGTCGTGGAGGACTATAGTACATGGCGTGGAGGACTATAGTTCATGGCGTGGAGGACTATAGTACATGGCGTGGAGGACTATAGTTCATGGCGTGGAGGACTATAGTATATGGCGTGGAGGGCTATACGCATAGCGTATGCTCCTATGTACTATGGCATGTGGCGCAATATTTGATCACAAATCGACCGAAATCGACTATGTACATGGCGCCAGAAGTCTATAAATTATGGCGTCTGGCGCTATGTCTCTTTTCTTTAGTCCTTTAATATTGACGTAAAATGATAGTAAACCCACGACAATCCTTATCGGGTAGATAATTTGAAATTGCTAGAAAGCTTTGTTCAATAATTTATGATCAATACATACGAGTGAAACGTTCAGAATTCCACGACTACTCCTATTAACATTCAGATACCAAATCAGAATTAGATTAACTCATAGCTCGATCCGTAGTCCTTCATCTAAACCTGAATACGAACTACGGACCCCAAGCATTACAAGCCTTAAACAATACAAAAACTACACGCCAGAAGTCTTTTAACTATGGCGTCTAGCGCTACGCGGTTTTCAAGCTCACTTCTATCAACAATATTCAAGAGTCACTTGCTGACATGTATACACCTCCTCACACAGTATGGCTGCGAGTTATAATTGGAGTGCCATGAACCATATTACATGGCTCATGGCACTATGTAATATGGCGTGTGGGACCATAATTTTTGCGCCATGTAATTATGGTGCTGGGAGCCATATTGCATGGCTCAGGGTACTATGTACATAGCGTGTGGGACCATAAATGCTGCACCATGTTACATAGTACCACGCGCTATGTAGATTCTGACATTATGGCGCGGGGAGCCATATTGCATAGCTCAGAGTTCGATGTACATAGCGTAAGGGGCCATAAATAATGCGCTATGTTACATAGCTCTGGGCGCCATGTGGATTTTTTTCAGTGCAAATTTGATGACGTCTCCTCAAAAATCATGTTTCTTTTTATCAAATCTTTGAACAATGTTGTAAATGGACTAAAATTCTGCTTTTGGTTTTTTTACAAGAAAATGAGCAGTGGCATAATGTTTGTATCAAATTAAAAAAAAATTCTAAGATTTAAATGCTTCGAAACTAATTGAAATATTTTGAAATTCCCAACAGTAAAATTGCAGTTGATTATATTACAAACCAAATAGAAAAACGAAAAAAAAATATTCAGCTGGAGCTGAGAATATGGGTTACAAACATACATATATAATTTTTTATGGGATTTGGACTGACCAGCCGCCACCTTAAGCTAAGGAAATAAATAGCGCAACCAATCGATCCAAGCAGTAAAAAGTGACAAAAACAAGTTCATGTATCGTTCAATATTCCATTTTGTGCACAACAAAACGAAAGATTCAGAGATAAACAATTTAAATATTGAGGTAGATTAAGCAAACCTATTACAAGCTATAGTAAAATATCCTTTTTGTTTACAGCCTGCGCTGTTCCTGCAGAGAAAAATGGAAATACTTAGTGTAAATATTTTGAACATACGCTTCATTTATTTTTCATGCATGCAAACCATCTAATGCAGTAGTTGCACTAGCTTTCACCAATGACATGGGGTATTAAATTCAAGTGCTGTAGTATGCCCTGGAAACTACTAATCTATCATTTACTCTCTTTCGCATGAAGTAGCAGGGAAAATAGATTGCTATTACTTTATAATAGTATATTCGTCGTCGAAGACAACAGTTTTTTTCATAGAATTTGTTGTATTTATCACAGAAAGCTCTTGGCTTCATCCTATTTCCTACAAATAATCAATTTTAAATTATCAGTTCTTACGAAATCGTGTTTGAAAACCAACTTAGGTATTATGCCTCATCAAGTTTTGTTGAAAATCGTCGAATTTATTTTTTGTAATATCTGATTTTCGGAGCTTTTAATTAATATTAT
The DNA here is from genome assembly GCA_963978885.1 of Nemotelus pantherinus. NCBI lineage: Eukaryota > Metazoa > Arthropoda > Insecta > Diptera > Stratiomyidae > Nemotelus > Nemotelus pantherinus. Next base: position 99,665,643 of record OZ022265.1, on the reverse strand, counting down.
ATCAAACGATATTATTTTGCATCAGCGACTTCAGAGCAAACGTCGTTCTCATCCAAGGATAATATCCCTGAAATTTCAGTTGTTGTGAAATTATCACAATTCATTCTATGTACATATTCCATTCAGAGTATAATTAGAAATGACTTTCTCAAATAAACAGAACGAACTTGGCCTACTGAACTTACCGAACCATGCTGTAATTGTCTGGCAACGCAACGGATGAAAGCTTAGACTTTCAGTTCAGTGAACATTATCTTCTGTTACGCCAAGTGCAAGCGCCTGGGAAGAGAAATCGCACGAAGGTCGCAGGACGAACATAGGGCAATGACAACCTGTCAGGGTGTGAATGTACAATTAGGTATGAGCAGTTAGTTGATGTTCAGTGTAGGGCTCTCTTTAAAGGTTCCGCTCCACGTTTTATTAATAAACATCAAACAAATTGATATTTACAAGTGAATTGCTCGCGGGGGAGAAAATGCGAATAAGAGCACGATACGTCGAGCGAGGAAGTGTTTAGCGGCTCAGTAAGTGATGTTGACTTTTTTGCTGATAAGCTGGGTATTTTGTTGAAATTCAGGAAAGTTGAAGTTTTCAAATAGTTTGTTTGAAATATTTTAAAAGAATCAACAAAATTGATGTCCGAAGTTTGCTAATTAATTTCCTTGTCAAACAGATATGCGTCACTTTAAAGTCTAAAATAGGTCGAACAAAATACTCAGTAAACACTCCAGTTCCGCTAACGAGTCACTCTAGTTCAAATAAGGTGAATGTAAATCTACAACGGGAGGGACTTGAACATGTTGCTAGAAGCCATCACTGTTTCTAATAATAAGAATAGTCTTGTGTCAGGAAATCTGCACAAATATTTTGTGAGCTTGGGAATAGAGTTCATGCAAATATTTAAATGAGCAAGATGTGCATGCATATGAGTATCTGTATGCAGACTTGTCATTTGACTAGATTTTAATACTGGGATCATCATAAAACACCTTTTCATTGTATCGCATTTTTGCTTTGATAATGTTAAGCTTGAATTTGCATTTTGCATAGGTATCGTTGCATGCTTGCTCGATTTTCAAATGCATTGCATAATTTATACTTTTAATAGAAAATAGCAAGTTGGCTGTTACAACTAACACGAGCAACAAGGTACTTAAGTGATCTGTTGATTCAATGTGCAGTAAATAGTTGCGACAAACATAATTTTTTTTTCAATTCATATTCAACGTTACAAATTTCGTTAGATTCCGTTAAATATTAAATTTAATTAGCTCCTTAAAATTGTTGCTACAAAGTTTTTTTTTCTATCCCTAAGTTCAAATACTATTTTTGACTGATATGTTAATAGCTACGAATCCAGATGTGCGAAACAACGATAAATCACTGCATTATTCCTTAGCTCGAACAGAAATAAAATTGATTGAACTTAATTTTGAAAATACTATATTTTAGAGCGAGAGTTCGAAAGCCATAACTTTATTTATCGTCCAATATACAAGCCTATTTGGCTGCTGCCGTAGATTCAATTTGAAAAGCTAAAATAAAATTGAAGTGTCTTCTGCTGAAACTAACCGTCGTCTTTTAATTTAGAATTTTCAATACTTTATCTATCCGAACAACAAACGCATCCCCATAATAAAGCCTTCCTTTCTATGATTTACTATGCTAGAATTATTTATCTACTTCGTCATTTTAATCGACTTTCATCATAAATAATAAATTGCTTTACTGCATACTCCGCCTTCTCTACAAGTCTCGAATCTATGTGGTATGTGTATGGCGTTCAATTGCTACGACAACTTTGATAAGCTCACAAGAATCATACCATACAAATTGTAGAGGGAGGATGAAAAATGGATAACGTAGTACCGAACAAAATGTCACCCTTGAGAGATTTATGTTCGGTCACATAACATACATATCTTGTGCCAAATTGAATGCATTGTCCGGGGAAAAGGGAATAGTGATTTTATGTCACTAAATGACGGAAAAGTTAACATGATGAGTAGTGAATATCGTTTATGGGCCATACCTAATAGTTGCAGGCAGGGTACTGGCATCATACGTATACATTGTAGACATAACCACGGCTGCCGTAAATCTAAATGGGTTGAAATCTGGAGCAGATGCTATCTATTTTCCGAATGAGTTTGCTCATTATAGAGATACGAACAATATCCCTGTTGAGGAGATGGTCATTTGGAGCACTCAACTCTGATTTATCGATTTAGCCAGATTTTCAACAAAACGTATTACATAAGCGAATTTTGATAAGTGAGTGAGCCGAGCTGTTTTTTTTTTTAACTTTAAACTGACGTTGATAGCAGCCAGTGAAATTTCAAAAATTAAATTTGGAACTTGCCAAGAGAGAAATGACATCATCATCACTTGTTGAAAAAGAAAGATTTTCTTTCCATTTCCTGAATCAAATCCAACAAGCAGTTAGCTTTGGAGGTTTGTCTACACTGAAAAAAATCCACATGGCGCCCAGAGCCATGTAACATAGCGCATTATTTATGGCGCCATACGCTATGTACATAGTACTCTGAGCTATGCAATATGGCTCCCAGCGCCATAATGTCAGAATCTACATAGCGCGTGGTCCTATGTAACATGGCGCAGCATTTATGGTTCCACACGCTATGTACATAGTGCCCTGAGCTATGCAGTGTGGCTCCCAGCGCCATAATTACATGGCACAGAAATTATGGCCCCACACGCTATATTACACAGTGCCATGAGCCATGTAATATGTCTCATGGCACTCCAATTATAACTCGCAGCCATGCTGTGTGAGGGAAGGTATAAATGTCAGCAAGTGACATTAGAGCTTGGGTCTACATAATTGACTCATTTTGAACTGAAGTACTGGCTGCGACATTTTCGACACTTCGACCGGTGAATTTTCGCACTGGAGCAGGAACATTCAATAGTGAGTATGTTGACTCGAATTTATCGAATTTATGTTTGGTAGAATTTATATTTGGTGGAATTGATATTTGGTGGAATTTATATTTGGTGCACTAAAAAAACACATAGCGCCAAACGCCATAGTTTATAGATTTCTGGCACCGTGTACATAGTCGATTTCAGTCGATTTGTGATAAAATATAGCGCCACACGCCATAGTACATAGGAGCAGATGCTATGCTTATAGCCCTCCACGCCATGTACTATAGTCCTCCACGCCATGTACCATAGTCCTCCACGCCATGTACCATAGTCCTCGACGCCATGTACTATAGTCCTCCACGCCATATACTATAGTCCTCCACGCCATATACTATAGTCCTCTACGCCATATACTATAGTCCTACACGCCATATACTATAGTCCTCGACGCCATATACTATAATCCTCAACGCCATGTACTATAGTCCTCCACGCCATGTAATATAGTCCTCAAAGCCATATACATGGCGTGGATGACTATAGTACATGGCGTGGAGGACTATAGTACATGGCGTGGAGGACTATGGTGTATGGCGTGGAGGGCTATAAGCATAGCGTCTGCTCCTATGTACTTTTCGCCATGTATTATGGCGTGTGGCGCTATATTTTATCACTATCCCTAAATCGACTATGTACATGGCGCCAGAAGTCTATAAATTATGGCGCCTGGCGCCATGTGTTTTTTCAGTGTACTTATATTGCGCAGTCGTAAAAAAAATTCAGGCCGTAAACCTTGCATATGGATAAGGGTCCTGTTCGCATTAAAGAGTGTTGTAGTCTTAAAAGCTCTGCTCTGTCTTAAGTAGTTCTTTTTTCGGCTTTAGTTTAATTATATTTCTTTGCTAAAGTATTCCATTGGATAATTGGCTTCATGCATCAAACAAGGATAACTAATTACTCCAACTTGTTTTTGAATATGATTTTTTCTCTTCATTATGATCTTCATAGAGCCGTTTCTTGGGCCCTGGTTTCTACCTTGGTTGATGTCACAATGCTCAGACAGTTTTCAATCCAGGTTGTCGGATATTGTTAAGAAAATAACAGGCGAAACAAGTGATGGTTGTTTCTTCAGTTTTGACTCTTTACTCCTGCCGCCAAAGCAAAACTTGAAGAACTTGGTAGAAAACGCTAAGTTGGGGAGACTGGAACTTCTGGTTGGCTGCAATACTAACCTCCAGTACACTAACTGTAACAGCAATAAAAAGAACAATCTATTTATTCTGTGGAGCTAATAACACAGAGATTTCTCTCACCGATCATTATGTTCATCTGGAATAATTATGGCAATAACTGGATGATGCGTATCGGATGAGATTATCACCGCTACTTGCTGTTCTTTTTAGCTAAGAATCCAACAACCACGCTGGAGAAAATAAACCCAAGAAACGCTGATTGGACCAAGTTCCATCGAGTTCTTGTAGACATAGCGTGTCCTATGAAAAAACTGCCTGATCAGCAAAAACAGATGCTGCAAGACAGTTGCTTGGTGAAAACGGAAACTGCAGACGAAGCTCATGAAAAAAATTAAATATCTCATCAATCGAGTTGCAAGTCTATAGAACCTCATAGAAAACGTAAAAATTTTTGTTGAGGACTTTCAAGAGGAAATCATTCACATCATTCTGTGAGATATCTGAAGCTGCACGAGAGACGTGGAAGCTGTTCAAAGTCCTGAAAAAAATCAATCAGCTAAGCCGGACTCAGGAGGTGATTCAATCCGATCTAAAAAAAAAAGATTATCTAAAGACTTTGTTCTGGAATCAATCTCCGGGTGTTTCGAAAATTCGAACTATTCTGTGCAGTAGTAGTGTATTCTGTTGCATAGCTTGATATGTGATCATCAGCTAAAATGTCAAAAACCCAATCATGATACTTGACAATTTTAAATCACCGAGCCTGGATAGTATCTATTCGGTTATGCTGAGGAAAAAATAGGATAGGTCTTCAGAAAATCTTTTGCGCATACCTAGCCCTGGTGTTTGCTCCGTCATTTTGTTGGCAAGCAAACCTTCATACCATGAGGTGAAAAACTGACAGCTCAGATGTATGGTATTTAAGGCTGATAAGCCTAGCATCGTTGATGTTGGGATGCTTGAAAAGGTTTCTTTAAAGTCACATAAGCACTAGAGCGCTTAAGTTCAACCCCTTTACTGATGGGCAACTTGCGAACCAGCGAGATTGTTACTGTCGATTAGCTACTATTTGAGAGCGAAGGTGGCAAATTGATGTCCGTGAATAGATATCTTATTTTCCTAGCTCTCTCCAACTCAGAGTGAAAGAGGTACTCTACCTTGCGTTCTTGCGATAGTGGGTCGATCGGTAGCTACAGGCGATTCCCGGGGCACCGCTGTGCTGGACACGGGCTATGCGCTTCAGGAACTTCTTAATTCGAAGTCCATCTCCTTAAATTTCGGCTCCATATCGGAAGATGCAATCGCTGAATACCATCCATGGCCTCCGTCTCGTCTCAGTGGGGTCCACGAACGTTGGATTAGCCTACTCTGCGGATATGATCTCAATATGTCAGCTTGGTGCCCATACTGCACTGTCCAGCTCCTCGTCCGTAAAGTAAGGAACATCCACCTGGTTGAGTATGATAGGATCATCAACCTTGGCTGATGCACCGGGAACAGCGAACCAGCGATACGCTCCATGGATATCGCATCCATGAGAGTGCAGCCAAGTCTAAGAGTGACGAATTTGTAGCCGTCTCCCCACGGGTCTGAGAAGTTGTCTTATTACCGCTCCCTTGGAGTATGCTTATTGACACCCTGCAAAAACGAAAGCTAATGCTGACAACGTGGCTAAGCTAGCAGTCACTAAGGATCTGAATGTAGAAATACACAACACATTTTGGATTTAATTGACAGTTGATGTTCGAGGATCCACCTTTTAGTGAGTCTTGCGAAAATGAAACTTGTTTCGTTTATCGGAGAAAAACCTTTTGAAAGACTAGGGCTTTCAAAATTGAATGATACAACTCTTTAACTTTCGACAAAAGTCAAATATCCAGTCGTAGTCTTGGAAAAAACTAATCTGACTATAGTGAAGGAGGAAAGAAAGCTCATTCGAGCCTTAAATGCTTTAGGGCAGTACGAGGCAGGTATCATCTCCACATGGGCTTTAAAGCTTTATGTAGTTACGTGGATCTACGTACCATGCCGATAGTTACGTAAGCATCCATGGTAGGTAAACTATTGCAGAGCTCTTGTATTGCTACGGTTCAGAATCAGGCACCATTCGAATCTCTAAACAAGGAATATTATGGGGTAAATTTAAAATCAAGTATAGAAGTAAGTTTAAAACTAAAGCATGATTAGGATAAGTGACGACCCTGCTATTGAGGTGGCTGGACAAACTCGGGACAAGACAATTGCGGTCGATATAATGCGTCACAGCTGATGTTCACCTTAATTCTGAATCGACCAAGCTTGTATGGTGACTCAGGCCCACCACTTCCATCTGAGTACCGCTGCCCTCACTCACCCAAGCTTCGCACCAACCATGGTGTATTTATGTTTGGTAGTACATACCCATACTCTATTAGTTTGGGTTGATTTAAACAGTCTTAACCTCGTTATATTCTGCAACAGGGATTTTGTTTGATGAGCAGTACAGTCGTTAATTATTGCAAACAAAGATCCTGATAGGCAATTCCTTCCATTGATCGCAGACAAATTACCTCCAACCAAATAGGCACTATTGTCAAGTGGAACTATCGCCTTGGATGGATTCAATACTCACATAATCTATTGTAATAACATCACTGGTTTCGAGATTCGATTGAAGTTTAAAGTGACGGGGCTTCGCGAAATATCGGCAAATGTCAGTTTCGCCAACTCTAGAAAAACATAGAACTCGACCGATTGGGTTACGTTCAGTTGAACCGGTTGAACCTCATAGTTGTGAGCCTACGAAGTTGGGGAAGTCCCTCTTTGAATAACTGGAAAGTTTCACAAAAGTGAGTCTTCGAGCGAGGTGGATTACTGAACCGCGGCAGAGCATGTAGACTAATAAATAGCACGGAAAGCGCGATATTTTCCAGTAGGAGAGAAGGGTATAATGTGGAGGGTTTACGGATCAGCTAGTGCCTGATCCGCGAGGCCGCTCTAAATTACTACGTTTTTTCATATGCGAAAGTGAGAGAAGCATATTCTCGGCCCTGATACATCAGCCAATGAGAGGTGAGAACGTGCTGTTGTGCGTATAATCACATCAAGAAATTGTAAGCGCAGCGAACATTCGCTGGAAACAAACAACATTGTCTGTAGTGTATAGCATAAACGTATCGAGGATGTTGCTTTTATTTTCCAAATGGTATCAGAAATAATAATCCGCGTCAATTATCTTATTGCCGACGATTTTAATTCAAAAACTAGGTTTTAGGAAAATTAATATTGCTTAAAACGCCAATCGTTAATAAGGTGTTTTTGCAAAGTATATGTATATTGTAGTGGGAATGAAAGAATGTATTTTATAGTAGCATTGCCGCTGGCGGGGTATTTTTTGTCTGGTTTCAATTTTCGAAATCGGGTACTGCTATCTATTTTTCTCACTTTGTGGGGTAATGTCGTAATTTATATCGCAAATCACGCGATTTATTATTTTCACGCGCTTATTTATTAGTCCATATTCTCTGGCCCCGGTCTGTTGGAAAGAGTCAGGCGAAAGATGAGATTGTCGGTAAGAGCGAAGCAAAATTTCGATTGACTCTCCCTTTTCAGTTTGGACGAAAACGTTGGATAGGGGTATCGATTTTGGCAAAAATGTTATGGTAGTTAGTGGAGCTGCTCTAAAACGTCTGCCGGAGTGGATGCTGCAACATTTTCCGCAGAAGCAACTTTGGAAGCAGCTTTCAGGCTTCCTAATCACTGTAATATTTTTCAGGCGGAGGTTTTTGCGATACGTAAAGCCGCAGACCTAGCATACGTCAGAGATACCACAAGTATGGAAATCAACATCTTTACAGACAGTCAAGCGGCGATTAAAGCTCTGATGTCTTACACATACAAATCGAAGTGTGTACTTGACTGCATTCAGGCCCTGAATAGACTGGGCAACAACAGAAGAGTCAGAATTTTCTGGGTTCCTGGTCACCAGGACATTGAAGGAAACGAGAGGGCAGATGCGTTAGCCAAGCACGGAGCTAGCCTTCCCCTGTCAGGATCGGTTGATATTCCTACCCCAATCCAGACAATAAAATACTCAATTGACTCCAATATGATACAAGTTGCGACGTGCAGATGGCGTGCAACTCAGACCTACAAGCCAACCAAAATCATGTGGGGGTCGTACCATATCGTAGCTACTAAGTACTTACTCGAATTGACGTGATCTGACTGCAAACGGCTGGTCGGCATCATTACCGGCCACTGTCTTGTAGCAGCTCATGCCATGAAAATGGGACTCCTAACCAGCAACACCTGTAGGAAGTGTCAAGAGCCGGGAGTCTCGGAAACAATCCAACACCTTCTGTGCCACTGCCCGGCACTGGGGAGAACCAGGCAGCGCTGCTTCGGTGAGCCCTGGCTGATGGGTCTCTCACATGTAGCAGAGCAGAGGCTGAAGGACATACTTCAGTTCGCAAAAAGGTGCGGGGCCTTCGATGGCCGTTTGGACTGAACTTTCCTTCTCCGGGTCCATTTATCTGGTACCCCTACGGACCGATGAGTCTATGTGTGGCCCTGGCCAGCCAGTTGAACCTAACCTAACCTAGTGGAGCTGCGGCAAAACAGACTAAAACCATTGAAACACTGTACAGTGGCGTTTGATCCTAAGACGCGACTTGAGCTGCGCAAATTCGCTCGATTCACCACAAAGGACCTTCATTAGTTCTCGCGATTGTGATGATATTTGTCTTGAGAGTACGAACAGCAGGTACCATAAGGTACAGAGTTTTAAGCTGTCTCTTGTGTAGTTGGTAAGAATATAAGTAACCATAGGTCAAAACGACATACTGAACTTATTCGACCCAGGTCTGAATAGAAATTGAGTGCAATAAAATCCATTAAAGTGCAAAATTTTAGAAACTAATTGTACAAATAGAAAATAATAATCTGAAACGGTAATTAAGACGCGCTCAGACTACTTGTTTCGCGGTGACGTATCAGCTCACTGAGTGGCGCGTGAAAACACCGCTCTTGCTTGATCGAGGTTACTCATGGCTGCCGTCTCAGTTCTTGGTCGGGAATAGGGGTTGGAATTCTTGATTCAAGTGAAACATAAAAAGATCTATGATCTTAATTATTTTCAAGTTGCACAAATCGTCATTTAAAATGTCATAAAAACATTTATTTTTTCAAGATCTCTAAGCGTAATTTTATAATAATTTCAATGCTCATTTTGAAAAAAATTCGCTCTTTCATAACAACCTACAAATTCTAATATTCTCAAAATAAAAACACATTCATACAGTGAATATGGCGCGCTTCTTTGCGCCAAAAAACTTCTTCATTGGTTTAATTACATATAATATCTTCTGACGACTTAAAGCCGCAGTTGAATTTTAATGTATCCGCATTCGCTAAATATAACTAAAGTATATTCCAACCGTAGCACTAATCTTATGTTTCTTAATCAAATACAAGTCACCATCCGTCAACGATGATGAGATTACGCAATTTCTGTGCAACCAACCCTTTTGAGCCAATTTCCCACCATGAACAAAAATCAATACCTTATCCACATTCACATTCCTAAAGATTCTTCACATTTTCACCTAAGGGAAAAAGTGAAAGCTAAAACATGATCTCACTCACATGACTCGTACTGAATAGGACTTAAGGAGAGATATCCACCTAGAATGGTCGGCAAAATCGATTTATTTTTTATTGCATTTTCGTGAAGATACAGGTCTCAAAAATATCTGGTGAAAACACCAAGTTAATATTTCTATAAATAAGCTAGTTACAGCCGATATAATCAAACGTGTTTTACGAAGTATGATACGATAGTTAATAACATTCATTAGGCTGCTTCAAGTATTGTTCAATTGGTGTTAAAACAAGCTGTAAAAGAAGTACAACGGGAAATAAAAGCAAAATTCGAGTGCTGTGATAACCAAACTAACCGTTTTTGGAGATAGTACGGGGCGAAAACATGGTTTTACCTCATTGTAGGGAGTTGAGGCTCTCATTGGACAGTTTACAGGAAAAGTTTTTGATATTCTTGTAAAATCTTCTTATTGTGCTAAATGTAACTATTGGAATAAACTCGAAAATACTGAGCAATGTGAGGAATAGAAATCGAATCACGATGGAAATTGCCAGGCCAATCATGATGGATCGGCAGGTAAAATGGAAGTAGACGCCATGAAAGAATTGTTTTCACAATCTGCCGAAAAGTATAGAGTTATGTACACTAATTACGCCGGGGATGGTGACTCTAAGACGAACACGGGATTAGTGAATGCGAAACCGTATGGTAACGAGATTGAAATTACAAAAAAAGAATGAGTGGGTCACGTTCAAAAGCGATTGTGAACCCTTCTTCGCGAATGAAAGAAAAAAGTCCTGGAATCAGCAGCAAAAACAAATTGAGGGCAAAGTTTATAGATATACTGAAGATTTACTATGGCTTAGCTATTTGCAGAAACTGTGCCTCCAAGGATGAAATGAAAAAAGCGATACGGGTAACATTTTACCATTACGGCTCAACAGACAGCAAGCCTCAACAACATTTCTGTCCCGAAGGCCCCGAATCGTGGTGCCTGTTGCAACGAGCAAAGGCTAAAGGAGAACTGGAAAATGTTCGTCACAATTATTGAGCATTGCCAAAAATGGTGCTAGATGTCATCAAACCAGTAAACGAACACCTCAGCAATGAAAAATTGTTGGAACGCTGTGTTGGTCGATATACCCAAAACTGCAACCAACTTATTTGGACAATAGCCCCAAAAACGAAGAACAGCGGGGCCAAAATCGTTAGCATTGCAGTATATCTTGCAACATGTACATTCAACAATGGTTTCACCTCATCGCTGGAAGTCATGAATGTGTTAAGAATATCGTTCGGATCGGGAGCGCACTTGTACGCAGCGCAAGAAGACGAAACTTGCATAGCGAAAGCCGAACTGCAAGCGCAAGAACAGACGAAAGAAGGTTGAATACGGCGTCGGCAAGACAATGTAGAAGCCATGAATATTCCGTAAACAGTAAAAGACTTACACTATGGGCCTGGTATCGATGATTCCATGTTAGTTGACAAATTTAATGATTTATTCAGTCCTAAATTTTCAAACGCGTTTTTCTTAAAAACACGTTTTTCAAATCGGTACCCAAAATTTCTCGGAAACCAATTAACTGATTACCTTAATTCTTTTTGTGATTATTTTATATAACATTATCTAGTACTTGTCATAGGATTTTTCTTTTTCGTTACTTAGTTTTTGTTTTATAGCCAAAATAATATCTAATTTTTGGTCAAAAAATCACTATTCATGTTCAAACGTCCGCCATTTTGTCATTAATCGATATTTTCAAAATCGGCTATGACAAGTACTAGATTATAGTATCTAATTTAATAATTTTTTTCCAATTTTTTCTTCAGATAATTTTTGAACAAATGCCAGTGGGTACCGTTAACGCTGTTTTTTTTACAGCGCTCCAAGGATCATACAATATCCTTGTATATTTTTTATATTTTTAAATAAAAAAAAATTAAGCATACTTTTGAATGTGTATACTTTTAGATAATTAAACTCCCAATCCGATATTTCAAATAGTTTTCCTTAAAAAAATGCACAAAAATGACCGTTTTATCCGGCTCCTAGGTGTATATCTCCCCTTAAGTAAATCTACTGGAAAAGCATCCGGCACAAGAAAATCTCCACAGGAAAGTGCTTGACTTCCTAAACTGACAATTCCTTTGAAGAAAAAGAAAATCATCGGTTATCTGAAAAGTACATGTACAAATAGTTTCAAGATTCTTTGTTGCCTAATCACATTGATCATATATCAGCATTAGAATGGGCGTGGGTGTTACAATCCCGTTATCCAAGTATTTTACGAGGAAATGCTATTTAACTCTGTCTAAAGAGATTACGAAGAATATTGAAAGGCTATTATCGGATAATAAAAGCGACAGAAATGTCGTATAGAAATCGTTTCAAATTGATTGGCAAGGGGGCGATGATTGAGTTGGTGGTGAGATTCGAAAGTGTAATATAACCTTCAATTTGGTTTCCAAAAATTTGATTTTATAGCCAATAATATCTTTCAAAACGAGTTTAAACTAGAAAATGTATGTGTATTGAATTCGAATTTAAGAAACAAGAAGCAATAATTTATGATACTAGATGACCTATTATGTTAAAAATTACCTTCACCATTCTGTGGACTGCATCTGCAAACCAGCTAGGTAATATTCAAATGTCAAAGAATAGTATTTTCAAATGAAGATTTCAATCACATAATACTGTCCAGTCAATTTATTTTCGGGAATGCATTAAACCTGAAAGGAATGAGTAAGCATGCAGCTCAAGAGTTGCATATCGCAAGAAGCTCCTGGTTTTCTATAAGATCAAGAAATATATTCATAGAATCTATGCATATTCATCTTATTCTCTGATTAATATACCTCATAGTAAAATCTTATCTATGCAAACTGAATCCCATTAGACAAGTTATAAGTTACACGGGCTATGAAAGTGGTCTGAGTCGAAACGATGAATGAAATTTTCTTTGGAGTATTATAGCTTACTTAAGATGAAAAGTTTAGTGAAGTTTTCATTCAGACGAAAGTCATTTCCTTGAGCAAAGAATCGCTCCCTAGCCTGTAATTCCAAAAGATATGAGAAAAATAGAGGAATGGTCGGTTTGCTATTTTAAAGTAGTGTCACTGTAATTTCATGACCAAGTCTCCTTTTCAATGCGTGTTTAGGATGCTTAAAGAAGTTATACGTAGCACGCGATACTGAAACTTAATTAATTATTAGAAGCTATAAAAATATGTATGTCAGTTTTCGACTGAATTTCCCTGAACTTCTACCCTTTATTCACTGACCGTTTGTATGTATGCAAGATTTTGCAGGGGTCCGATTTCAATGCGAGTTGTAAGAGTAAATCTGTGCATTAAGTGCTATGTTCGCAAATTATTCGAAAGTGGTATCTGCTAGAACTCAATAAAAATAGGAAATAATAGTTTTACTTAAAAATATATCTTACTGGAAGCATAATTAAGACACATATACGTTGTATTTGTCATAATTTTGTTTATAGTTCGGTTTTTAGAAGTATCTCTCTAGCTTTTTGACTTTTGGGAAAATTAGCTGCTGGCAAGATATTTTTTTCAAGGTCCTTCAACGAAAGTATGAGATAGGTAGTCAAAAACCACATGAATAGTAATACAAATGGAGATACAATTAGCAATATGAAATTCGTTGAATTTGGCTCCAGGGTATATTCTTAATATTAATCCTCCTATACCTTTTAGTTTCCATGCTTCATGCGAAAAGAACTGCTGAATATTTTGATAATAGTTTATTAAATGATTTGGTTCGTTATGCTTGGATATTCTTGTCAACATTTTTATTGCCTAGTTGCTTGGTTGGAGTGTTTTAAATATATAAAGATCACTTATTTGATCACTGTATACCCCAAAAGCGAGTGCGGTTCAATCGAAAGTGAGAAAGCCAGTGCCAAAACATTAATTCAACCAGATAGCAACAACTAGAAATTTGCCGGACTAGCCTCAGGAGACACACTTAACTATATAGAAGCCATTGAAGCTTCAACGTCTGATAGTTTGGTGTGGCATTTGGAACAGTTGCATCATTGACCTGTTTATTACGGTAAATGGATAGTGCTGCAGAGCTATGATAACTGGCTTTTTGGAAAGGCGTGGACTTGAACGACCTTTTATTTCAGTGAGATGGCGCTTTGTGCTCCAAAAATCATAAAGCAACCATCTGCGAAAACACAAAAGTAACAAAGTCAGCAAAAAACATCGTATGGGCCACATTTGATGGTGGTCCTGGGGGCACCAATGCTTTATCATTGAACCAGCTCGAAACTCAGCACTCAGCAATCTTATGGTGCCAAATGCTTAGTCACAATTACGTAAGGAAATTCTGTCTCTAGAAGTGTGCTGAACTTAGCGAAGCAGTAGAAGAAACTTAAGAAAGAAAAAGTAATCGCCGACTGCTAACCAGTTTCTTCAATCACTTCTTTGGATGCTGCGGAAATTGAATTTTAGCGCGAAAATGTACCATGATAGATGATCTACAGCCCTCAGCACTAAGCGACGAACAGTAGCAACAAGCAGTTCAGCTAATTGAACTTTATCCTGATGTCTTCTCGACTCGAGACGAAGACTACGGAGCGACTGACTTCGCTACGCATCGAATCGACACTCGAAATTCATCAATGATTCGGCAGGCTTCCCATTGCTTATCACTTGCCAAACAAGCTGAGGTTGCCGACATGATGCAGGGCATGTTAGAACAAGGGATTATTGAGCATTCAGATAGTCGTTGGACTTCGCCAGTAGTCTTGGTCAAAAACGAGGATGGCAGTACACGGTGTTGTGTTGAATATCGACAGTTGACTGACGTAACAAAAAAGGATAGCAACCCCTTACCAAGAGTGGATACTCTAGCCAGTGCAAAGTGGTTTTGACGTTGGATTTGAAGAATGGATACTGGCAGGTCAAAACCGAGGAAAGTGATCCTGAAAAAACAGCCTTTTCTGTAGGAACTGGGCTCTGGCAATTCGCTGTGATGCCAAATCGACTCTGTACCACTTCTGTGACCTTTGAACGACTCATGAAGCGTTTACTTCGTGGACTAAGCTAGAAGACGTGTTTGATGTTCCTAGATGAAATCACTGTTATTGGCAAAACATTCAAAAAACACCTGAGGAACCTGGAGGACGTATTCGAAAAAAAACGCAGTTTCTTGAAGGGTTTGGCTACCATCAAAAGAAATTAACAACAGTGGACGTAGAAAAATTAGCCATTTCAATGAAGTCAGCAGCGCCAAGTAGCATTTGAGAAGCCTAAGCAGTAGTTATATGAAGCACCAATGTTGAGCCTTTCACCATGGACACTGATGCGAGTAATACAGGTGTAGGTTATCACAGCAAAGTGATGGCCAGAATCGGGTAATTGCTTACTTTAGCTGAGTGCTCTCCAAGGCAGAGCGAAACTAGTGTGTCACTCGAAGAGAACTGTCGGCAATAGTCAAGGCCACCAAACATTTCCATAAATACCGGTATGGCCAAAGCCTAGTATTGAGGGCCGACCACGCCACTCTGAGATGGTTGCTCAACTTTAAAAGCCCCGGATAAGTGGCACGATGGATTGGGAGGTTGCAAACACTCAACTTCAACACAGTCTATCGAAAAGCATTGTCATCAATTAGAAGAAAAAGCAATCGACGCCGATGTAAAGTGGATACCCGTTTCACCAGCAAGAATATGGTAATAGTCGCAGCTGTTCAACGATCAGACGGCGGATAGAGACATACGGGAAATCATAGCTTGGAAGGAGTCGGCACATCGGCCTGAATAGTAAAGTATATTAGATCTAATTCCTACGCTAAAGAGCTTTTGGGTACAATGAAACTCCTTCCATCTTGATGGAGGCCTGCTAGAAACAAAATGGGAAACTGCGGATGGGTCAGCACATCGCAAGCAAGTTGTACTTTCTCGGAAATACACGGTGGAACATTGGGAGGCTTCCTGGGCATAAACAAAACGCTTAATAACATAAGAGAACGATTCTATTGGGTACATGCGCGGGAAGATGTGGAGAACTGGTGTCAGAAATGTGTAACCTGTGCATCTGTAAAAAGACTCAGGAGCAAGCCTAGACGTAAAACCTGCTTCATATGAAAATCAACTAACCCTATAAATCTCGTTTTCATCCGATGACTTCATCTTAAATTTGAGAGATAGAAAGACGTTTTCGGCCTCCATCTGAAATATTTCCATAATTTGGAACATTTAAAATTTGCTCTCTTATTTTCATTGTAGATATCCGCCATATGAATTCTTAGCATTAGCATTTATTGATACGAAAATAACAAAACCTGCTTCTGCTGGCAATTTTTTGCAACAAAACCAAAAATTCCTCACATCTGCTTCAGGTCAAAATTATGTGAATTTCGTTTTGATTCGATGACTGCATTGGAAGTTATAGGGTTACAAAGAAATTTATGGCTACCACCAGCAACAGTTTTCAAATTTTCATAATTTTAATATTTGTTGTTTATTGTCATTGCAAGATCAACAATATTTAAAAATTTTATGATAATATCGCTAAGTAAAGATATGACAGAAATATACAAAAACAACCATAGTTCGCAAGTCTGTAGTGATTTTTCAACCAAATTTCTACTGAATTTCGCCTACAATAAACTCCATTTATCATATGAATTGTTTTGATTTCACGACTGCACCGGAAGCTATGGGGCAAAAAGCTTTATTTTGCTGAGCGATATTTCGAAAATTTTGACATCAAAAATTACATAACTGGTAGCACCAACATATTTTTTCAACTAAAATTCTACCAAATTTGGCTTAGAGGTACAAGATACTGTCTAAATTTCGTCAAAATCTGGTGTATATATCAAACAAATAAGCACACAAACAAACATCCTCAACAACAAACACGCAACCACAAAAACACAAAAAAAAACACAATCTGTACAATTGTCTGACGGCTATGGCGAGTTTAGCCTAAGCAACTCATTTATAAATCTTATGCATTGTCTAAACAACCAAAGTAAATCTTTTGAAATTCCACATCGAAGAAGAACGGTAACCTTTTCCTAATTTACGTATATTTATAGCATCAGAAATTTGTATTAACAGTTACTACTGAAATTCACAGAACGTATTAGTTTTGAGTAGAATCAGCTCTGATAGAAGCGATTTTGAAATGTGGCCATCTTGAAAAATTACTAAGAAAAAAACTGCTTTTTGCTCCATAAATTCGTCACCAGATTTTGACCAAACACACAAAGTGGTTGAATCTTACTTTAAGCCACGTTTAGTAGTAATTTGGCTGAAAAATTCGGTTGGAGCTGCCAGCTATGGTAATTTTGGTGTTTTGGATTTTGAAAGTTCCCCCAGCGAAATAAAGCGTTTCGCCTTTTATGTTCCAGTGCAGTCATGAAATCAAAACAAAAAATGGTAAATGGAACTTATTATAGGGAAAATTCAGTACGAATCTGGTTGGAAAACTATGATAGGGTTGCCAGCTATGGTTGCCTTGTAGTTTTTGCCATATCTTAAGTATGCGATTTTATACTAAAATTTTCAAATAGCAATGATCTTGTAGTAACAATAAATACTAGTCTTAAGATTTCGAAAATTTAAAAACGTTTGCGAATGGTAACCCTAAATTTCTTTGTAAGCCTAGAGCTTCAAATGCGGCCATCGGATCGAAACGAAATTCGCAGAGTAGGTTGTCTTCAACGTGAGGCTGATTTGATGTATTTTTGACTTAGGTGCTAGTAAAATGTTGTCAGGACAAGGCGTTTTTGTTACTTTCGTATAAGTAAATGCTTATTTTATGTATTCATATTGCGAACATTTACTATGAAAGTAAGAAAATTTCGAAAAAAAATTCTTTTCTTTTTTTTGGCAATTTTTCGGATGGATTTCGGATTTTTTTCCAAAGACATTTCTTACTCTGTAACTTTCGATGAAGTCATCGGATGAGGGCAGGCTGATTTTGATATAAAGCAGTTGTGGTATGCATTTAATAATATGCATTTAATATCTGCACCATTCCGCAACTGTTCATCGAACATGAGTGTTTTTAGCGTTTTTTGTTGTTTTTGTAGTGTTTTTTGAAATGTTAAGTGAAATAAAATAAGAAGGTAGATATTCCAATATTAATACAATTTTGGATTGCATTAAATATGATAAATTTAGGTTTATCGTTCCATTAAATCGTGATTATGCTAAAAATTAGTGATTTGGTCCCATCCACCTCAGACTTCCAGGAGCATCGGACATCTACAAGTTCAAGTATGTGCATTCTAGATATATATTTTTTCCTAAATAATGTGAATCAATTGCTTTGTTAGGTCTTCAAATACAAACAATCGCACGGATAACGATGGAGAAAACTCTTCATCATCCGACACTAATACTTTTTCTTCACTTAAAAATAAATAATTGTTGCTGTTTTCATTGTGAGATTCCAAATGATGCTTTGAAAAATATTGGTAGAAATAAGCTTTACACAAGAGAAGAAGATTTAGATGTAACTAACATGTCTGTAATCTTGAGATGTAAATTTTAAGCTTCTAATTTGTTTTTATTATACCTGTATATATATATATATATATATATATATATATATATATATATATATATATATATATATATATATATATATATATATATATATATATATATATATATATATATAGAGTATAAATAGAGTTCTAGCCAATAAAAATCGCCATTGAAAAAGATGCGTTCATAACCTAAAGATATGAAACGAGAATTTAAATCACAATGTCTAAAAAATGATTAAGCAAGTAGACTCTTAAATACAGATGAACAGATATATAAATTACAAGCTGATCACCAAAAGTAGTAGGGGAAACCAGCTCCATGATTCGATCCAGGTGCTTACAAAACAGAATCGAACTGAAAACACTTAGTTTAGACAAAATAAGTGATAAGAGATCAAATCTAGATTCAACAAGTGCCAAAAACAACATCGATTTTTGGCTGCCGGAGAAAAACCAAGGCTGACAAAGCTCTAGGTGCAAAATGAGCAGTTAGAATACTGAAACGTTTTATATTAAAACCTACAAACAACTGCTCTTTTGGCGAGGTAAATCAAAATTGCATCCAGGTTCTACGCGAAACATTGATGATTTGCCGCTTAAACTATTTGAAATTCACAATACTGAGTCAATTTTGTAACTGTAACATACAAAATCAATAATCAATTTTATTACATTCTAGTCTGGCGAGAAATGTTTATTGAAATTTTTCCTGATGGAAATATCTTGCGAAATTTAGAATGTCATAGTAGCATTCCATAAATACTGTTGACATGAAATTGTATTTTACTTAGTTCTGAATATTTTACGAGCAATCTCAGATAATGGCATAGACTGTGGTAAGCAGTTATAAGTGTATTCTTTGAATTTTGTTACCTTATTCATCAGCCTAAATAATTCAAATCAATTTAGAAAAGTAATTACTCACAGTTTTTGTTATTGCCTCATATTTTTTTGTTAATCTCAATTCAATGAATTTCATTATATTGTAATTTCGTACGAGAATTCAATTTTGATCAACATCCCTTACCGCTCGTGTTTTGCCCAATAAAATCCAGACGTCACTAAAAAACTAATTAAATCAATATTAAAATCAACACGGCAACTTACTTTACTAGTGTTCAACTAGCAGAAATTCAGAATGGAAGTACTAGTTAATGTTCCCATAAACTGCTAATCAAATACGCAAATACAACTTCACAAGGTCAACTTACGTAGTTGTACACAAAATGTGCCTAGGAGGATAATGAATATGGAGAAGGCTCCCATAAAATATGAAATCAATTGGAAAATATTGAATTAAATTAAAGATATAATGCGATATCGACATTGTTTTTTCCAAACCGAATTGGGCGTTTTGCCTTTCATATACATAAAACACACCTCAGAGTGATTTTCTTTTTTCTTTTATTTTGATTCTCTACTTTGCCATTGACCTATTTTTTCTATCAATATAGAAAATCTACGTAAATCAAAATCACACCCCAATTTTTCATTCATGTGAGATTTCGTGTGAATGAAATCCGAATGTTCGGGAAGGGCTTGCGTGTTCGTGTTATTAGCAGCACATCCAGAAATGACTTTCATATGCTCACGAAATTTATGAAACGAATCCAATAAATATCATCGATGAAATATATTCCCCTTTGATATTGGTATTAATTAAAAAGTGGACCCAATGTATGTTTTTTTGTCGGACACAGTATATTCTATATAGCCCAGTCATTTTAGCAATCAACCTCGGAATGAGAGATAATAAGCTGAATTTTTGTATATACCTTCATTTTGGGGTCCTCAAAGTTGCCTCAAAAGTTTCATAAAATCTCGTGTCTGCGTCGCAAGTTATTCAAGGTCAAAGGTGAGAAAAAACAGTTTTTTTGCGATTATCTTGGTTTCTATTGCTCCAATGATGTTAACATATAGGATTAAAATTGTAGAACATAAAATTTGCGACAAATTTTATTGCAAGCATTTTTCCATGCGCCCAACCGTTTTTCCGATAGAGGGCGATAAGCGCACAGCACTCAGCCATATGTACTGTAATGCAAGGTCAACCGTGAAACCTTCAGTTTTGAATTATTTGTATTATATATCAGTAAATACATTGTATTTAATAACATTTTACATATATGTAATATATTTTACATATTTTGAATCTATCAATCTTTAATAATTTAAATAACAAAAGTATTACTTTTCTTCTTCTTCATCGTCATCTTTTGGACGTTCGGGAATTTCTATATCATTCGTTGCCTTGAATTAGTGTTTCCAGACCTTCCTGAATTTCAGGGTCAAAAGCACTCTCTTGCTCAGAGTCACTTTGCAATGAAATAGCATTAAGGCAAGCTTGCCCATTAAACTGGCCACAAGCTAAAGGGCATTGCAGCCCCAATTTTCTACATCGGCACCGTGCACCACATCCATTCTTACAATTACAAAATAGAGTGTTCAGTAATTCATCGGAAGCTGGTGGTAATTTTGTTGTTATTGGCTCCAGGAACTCATTTTAGAGCACCCAACCCCATTCCTGGGGCTCTAAATCATGCCCCAACAATTTTTGAACTTGGTAATAGACACGGTTTATATGTTGATGGGCCGCTGCACTTGTTGGTGGAAGATTAGATAATTGCACAGGTTTATTAAGTTTTGTAGATTTAATGAACTGAGTATTCGAAGATGATCGATATTATCCTCAGATTTTGGAGCATTGTATATCGCTAGTGGGATCCGAATGCCATTATCGTATAATTGTTGGACAGGGCAGTTTTCTTCTAAAAAAAACTTGAGCTAGTTCGTCGAAATTGTCAAGTTGTTCTAGTGCTTTTATGAAAGGTTTTTTTCCTCTTTTAAACAGCGCAGAAGCTGTATCACATCCACTGAATGCATGTAAAAATAAAACATGTTTTTTAGAAATGAAAATATTAAAAATAGGTAAAGTGCTATTAAATACAATGTATTTACTGATAAATAATACAAATAATTCAAAACTGAAGGCAGTATTCACAGGTATTCACGGTTGACCTTGCATTACAGTGCATATGGCTGAGTGCTGCGCGCTTACCGCCCTCTATCGGAAAAACGGTTGAGCGCATGAAAAAATGCTTGAAATAAAATTTGTCGTAAATTTTATGTTCTACAAGTTCAATCCTATGTGTTAACATCATTGGAGCAATAGAAACCACGATAATCGCAAAAAACTGTTTTTTCTCACCTTTGACTTTGAATAACTTGCGACGCAGACACGAGATTTTATGAGACTTTTGAGGCAACTTTGAGGACCCCAAAATGAAGGTATATACAAAAATTCAGCTTATTATTTCCCATTCCGAGGTTGACCCCTTTTTTATGCTAAAATGACTGGGCCAATAGTCAAGTGAAGTTTTAAATTTTAGGAAATTCAATTTTTGATCGTATTAAAAATTTTAGAGCAACGAAATCAGCTATTGTATATAACAGATAGTTCCATATATACAAATAAATTGATACTGGTAGAATAAAATGCTGAAACTTTTAACTTGGCTGCTATATATTTTGATTAAAGAGAAGTATTTTACTACGTGGTTTGTTGCATTAAGTCTGCACTACGAGTGCATGTTGTATTAGATAATGCGTAAACTGCTTGTTTACATTCCCTACTGAATATTGTCTATTGTGTTTAGTGTTGCCAGGTCCAGTGTGTTGTATTTCGGGACGGAAGGTAAAAATAATCGGGACTTTCGATTTCAAATCGGGACAGCTACAATAACGATATAGAAACAAAAGATTTTTGAGAATCATTCATTTTACCTTTGCTTAGTACAAGAAACGAAACAAATGAGCCTTAAGCTAGGATAAACTTCTTTGAGATGTAACAAAACTCAAACATACTCGTAATTGTTTTGACAAATTAAATCAAATCGTAACCATCTTACCTAATTTATAATTTTTGGAAACATTTGCAAGTATTTCTTTAAGTTATTTTTTATTCATATTGTAATTAACGTTAGATCTCACTGCTTTCAATAAGTCTTTGTTTTTTATCACATAATCATAAAATTCACTACACGAAAACTTAAAGTTGGTCTTTATTTGTATCTCTGTTTTGACATGCTCGAGAGATAATCTGTTTCTTCTCTCGGACCAAATTATACTAGTTTGGGAAAATATTCTTTGTGTCGCGGCATTTGCGACTGGTATCGATGTCCTGAAAGCAAATATTTTTTGCAGATTAGGAACATTTTGCGTTTCAAATAATTTGTGCCATTTCTGCAATTTCGTTGTCTTTGTTCTTCCTAATAAAGACCACCCATTTAAAAAAGTGTGGTAATATTAAGATTCCTTTAAGCGTAGCATGAGAAATGGTTATGCATGTTTAAAGCAAAATTCTCCAAATCAAATTTGTTCAAACCTTAAGCAATAGAAAAGGAACGAAAAGCAATAAGTTGACTGAAATTTAACAAAGCCCCTGGAGCTGACGGCATACCAGCTGAGCTGATTAAATATGGAGGGCCTACATTACACCAAGCAATTCATGAAATTATATTGCACATATGGGAGCATGAAGAAATAGAAGCCTGGCGCAAAGGTATAATATGAACCACACACAAGAAAGGAGATGTAATAATGTGCAGCAACTATGAGTATATATCATTGTTGAGTACCTCCTATCAGATAATCTCCTCTATCCTGCGAGAACCATACGCTAAAGCCATCATCGGACAATATCAATATGGCTTCATCTCAAGCAAATCAACAATTCAACATTCCACTGTACCATCTATTTATAGACTTTAAGGCCGCCTATGATAGCATAGTCAGGGTAAAACCGTATAAATCCATACGAGAATTCGGCATCACAAACAAACTGACACGATTGTGTAGGTTGACCATGACCAATTTAACAAGCCAAGTTAAAATAGCCGGATTGCTATCCAGACCGTTCAACATCTTTAATGGGCTCCGACATGGGGACGGTCTGGCCTGCCTCCTCTTCAAACTGGCGTTGGAGAAAGCAATCGGGACTATCGCCACCAAGTCCAGGCAGATACTGGTTTATGCAGATGATATAGACATAATTGGAAGATCAGAACTAGTTGTACGAGAATCCTTCATCCAGATCGGGCGAGCGGGACAAAAACTGGGGTTGCACATAAATGAAGGAAAGACTAAGTACGCGGCGGCAGCATTTGCAGGAAGAAAACCTAGAGTTGGATCAATCGTAGCAGCTGATAACAACATGTAGGAAGATATACGCGAGCGGTTACTCAAATTCAACAAAACCTACTACAGTCTGTCAAGGTTCTTCAAATCCCGAAATCCTACCCCATCATCAAGCTTTTACTGTACAACACCATGATCTTGCCAGTACTCACGTTTGGGTCCGAGACTTGGATGCTCAGCAAAAGGCGCTCTGTCCTCTTAACCGCATTCGCGAGAAAAGTCTTGCGGAGAATAGTTGACCCAAGAAGGGCGATTCCGGAGACGCTACAACCATGAGTTGTACGCTATCTGCCTAGAATCAGATATAATTACGAAGATAAAGCTCGGTAGACTCCGGTAGGCAGGACACGTAGCTCGAATGAGCGTAGAAGATCCTGCTCGGAAAACCCTTTGCGACAGATTTTACGGCAGACAACAGCGTGGAAGACCTTACCTGCGTTGGAGGGATGGCGTTGAACAGGACACTCGGAGTTTAAGAGTGCCCAAATGGATGACATCAGCTCGCAATCGGGACCGATGGAAAAACTATCTGACGGAGGCCAGAACTAGATCCCGGTTGTAGCGCCGATGGTGATGATGAAAGCATATTTCACACTGTTGTGCAAAATATGAGCAAGACATCCCTCTGGAATAATATTGTTATTATCGTTGTATGGTAATTGGAACACTGAATTATAGTGTCGAAAATTCACATTTGCATTTTCTGCATAATAACTGGTAATATGTTTATTATCAAAACTACGCTCTCTCAATCATTTTAATATATTATTATATATGGGAAATGCAGTTTCATTTGAGCCTTCATAAAATCAAATACACATGTCTTAAGGTTAGCAGCTAGGCTGTAAAATTTTATCAACAGTAGAAACATTTTTATTGCGCCGTGATTAGAACCATCTGCAGCAACACTATAAAACGTACCGTTTTGAAGGACACCAATCGCCTCTTGAGAAGTCGCCGGACCTAAAATATTATGTGGAATTGCACTGGCCTTAGTTTTTTCAAGTGTTGGATGTTGAGTAATTTTTGAATCGCGAAACAAAACACTATAACACAATCCTGAGAATTAAATGACAAACTGTGCTTGATGGAATAGTGTCGGTAAGTGTCAAGAGCAGAACGAGACAGCATGAATTAATGATATCTGTATCTCAACAAAATGATACGCTCAAAGTTTAAAACTTTTATGCTGCCCATTTAGTCAGAGTTTGGTGAGAAAATATGAAAATAACAAATCAAAAATATTTTTATGTAGTAACAGCTTACAGATGAATCCGTTTCTCCTGTAAAAATTATTGATCAAGGAGGCTGATAAGAAATCGGGACATTTGGCGTCCCGATCAAGGATAAATCGGGACGTGTCACCAAACCCCTGAAAATCGGGACGTCCCGCTCAAATCGGGACACCTGGCAACTCTAATTGTGTTTGATCTGACCACGTTTTTCTGTACATACGTGTGTTGACTGTTAGTCAAAAATTTTACGAAGCGGGAGTGATATTTACATGCCTGAGAAACAGGGCTGTGGAGTCGGAGTCGTGGCTCTGCACATTTAAAGCGGAGTCGGAGTCGCGTTCGACTGCGATTCTGACTCCGCTTTAAATATACAGGGGCACGACTCCGAATCCACAGCACTGCTGAGAAATATGTTTACTTCATGCGTTCAACTGGGCCTTAACTGGACCATTTGTGATGAGTGGAAAGCTTAAACTTTGCTGGAAGAACCGATGGTGCTGGGGCAGAGGGCACTTATTCACTTTTTGTGTAGGTGGCTCATGAAGCCAGTAAATTCAAAGGTTTGGATCAATGCTTCGAATGCAGGTGCATTTTCAAATCAACTCACGTATGGCGATGATTTTTAAAATGATTTGCTGCATTTTTGTTACTTTTCTAAATTAGTCCAGGAAAAAAGTCATTGTGTTAAATAAGGATCGTACTTGTCGGCAACTATTATTCCAATGGCTCTTATGTCTATTCATGTTGCAAATGTTACTGTGGCTCATTCACAAGTCTAAACACTAATACACGGGAAAAATAATCGGCACACACAGGCATTAGCCATTTTTACTAATGTTCGAAGAAGAACATTAGTATTAAAATCACTTTGGCCCAAAATTCATATTTCTATATATATATGTATATCCAAAAAAAAAATACATCAAAAAATTTCAGTGAAAAAATCTCAGGAACGCGCCATCCGATTAAACTGAAATTTTCAGGACATATTGGTGTATAAGCAGAATAGTGCCAGGTCTCACAAAAAGTTAATAATCTTTAACCCTTTGGCGCCGGCGGCCATTTTAGTGATATTTTTACCTATTATTCCGCACACAAATAATTTTTGCAAAAATAAAGTTGACGAAATAAATTTCGAACGTGTTTTACATGTGAATCGGATAATGTTTTGGAATTTTTTAACCCCATCTGTGTGCTGGGTGCCTAAAAGGGGAAACTTGAAAATTTTTAAATTGCGATAACTTTTGACAGGGCTATTCAATCCTTACGAAATTTTCAGGACTTATTGGTTTTATTTATTTGTAGATCTTTGTAGCTTTTACTGAGCGTGCTTGCAACCCTGTAGCTAGGGCAGGCACTGAAAGTGAAAACCTCCAAATCATCGTCTCTCTTGAAAAAATGCCGCTTCTTCAAAAAAAAGCCACTCAAATGAAAATTTGTGCTTTGTTTACTTAACCAAAAAAAAAATTTGATATGGTATAACGGACACGCCTGGTAACCCTTGCCCAATTTATCTATATTTTTAGCATCAAAAACTTCTGTTCACGGAAACTCACGATCCGATAAGCAGAATTGATTGAAATTTGCAGAATGTATTGGTCTTATATAGGACCAGGTCTGATAAAAGTGATTTTGAAATGCGGGTGATTCTGTGCCAGTGGTGCCATCTTGAAAAATCACTAAAAAAGATAACTGCTTTTAGCCCTATAAATTCTGATTGAATCGTTCGATTTCGACGAAATTCACTCAGTAGCTGGACGTAAATTCAAACCATGTTTGATAGAAATTTGGTAGAAAAATTCGGTTGGAGCTGCCAGCTATGATAATTTTGGTGTCTTAAATTTGAAAAAAAAATAAAAATTTGGAAGTGAAAACATTCAAAGCATCGAATATCCTAAAAAATGTCCGTTTCTTACAATAAACCTAATCTGTATACAAATTTTATGCTTTATCTACACGTTCAAAGTAAAACTTTGGAAATTTCATGTCGGACAAGAACGGTAACCCTCCTTCAATTTACCTATATTTTTTGCATCAAAAACTTCTGTTCACGAGAACTCACGAACCGAAAATCAGATACAGTTGAAATTTACAGAATGCATTGGACTTAAGTAGGACCAGGTCTGATAGAAGCGATTTTGAATTGTAGGTAGCTCTGTGCCAGTGGTGCCAGCTTGAAAAATTACAAAAAAAAATCTGCTTTTTGCCCTATGAATTCTGATTGAGTAACCAGATTTTCATGAAATTAACACAGTAGCTGAACCTTACTCTAAACTCTGTTTGGTGGAAATTTGGTTGCAAAATTCGATTGGTGCTGCCAGCTATGGTAATTTTTGTGTCTTTGGTTTTGAAAATTCGCTCAGGAAAATAAAACTTTTTGCCCTATAACTTCCAGTGCAGTCATGAAATCGATACGAATTCCACACAGTTAATGAAACCTATTATAAACATTATTCAGGCCAAATTTGGTGCAAAAGCCACGATAGGGTTACCAGCTATTGTTGGTTTTGTGTTTGTTTGCAATATCTTTATTAAGCGGTTTTATCGTAGAATTTTCAATTGGTAATGATATTGTAGTGACAATAAACAGCAAATATTAAGTATACAGTTGTAGAAATGAAGTTCAATAAGGCCGAAACATCTTGGGTTACGGTATCATCTGCTTGCCTCCAGTGCTGCTGTAGGACTGCCGGGGGAACGTCATCATCCGGTTGATTTTCAGTGGATGAAATTTGCTTCCATGACTTTTTGATGGACTCTTTGGTTATTGCCTGCCAACCGATGTCCAGATGTTTAACAACATCTTTAAGAGACGTTTGTCTGAGTTTCTCGATAAGGTTTTCTGACATTATAACAGAACTCAATAAACTCGATCTGTAGTGCAACTTTGTCATGTAACTCACTCCTTGGTCCATTGACTGTATAAGTGAAGTGACATTTGGTGGTAATAATTTTGTAAAAATCAATCCATCATTAGACTGAAGTGGAGTTGAATTAGGAGGACAGTTTTCCAATAACAACATGGCTTTCGGTTCGAAGGTTTTTTTCAATAACAAATTTGCGAGCCTAGAATATATATCTAATTATGTAATGAACAAAAATTCCTGAAAATAACAAAAAAATACCTCAGGTACAAAAGACTCGTGAAACCATGTGGTTAATATTCCCGTTGTCATCCAACCATTTATATGCTATTTATTTTATACGCTGATCAGTAAGATCTTGAAAATTTCTCAAAATAATTTATTTTAATTGCATTTGGATGTTTTTCTTTTGCTAGCACACGATGTGCATCATAATTTTGAGCACATCGCCCTCAATAACGAAAACTACGAAAAGCATTCTTTGGTGCGATTAAAATAATTAATTTCTCAACATATTTACCATGTTGCGGTGACACTGTAGATTACATATTTACTTTACTTAAATATAAACAGAAACTTACGACAATCCCACCTAACTCGATGCCCACTTAAGCTTTAGTGTAAACATTTGAGAGTAATAAAACTAGATAAGTATAGACGAAATACAGAGCTTGCACATACGAAGTTGAATATCTTTTCGAATCAGATACAATTTAAACACCCACACATTTCGTATCGGTTCTTGTGTCTAGACCACATTAATAGCATTTGAACAGATAGGAAAATGCTTTAAGATGTATAAAGCTTTTGATGAATATTTGTGTGCCACTAAAAGTGTCCGGCAAAATAATAAACGCTTTAAATATGTGGGCTCGCTCATAAGTACCTAGCATAGATGTGCGTTTGTAAAGTTTTGTCTATTTCTGCTGCTCAATGACGTTTGAGAAGAAATGGTTTTTGAATCTTGCGAAAAAGATGCTGTGTGAAAGTTGTTATTGCATGAGAGCTTTGTGGTATCCACAATATCATTAAAAATGAGGTATTTTTTGTCGCATAAAACGCATAATTTTGTGTGATTCACGGTCATATTAGATCTCACGTTTATTACAGTTGACTTCCTACTGCTATAATAAAGATATAAATAGACAGTTTTCTTGGATTTTTTGAAATCAATTTTTATTGACTTTGCGTTGATTGAAATTATCAAAGAATATTGAAACACAGTCATGTCAAATAATGAATAGGAAGAAACTAAAATTTAATTTCGTTATTTTTCAGTGTATCAAAATATTACATTTCGTTAACTTGATTAAAGCGCCTAACGTGATATAATGCACTAAATTCTGACTTCGATATATTTCAAATGAAAAATAACCGCCAAATTACTTTCGTCATCGATTTTTCAAATATTAATCAAATACATCCATCCATTTGCAATGTGCTCAAATGAAGCTAGTCTCGAACAATCTAAGTGATAGAATCCTCTCATGTAATACAAATTTCACACTCGTCACAGTTTCTTGAGAATAGTTAGTGCTATTTTTTAAATTTCTGTATACCTTCGTTATTTGTTACTTTCCAACATCAACCATTTCAGTCACGTTACTTCGCAAGATTGCTATTTTGCTGTAGCAGTTTTCGCAATTATTCATAGAAATTTCATATCTTAAGTTGGTCGTAGTATATCACGGGCTTTCTATGCGTGTACTCTAATAGCTGCAGTTTCTCCATTTTCAAAACTAATTCTGAATCGGTTTGATGAAATTAAATGTAGATATTTAATGCGAAGAAAAATTTATGTGTGGAGCTCACTAGTAAAGGTACATTGACGTATAATTTTATTGAAATGGTTGCTACTATTCGAAAATTTACCTTAAAAATTAAAGCAGTAGATTCTGTGAAGCAATCAAAGGTGCGTTTGAAATTTTGGTCCATAAAAATTATCAAATCAAATTTTTTAACCATATTTCCATTGTTTTAACGCTGATAAAACTCAATTACTAAATTTTTCTTGCTGACAACGGAAAGCATATTGTTTATCTGGTGATAGCTTTTCAGCCACAATATCATTAAAAATCGAGAAAAAACTATAATCTTCAAATGCTAAAAAAACTAATTTCCGAACATTTCCATCCTTGTTGTTGTGCCAGTATTCTTTCCGAAGATAAAAATTATTTCTTTAAATCTCATGAAATCCAACATTTCAAGTACTCATCGTTATTCATTAAAACTCATATTTTTTTCTAGATCAGCTCCTATACAATTTTTTCAGACCGTTCTGCTTCACTGAAATAATAAAGTCATTTAACTTGAAGATTTACAGTCTGAATTCCCGACAGCACGTTCTGAATAGCCCATAAAACTTTCATTGATTCGCCTTTTTATTCGAGAAGTTGTTCGGGATTTGCTTTGGATTTGAAACGATTCTTTATCGCATTGAAAACAGTCAGAACGGATTTGAAATTACTTCTTCCATGATTTTGCAAATCTGAAGGATTGTCGAGTATTATGTCACGTTACGTTATTTGTCTAAGTAGTTTCAAATTTAAAACTTGAATGCGATGAAAATTATTAAGAAATTACGAAAACCTGCTGTTCCGAAATGAAGCTTTGTTTGCAATAAATAAAATAAATGTAAATTTATTAACAAGTTCTTTTTGATTGTGTTTTTTTATTAAAACACTCTCTATAGACAAAAAATTAAGCTTGTATCTAATTCTCTGTAGAAATGTTTCAAAGCGCTCAGTTTCTTCGCTTTAATTTTCCGAGAAAATAAGCTAATTAGTATTTTCAGATACGTACTACCTGAACACCCTTTCAAACCCAAGACATAAAAACAAATGACTATGCAAACTTGACGTTAACTACTTCAAACCCGGAAATCTCCTAATTTATCATTTCATAAATCGGTTCCATTCATCAGTTACGCCCGTACAGCTCACTCGCAAAGTCTGTTCCGATAGTACTACTTGAAGCAAAAAAAAATCAATAGGCATTTCCGCAAGGCCGAGAAAGGACGAGAGTCAAAAAATGCATCAGGCCACTGAACGGCTGCCGCAACCTAGCGCTCCAGTCGCCTACTAGAGCAGGAGAAAACAGCCTTGCATTGGTCAGGTCACAAACTGCAGAATCATGATATTGCGTGGGTGCGCAACACCAGCGGGTGGTTGGCCGAAAGATGAATAATCTCAAGTGTGGGAACGTTGCATCACTGTTATGTAAGTTTTGATGATGGCGGGAATACCAACATTCGACTATAACTTGTACCATGCTGAAACTTATGCTTTCTTCCTTTGGTATTGTTCCCAACTTTCAAGTTCTTGGGAAATCCACGTCGACAGCCTTACATAGGGCAAGAATATCAAATAACACCTGATCCAAAGGATTCATGGTAATTGGAATGGTGCACAGCCTGGAGTTTTGGCTCAGATTCGAACTTTGATTGTACTGAATTGCATGAAATGTTTTTGTACCACAATTTATTCAACTTACTCCTAGTACATGCAAGTTCCGTAAAGTGGCAATTTCAAAGCGAAAGCTCTGTAGATTGCGTGATGTTTTGCGTTACTAGCAATACAGGCACAAGTGTTTTGTTATAACTTGGTAAATTGTTCTTAATACTACATACATTTGATTTCGTACATAAGTAGGTTAGTAAATATTCCTTCTTTGTTGAATAATTCTATCCAAGTTTCGAAGTTATTTAAAAACTTAAGGTCTATCGCCACACAATGTAAATAGTCAAAGGAAATATATTGTTGTATGCACACATGCACCAAAGACACTTTCGTATCAGCTAGAAGGATCCAGAGCAATATGTTCCAGCAATCAAGCAAAAATCGACCAGGAATATTAATATTCGAATGCTGTCTAGACCATTCAAGATATTCGATCGGTAGCATCTAAAAGACCCTCGAAAAATTCAGGCATTTTCGGTTGCGTTGGCGAATTAAGCAAAATACAGTGAATTATTTATTGCATTATGAAATTGTCACGTACGAGAACATTTTCTCAGTTTTAATTTAGAAAAAAAACTTCTAATGCAAATAAAAAAATTCTATAGTAAACAGTTTTGATTTTAAAAACGCAGAGAGTTTGCTCATAATTCCCTGCATTTTCAAAATCAAAATTGTTATTTCAGATAAAATATAGCAGTTGGTGTCAGAAGTGGAATTCTTTTATGTAGGTGAGCGTTTTGTTAGTAAATGAGTTTCAACGGGGTTTTAATTGTCAATTTGTGAAAAAACCAGACATTCGGGAAAAATAAGGTCACTTTCTTTGCGGAAATGTTTTTGAGGATCAGAAATTATCTTTTGACATTAAATGGACTGAAAAAATACAATGGCGAAGCTAGTAAGTGATCAACCATTAGTGGAGTTGAAATAAGAGTGCTGTAAACGGGACTGGGAATAAACTACACTTTGATAAATACTTCAAGAGAGCAAAATATCGAAAAATTCGCAAGCATTTGAGCTCACAATATGAGAGCATTCAGCAGACTTTTTGGCTAATCGATTAGCAGACAGTCGTCAAATATGCTTTGAAGTATGCATTGACCTACAAATCAGTGAACCGGGCGTCTGGTAGTAATATTAGAGCCTGCGAAGCACATAAGGAACACATGCGCAAAAGAAACGATGTGGCCAGAGAGCCAACAAAAGGTAGAGCTCCTTAATGTTGGAGTTGTAGAAAAGGGCACTTGATTGGTGTGCAGCAAGAAGGCAAAAAATGAACGAGGCTGGTTTAGTGATCATAGCCGTATCTTCTTCAGAGGAGGCGGGGAACTCATAACTTGAAAGCTAGTGAGTGGAGTTTTCATCACATAACAGTCTTTAGTTTGTATTGGTACGAGAATAACTTGAGTTTGACACCGCGAAAAAAAAATGACAGCACGCCTCGCAACGTCACTATTAATACCGGTTGAACAAAGTCCATTTTGCGAACGGATCTGGAGAAGAACTGGAGACTTACTAACTTTGAGTGAAACGACTTCGGACAGCTACTGGCGAATCCACATCAGTTCACAGAAAAATCACTCATCAGTTATAGATTGGCAAAGCAGTAATTCAGCATCTACTCTTAGTGACAAAAATAACCGTCGAGCGCATAGCTATAATTATTGCGGATTATTATAATATACTTTCATCTCGGATCTATAAAAGAGGACTCCAAAGTCGTTAGAAAACATCAGACAGGGCAAACTTGATGCTTAATCTAGAAGCCACTTGTTCTTTACCCTTAAAGTGTCAAACATTTGAATGAAATGGGTGTTTCCCCGTAAGAGTGCAGAATTTAGCGGTCCAAGGGAGGAAATTGAAGGATATAATCACTGACTGTCATCCAATTTCTTCCATCACTTCCTTAAACATCATTTAACGAACAAAAATGTATCCAATAATGAAGCAAACATCCTAGCACAGAACAAACCACAGTGTTCAACGACCAGCAATGCTCAAGGTCAGCTAGTTAGACGTTAAGCGAATATTTTCTTGGCTTAAGGCTAAGATTACGGGAGAGCTAATTTGGCTACGCATTTAATCAAATTATTGCAGCTAAAAAAAAGAGAGTTCGTTTTGATTGCCATCCAGAAAAATTTTAATTTAGATCTTATTCCATGTCATAATCAGGATATAGGGACACTATTTGTCATCATTTACTTAAGCCCAACGAAAATTATTATCGTAACCATCTTATTCAACCCAATTAACTTTCAGATGACTGTAAAAAATTATTATTTTACGGATCTTTCAACTCCATCTTAATAGTGATTTAATCTCCAGTAGTGATATGATTCGCTATAACACTACTGGAGATTATAATTTACCGGAAATTCACATTTAGTTAAAAACTTTTCATTCCTTTACATTTACCAGCACAATACAATTTTTAACAATTGCAAGGGATGCAAGGGTAACAATAGAATTTCCGCTCTGTCTCTTTATTTCCTCTACTATCATCTTGATCTCATGTTTTTTGTGGAGATCAGCATTAGGGAAGTACCACGGGCGCTCCGGTAATGAATCTTAGTGTCTTTGATAGGGTCCTCTGGAAGATTCTCATGTCTGATCGGCGAGCTGCTAATCAGAATTGTAAGCTTAGTATTTTAGCGAGAAAAACACTTTAGCACTTTAATTCTAGACAAGCTTTGATCTGTTACTAAGCATCCATTCAAAGTTGATGAATCTGAGCCTCAATAGTTTATTTTTAGCTTAAGACTTCTGTCAAGGTGTTTTTTGAAATATTTTACTTCATTACTTTGAAGTATTGGTACATTTTTGGGATGTACTTGAGGACAAGCTAGTTTTTGGCAATTTAAAAGTAACTTGGCTGCATTTGGTTTTGTTCGTTCTGATTCTTCATATCGCTAGCCATTTTTCAAGAAGTTAGATGTGAGCCTGCAGAGTTCAAGACGCCATAATTGGATCTGAATGAATGCGTAGAATGAAGGCGTCATCCGCAAAGGCAGTTGTAGTTGTTGTGTCGCTTATTGTGAGACCAGATATGAAGGTTGTGTTGAGTACAGGTCCCAGAACTCTTTCTGGAGGTACACCAGCATGCATACAATATTAAGTAGTAGACAAGTTTTTTCTATCTAACCTAGATTTTGGTGTCCGTTAGGTTACAGAAGAATATTTCATGGAAGCTTGTTGGAAGCATTGGTTTGGTTTTGAAGATCAATTCTTCAAGCCAGATTCTGTTGAAAGGTTGAGCTACATTTGAATTGACTGCTGAATCATACTTCATACCTTTGAATGTAATTTTAATATCTGACGGGATTCGAAGGACTTTTTAAATGATCCTGTGATATTTTAAAAACTTGGTTTTAATTTCTGGAATTTGTTTTGCACATTCAAGTATTTGAAGCAATTTTCTCAGCAGTTCTTCCCGGAAATTTCGGAAACGCAGGACGAAAACTTCTTATTCTGTATGATGGAGTTGGAAAGAGTGTTTACCATGCTTGGGGATTATTATGATCACGCCTGTTTTCCGTACCGCAAGAAAACAGCGTTAAAAGGGTTAGAACGAAAGAAAGAAAAAATAGCGTTAAAAGGGTTAGAAAACCAGAAAAATACGATCAGTGGTAACTGTTTGAGCTAATATCAATTCCCGGAGATATTTTAAAGCAGGTTTCCTGAGTTATAATATTTTATACTGTAGCAGTCATACACATACACATGCATATAAACTTAAGCAAGTTGTTAGTTAGTTAAGTAAGTTGTTTTAGTTGGTCTGCGAATGCTGGTGCGATCGGGTCTGCGAATTCAAGTGCGAAATTTGAATTAATATTCTACTAGAGTACCGTTAAGTGAATTAATTGAACTAAAAAGAAATATGATTTAATTTTTAATAAAAGGACTGAATTATTGCGAAGTGTCTTTTTCTTTACAAACTTATTTGCTTCGACCGACAAGCCCACAATACTTCCTTAGCCAAAGTTTTGGATTAACTGTGAGTAGTGAGCATTGATACAAGTTGTGAAAACCTGTTCTTAATGAGCTTCAAAGGCGGAAGCTTCATCTGCGTCACTTCTGGTCCATTGTCCGGCAATTTTTAGAGAGGCTTCCCTGGTGTTAGGTTCATTATGTGCTTTGACCTCTTTCCTTAGCAAATAGTCAGTATATTTAGTGAGAGTGAAGGTATCCAAGAATGAATGAAATTTCAACTCGTCGTCTTTTGCGAATTCCGGCTCTTTGGAAGATTTGTTGAGTCTTGCTTTAGGTTGGGGCGACTTGCGCAACTGCGAATATCTTCGCAACAGTCATTTTTCCGGTACTAAGATTTTAAATGGTGAAGAGTAAGTTTTTTCTTGAGGTAAGGAATGTAATTTAAGTTTAAATGTTGCGATGATGAAGCCATGTTCATTGAAAATATTAGCTGCAGAGCTGAAATTTTCTGATGATTTGAGCGGCGCTCTTAGAAATATTGAATTAGTGACGTATTATCTGAAAGAATTCTAATTTGATTTTTTTCTCGAATATGTACTCTTCCAGCAAGTAAAGTGGGGTGTCATAGTCAGAGTTATGATGAGAAAAGGCTGATTTGAGAGCAGATTGAAAATTGCTCCTGATTTCGCGAAATTTTAGGGCATTTGCTTTTACGTTGCGACTCTATGAGGTCCAAAAATTTATTGATGTACGATGGCCAATTCAATTCTGGTCCGTCCATAAAATGAGTCCGCCCATAAAATCAGCTGAATTGATTTTATGGGAGGATTTAAAAACCTTAACAGTAGCACTAGTTTCATGACTTTGTTAGCTTGACTTCTTTCTGATATCAACAAAGAAACTTACAGCCCGGTTAAAAATTGACTTACATTAATATAATATAATAAATCTAAAAGTGTACAGCTGAACTACTGTTTCTTCTACAGCTTCTCTTCTTAATGCCTAACAATAATCTGCTAGCATAGCAGGACTTCACTTTCCTGGATATCGCCATTCCATGCCCTCTATGTTCTGGTGGAAACGCTCACCGAGCTCATCGCTAACGTCTTCCATTTTCTGGGATAAATCTAAATGTGAATCGAAAGTATGTATTTTCAGAGACATTTTACAGCCAATAGGAAGCAAGACTTTAATCATATTTTTTAAAAGTGTTTTTTTTTTAGTTTTCAGCTCTCACATTTCCAAGAAAATTAATTGTAGCATGAAATTACTGTCCTTGACAATTCCCGTATTTGATGTACTATAAAAAACTCCTTCCTTTAATTATACATCTAAAATTTGTGAAAACTTTTGTTTAGGATATCGAAAATAAAAGCTTTCGCGTTTAAGAGATATCACAAAGTTTTTCATCATTCCTAACTTTAGATGCAAAGGCGGTACAATAATGCTTTGTTGTAGAGCTAATGGTGGATGAAATATATTTTCAAATCCTGGAATGATACTTCTTCGTGGGGGTCAAACTTTTTAAACGTAATTATTTTCTTTTACAAAGGCACAAAAGCAACAGTATTTAGTGTAACTCTGTTGCATACCCAAAAGTGTAGCAATAATCTTCCAAGAATATCTTTCATGCTTTTTTTCAAGTAAGAGCCTCCGATTTTCGTAGGTTTCTTTCAACGAAACTGCATGATCCACAAGAATGAAAGGGTATTTATTACCGTTGTGCAACAATTTGAAATTTGAAAATTGATTACAAATTCGTAATATTAGAACAGTGTACCTCGTACACATCCATATTCGTGCATCTTGTCCGGTATGATGCATCTCGTCCATGATTTCGTAGGCAAACCAAATCGATTTGCAAATATTAACGGAGCCAGCACCATATCTTTTTTCAAATCCCTTTGCCTCGATACGTAAAACCGATAAAATTTTGAGCGGCCTCGCGCTAAGACGAGACCTTCATAAACCGTCAGAAACCCTCATAAAACAGGCAGGCAGCGGAGAAATCCCCACTCACACTCTCGTGCTTGCCATGGCTTGTCATCTGGGTTTAAGGAGAAAAACAGGCGAGAATAAACGAGGTGACTGATCATTT
This sequence comes from Nemotelus pantherinus, assembly GCA_963978885.1. Lineage (NCBI taxonomy): Eukaryota > Metazoa > Arthropoda > Insecta > Diptera > Stratiomyidae > Nemotelus > Nemotelus pantherinus. Next base: position 99,628,663 of record OZ022265.1, on the reverse strand, counting down.
ACGCTCTCGTGCTCGGCAGCATTTACCATATCTCGGAGAGAGTGTAAATCCGGCATAACGACAGCTCGAGCATATGTTTAGATGTTTAACTGCGTCGCCAAAGATAGTTCACATGCCGGACATATTCGCGGGGTCAATTTTTCACTTTTCCCTTTCATAGTAAAATTACCGCAGACGTTACAAAAATTGCCTGAATTACTGATACAACTGCGATGCATTGTAATGACGAAATACTTAGATATATCTATATAAATGAAGAAAAGTATGAAAAACTCAATTCAAATAGGTTAAAACTCACATAGTTTACTATTCAAACTATTTATTCAAACGAAAGTTTTATGTTCGATTGTTGTTGTTAGCATACTCATTAGAGATTGGCCATTGTACATGTTTCAACAAAAATGCCATGAGTATTCCTCAAAAAATCGAGCTGAGTCAACTGTGAAATGTATCTGGTTTATGAGTAGTTACCGCCTACTTATGGATATTACAACCCTTTGTAATTGGGCAAAAACCTTGTTGACCAGTGTTATTGTCAATCAAAACAATATCAAGGCATAAATTTTGGGTTTGAAATCAATTTAAAAGCTCATTGAATGATGACTTCTTCAAAATTGAAAATTTTGTTTAAATTTTTTTCAATTTTAATCATCCCGCAAAAACAATTCCAATTTAACTAATTTGATCATTATTTCTATTTCCAGGTAAGTGAATTCATCATTGCAGGAAATTGCGAGAAATAATATCTAGAATAAGAGAGACATATTCTCAATGTTTCAGTGAATCGAAAGTAAGTAATTCATGAGATATCGTGCTTTAATTCTTCGTGCATTAGTTGTTGCAGATATCTTTTAGTGAAAACTCTGATTTTAGTCAAATGCCCCTTGAATATTCCGATATAATATGTACCTACATATAATACTATAGTCATTACACTAAATAATTGGACACATCTGAATAAAATCCAGCAGTTCCGATGGAATAATCGTTTGAATCGATCCCACATTGGGCGCTTTTAGTAAAGTATCACTTAAATTGAAGGATTTGAATTGCAATTAATTACCATCGCAAAAAAACCTTTTAACTTACTAAAATGGAACAAACATATATAATTTTTTTTGTAACTAGAGGATTTTTATCACAATCCTATACCTCATTTCATTTTGAAAAATTTGATCTTAAAATAACTTGAAACCGACAAAGACACGACGTTCAGAATTTCTTCGATTGAACTTATCTCTACATAGTATCATTTTATCAAATCATTGCCATTTGTTTACGGTACAACAAACTAAAAAGAATATTAAATTATCATGAAAGATGACGTCTGCTTTTATTTGCTTTAAAAGCATTGCGAATATTACAGTGGCGCACGATTTGCACATTTACTATCTAATGAGAAATCTGCACTGAGCTTTGGACTTCAATTAAACTATATCCACTGAATACATTTTTCTTGTCAGTCAAGTGAACGTTTTACTTATTGTTCTATTCAATATTTACGCAATAGATAATTAAATTGCGGACTTAGCTACTAAGAGATAATAATTTCCCATAGTAAACTAGTTTCTATCGTTGAACTCTGCTAGAAAATATCTACAAACGTAATAGTGAATGTTTCCAGTTTTGCATAAACTTTCAGTTAAGTTGCAATGAAACGAAGATTCTCAGATACAAGTATCTTGTGGTACAATTGTACACAGAATCGCATGAAAGCACCTACACTGAGATCGGAAAATATTCCTTCTGGGAAATCTTACTTTCCCGAAACCGATTCGATACTTTTGCATAATGAAAACTGTATCGGCGCTTTGCAAAAAGCTCCCACGATACTGCTGTTAGTGTTGAATTTGCAGCAAGCAGAGTGGCAAACTTGAACGTGAACTTCACATAGCTAGCAAGGCACAAACGCAACGAATTCTTCAGATTGCCCAGCCACTGTTGTCGTCAGTTTGCAATAGCATTTTGGTCTGATACGAGCCGGAGTGTATGCGACACAGCCACCCACTCCAACTCACCTGGGCTTGAAGATTAAGAACCAGATTAAGATTCTGCTTAAGATACTCGTCGAAGCTTAGATACTAATAACGCGCATTGTCAGTAGTCGCGCGTATTGCTGGTTGTCGAATGCGGTATTCGAATCGCGCTTCTTCACTACCGTGTGAAACCCAATCATTCGCAGGACTTGTGTCAATGTGTACCTAGATGCTGTGTCTTCAGTCGGAGGAGTTACATCGAGGTGAAAAAAGGATTAGAGCGATGGCTTCGTGAAGATAAATTCCAATTTTGTTCAGTTGATTAACTGCGCAAGTGTGGCGGGAAAATTCTTCATGGATTGCTTCTGATTGATTTGAACGGGTTGAAAACAAATAAAAATCGGGCAAAGTGATAAAAACTAAAAAATTAAATTGCGAGTGAGTTAAGTGCTGGTGTTGTGGGTTTTATTAATAAATTTTGAAAAGTATCTGGTGAAATTTTATTGTTTTTGACGTCGCAGTGTCGCCTTGCTCTAGATCTCGGTATTTTCAGGGGCTATGTGCAAGATCTCAAAGTGAAATTTTCTACGTTGCTATACATTTTCAATTGGATACATATATGCTTTGCAGGGAGGCTCAGGCGATATATTTTTGGATACGAGCATCTTAGCCTCACAGTGTCGTACCCACTTGAGAAACGTTAACTTTTTCAACGTAATACCTGGTGAGTACTCGTTCGAGTGTTTCACATTAAAATTTTTAAAGATAATTCAAAATATTCATAAAAGCTGACGTTATTTCGGCACTTATTTGCTGCGACCAAGTCCGGGAAAATTTTCTAAATGATGCTATATCTTTGATTTAAATTGAGTAATACGTTGCAATAGAGACAATTGTCTGTAACGCGTCGCAGTAAACTTAGACCGGTTAGCCCGGGAAATAGAAGTGGAAATGTTACATCATCAAATGCTGTTTTCCACCATTGCACCGATGCGGAGGTGTGTACGTGTTTGACTTTAACACGAACGAATGCGACAAGTTTCGGGCATTGCACATTGCAACTGCCATACTACGTGTAGTGTCACATTTTCAGATTGCTTTTCCTGCATTTTTGTTCCACATATGCATAGGTATAGGTGGGTGAAATTTGGGTTACTCTCAGGATTAAAATTTCATTATAATTGATAGGAAATGTGTGCTGTTTTAGTTTTTTTTATGCAAAAGTACGTTCTTTTAGATAGAAATAATTGATGGTATGAATAAATAAATGTGGATTTAGCTATATGAAATTATGCATTCAGCTGAAGTACGTGTACCGAATAAAATAAAAAGAATAAAAATAGAATCCGAAAGGCCTCTCATATCGTTCAAAAATAAAGAAATCGCTTTTCCATAAATGGTTAAACTCTTGTTTCCATACTAAGAGTTCTATTAATCTCTTGTGTATACGGTTCGTGTTTCGTATTTTTTTCTGTCTCTGATCTTATACATTAATCAAAATATTTCGCTTGATAAATGATGATTTATTAATTGCTTTGAGCAGATGTAACCAAACATAGATTTCAAGATTCAATGCTATGAGCATAACTACGGCAAAGTTTTAGGTTGTTTTCTTTGAATCAGGTAAATCAAACTATTTTCTGAGGCATCTGATGGACGCTTTTGGGTTCGCAGAAATTATTTGTTGTAACCTCAAATTTCAGTTTGTTTGAAATAATTTCGAGCAGGCGCCTATAATTATTTCAAATAACAATAGTTAGGCACCGGTGTCAGTGCTCTGACTTGACATTTGAAATTTTATGTTAGCTTCTGTTCTGCTGTCTGTCCGGTTGAGTCTTTGTATGGCTTCTGTCGGTTTGCCCTTTATAACCGATGCCGGATGTACTGGGATGTATGCAGTTGCACTAATGAATTTTGCATGGTTAATTGCAAAGCTTTTATGGGTATTTCATGTTTGTATTTAACAAAAAGATTTTCTTAGCTGTGGCATACAATGAAGACCGATTTTCATTTGCTTTCGTGCTAGTTTATGTTAAAAATAATCTACGGACAGTTTTTTGGTCAGTTAGGTTTTAGTTTCTTTTTATGTTTAACATAGCTTATGCTATGTGCATTCTCATGATGGTAATACTTTTTTTCCAAGCGTATTAATATAGGTACCCTATACTAAATTTAATTACAAAGTTTCAAATGAATTTCGCAACCGCGCAAAAAGGTTTTTGATTGTTTTCTTTCGCATTTTTCTCCACAAGAACATTTTTCTCTTTCACAGAATATGACACTAGAACTTTCATAAATTGTTTGAATCGTGTCGATTTTTCAATGCAGAAGACTAGCTTACGCAAATTTTTGTGCAGTTCTGCCATATATGAGCATATATTGGTCAAGATATCACCTCGGAATAAATCAATTAAAACATATTTACACTGTTGTAGAAAATTAAAAAAAGTAGGTTTTTCTTGTTACTTGGACAAATGTACTAGTCAGTCAAAATAATTTCATCATGAAGCTCACTACAATAGAAAAGGCGAAAATAGTGCTTTTAAATGATAAGATCTTTTTTAAAAACTATCGTGCAACCGGTTCACTATCGCCGAAAAAGGAAGCGGTAGGCGGAATATAGCGACGGAGATTGATGAACGACTGTGCCGAATCAGTTTTAGAGGTCGGTTTAAAACTGCACCTGCATTCAAAAAGCGATTTGAGAATGTCTCAAGCCTAATGAGCACCTGAACGGTGCAACCTAGGCTAGATCAGCTTGAATTTCTTGCGCGTAGACCTGCTAAAAACCCCACTTGACTGCTCCTATGAAACACAAAAAGCTCAAATGGGCACGAAAAAGGGTAAATTAGACTACAAGCGTTTGGAAAGCGATTGCTTTTCCTGATGAGTCCAAGTTTAATTGCTTTCGCTCTGATGGAAGAAGTCCAGTTTGTAGGTGAAATGGTGAAAGAATTTTTTCAGCTTTTTGCATGTGTCAGGGTTTAGAGATGTATCAAAACACATGAAGTTTGCGAAGTATTACTTTTAGAAGGTGCTGTCAATGTAACCAAATATAAGGAAATGTTGAGTAATGGATTGTAAACCAAGTATACAGCGATACAGTGAATATCGAATAACCCTATATATCAGGACCTCTCTGCTCCACGCTATCGAGCTCACCTTCGTATTTTCATGAAACTCACACTTTTGTATATTTAGAAAAAAAAATAATTCTCTGTTTCTTTTTATTGGATAAAGTAATAAAAGGCGTCTTTGGGAATACAATGGTAGAACTGGCCTGGAAGCAGACCCGATTTGAATTTAATTTAAAACAAACACTCTATGAATTTATGCCCGAACAAGTTAAAAGTGTTATAAAGGTTAAGTGCGGATGTATCCATTACTAATCGGCTAAACAAGTCATTTTTCATTATAAAATTTATAAAAATCGAACTGAAATGTATATAAGAATTGGTCTAATCCTTGGCCCAATTCTTAATAGACACTGCTCCGAGGAGCATCGACTGATGAATTGGATCAGGTGAATTGGATCAGGTGATTAACACTCATACTAGGAAAGAAGAATCCTGCGCTTCTGCACTGGCAGGTTCTACAACCCGGTAACTAAAAAGTGGCCGAAGAACCTTCTCCTGTATCAGGAGTCGGGACTGAAGCCACTTAGGGACCGAGTGGTGGAATTAACGACAAGATTTTACGGACAGACAGACGGACATGAGAATGGACTGACTCGGACACTAGGGCGTACAGGTAGCTCTAATGAGCCATTTATGCGTCCCGCGATGATAGCATTGCAACGGCAGCTTATGGATGCGCTTTTTGATTACACAGGCCACCCGTCAAACAGAAGGGGTTGGATTTAAGACCTAGGTTAAGATTAGATGTAATAAGGCTAAGTAACTATAATTAGACACAGGTTAGATCGTAATTTAAGTGTAAGGTAATGTTTAAGGTATGAGTTTATGTAATTTATTGAAAGTCAAAGAAGTAATATTAATTCAAAATAAAAGTAGGTTTTATTCAAGTTGATGTTCTATGATACCAGTACACAGGCTGACGGCCACGAACGAAGTGAACGAGAGCATGAGTGCAAAACTAAATATAGCAGTAAAACAGGTTTCATGTAAAATTACTCTAACTAACACTGCCTCTTAATTTTAACAGAAACATTTAAATCATAGCTCTATTATGTGAATGCACTCAAAACATAATTAATAACAAAATAAAAGTTATACTAAATTCAAATTAGAGCGATGCTTCAAAAACAAAATTTTTCCAAGACCTTTAGTCATTATATCTGCTATTTGTTCAGTAGTCGGAATGTATTTCAATCGAACAAGTCCTTTTTCAATGGTTTCTCGCACAAAATAATATTTAACCGCTATGTGTTTCATTCGTCGATGGTTTTTCGGTCTTTCAGCTACCTTGATACATGACTGGTTATCTTCATTAATCGTTGTCGGTTCATTTGGTTCAATGTTTAGCTCGCGAAGCAACTGCTTTATCCATTCCGCTTCATTCATTGCCTCAGCAACTGCAATGTATTCAGCTTCGGTTGATGACTGACTCACTGTGTGTTGTTTATGTGATGCCCAACTAACTGTATTGCCAAACAGTTTGAAAACATAACCTGAAGTCGATTTTCGGTCGGTATTATCTCCAGCCCAATCGGAGTCAGCATACCCGACTAATATTTCAGCCTCTTTGTTCTTTCGATATTCTAATTTCAAATCGGTTGTGCCCCTAATGTAGCGTAGAACTCGTTTTGCGTGTGAAAAGTGTTCTTCTGTATAGCAACTCTGGAACCGACTAAAGTAGTGAGTCGCTGCACACAAATCCGGTCTTGTAGTTAATGTTGCATAAGTTAGACAACCGATTAATTCACGATACGGTGTCTCATAGCTCCTGACTTTTCCTCCAACAGTCAGCTGCATACCTTTCTCAATTGGAGTTGCCACAGCTTTGCATTTATCCATCCCAAATTTACGCAGAACATTTTCCAAATATTGCTCTTGGCTCATTTTAATGATTCCCTTCACTCGATCGTATTCGATGTTCATTCCGAGAAAATTGCCAGCGTTTCCGATATCAGTCATTTCGAATGCACTTTTCAGTAAGCTCTTCATTGTGTCAATTGTTTTCAGGTTGTCGCATATAATCAATAAGTCATCAACATACAAAAGTATATAACAGCGAATGCCTTTGTTGATTTTGACGTACAAACAATAATCTGACGCGCACCGTTTGAACCCAATGCGTAGAATAAAGCTATTGAACTTTTCATTCCACATGTGCGATGCCTGTTTCAATCCGTATATTGATTTTCGCAATTTAAAAACTTTCCCATCTTCATTGTAACCATCAGGTGGTAGCATATAAATTTCTTCATTTAAATCGGCGTTAAGAAATGCCCCCTTTACGTCCATTTGATGCAAGTACATGTTAAATTGGTTTGCAATCGCCAACAAAATTCGTATCGTCGTTAGCTTGGCTACAGGTGCATACGTTTCCTGATAATCAAATCCATGTTTTTGCGAATAGCCTCTCGCAACCAATCGCGCTTTGTATTTATCGATTTCACCGCTTGCTTTACGCTTAATCTTGAAAACCCATTTACTCGATATTGGTGTTCGGTTCTCTGGTAAGTCACATAATATCCAGGTTTGATTTTTCATCAATGAGGTATACTCATTTTCAATGGCCCTCTTCCATTCAGGCCAGTCGTCACGTTGCTTTGCTTCCGCAACTGATTGTGGTTCACTTGCAACATATTGCTGCGCTGAAAACGCGAAATTCGCTTCCGTCGCAGATTCACCATATCTCTCCGGTTTACGTCGTTCTCGTGTACTTCGCCTTGCGGCTTCATCATAGTTTTCAGCATTTTCATTCTCAGTAGTACTGTGTATACTATTTTCATAGTCATTATCATTTTCATAGTCATTATCTTTGTTGTCACCAGTATCCTTCATAGTGACACTGTGATCCAGCGAGGCTTGTTTTTCCGGGGTGAAATTTTCATAAGACAACTGAAGTTCACAATCATTTGACATAGCCTCTTCTTTGATCATTGCGCCATCCAAATGCTCTTCCTCATTGCCGCCATAGTTTACATCTCTTTTCGTTAGAATATCTTTCAAGTTTGATCGATTCAAAACTGATTTTTCGTTAAATATAACATGACGACCAATAACCAGTTTATTTTCTTCAATATCCTAAAGCCGATAAGTATTGTTTGATGCATAGCAGAGCATTAAACATATCGTAGCCTTAGTTTCCAATTTCGAACGTTTCGCTACTGGAATGTGGTTGTAACACACTGAACCAAAAACACGAATGTTCGACAAGTCTGGTTTCTTGTTGAACCAAATTTTAGCCGGTGTTTTGTCTTTAAATTGTTTACCAAATGCACTAGTTGGACAACGATTTCTGATGTAATTTGCCGCAACTATTGCCTCATTCCAATACTTTCGATCCAAACCCGCAGCCATAATCATTGCAAGCGCTTTTTCCTGTAAGGTTCGATTTAGCCGTTCTGATATAGAATTCATTTCAGGATTGTACGGAACCGTATACGAAATTTGAATTCCTTTTGATATACAATAATTTTTCATCGCATTTGAAGTATATTCGCCACCATTATCAAAACGAACTTTTGCAACTTTGCAATTGTGTTGTGCCCCTGCCATATTGACATATTCCACGAATTTATCGAACACTTCACTCTTTTTCTTTATGCAGTAAATCATTGATGCTCTAGAATAATCATCAGTAAATGATACAAAGTACATAGAACCATCCAAACCTTCCTTTGACATAGGCCCACAAACGTCAGAATGAATCAATTCCAAAACTCGACTTGAACGAATGTTGTTACGCTTCGAGAAATTTTTCCGTGAACTTTTACTTAATGCACATGTCTCACAAAATTTTTCATTAACATTTAAACTGACTCTGTCTATGCCATCAACCATACCACGGCTGATCATTTTCTTCATGTCATAAACGTTTAGATGACCCAATCGATGATGCCATACACTTTGTGACACTCGCTCCAAATTAGCATCACTTATTATTCCAGCAAATAGATCCCGTTCAATATGAAATACGACTTCATAGAGCTGTTTCTCAGCGTGCGCCACGGAAATTATCTGATCATTCTTCATCACATATGCACAATCACCTTCAAATATAACCTTAAAACCCTTCTTTGTCAGAGTTCTAATTGACAGGAGATTACACTCTAGTTCGGGTACATATAAAACATTTTCTATTGTTTTCTTTAATGAATCGCCGTTGTGAAATGTTTTCACCGAAATATTTCCCTGCTCCTTAGCAGTAATTTTCGCATTTCTTTTAGCAACTGAGATGCTCAATTCCTTGATGCTAACCAAATTGTCGAAATATGCTTTATCATTGACCATGTGATCGGTCGCTCCAGAGTCCAACACAAATTTAAGTTTCGTTGGGTAATCCGATTTCAATTTCGACACTTGCACTTGTTCATTTCCACATGTTGCATTACCACTGTAGTACGCACTGCTATTGCTGTCAAGCTTATTACAATCCATTTTGTGAAATGCACACATCGTAAATGCTTCTTTCTTTGTGTCTTTCAAGACGCTATTTGCACTAAGCTCCTTCGATGAATTGACTTTCTTGAATTTAATTTTATTTCTGCACTTCGATTTAATGTGGCCCTTTTTACCACAACCAAAACAAATTATATTGGGATTTTTCGCTTGCATCGCGTAGACTTCATTCGTTTTATTCTGCACTGACCCGTCGTTCCGTTTTGCAAATTCATCCAAAAGTCGACTCTTCGCGTAATCCAAAGTCAGCTTTGATTCGTCTAAACCTTCCAACGATGTCACCAAAGCATCATAGCTCTTTGGTAGTGTGAGGAATAAGCTAACAACAACATCAATATCTTCCATTTTTGCTCCAGCCAGTCATAATTCACTGATACAGTTATCGAACTGTACAAAATGATCGCTGATGTTGCTCCCATTGAATTTCATCGTAAGTAAACGACGTCGTAAAACAACTTGACTCGCGACACTTTTACGTTGAAAAACACCAACTAACGCATCGTACATTTCGTTTGCCTTAGTTTTACCCATAATGTAAGTGAGCTGCTCGTCGTTCACCAATGCCGCAAGTAAACTGTTGCATTTCGCTTCACGAATGATGAATTCACTTTCTTGCTGATTTTCATTTTTCGTTGAAATCAACACACTTAAATCAGTCTCGACGAACTTTTTCATCTGCCTTTCCTCAAGCAATAGATCCACCCGGAATTTCCATTGTGTGAAATTCTTGCCGTCAAACTTTGGTATTTGAATTAATTCCTTGTCACTCGCCATTTCGACTTTCAATCTAGTGATCACAAATTAGCACGATTCAAATTCTCTGGGATGCTGGGATACTGGGCCCATAACCTATGAGTTTATGTAATTTATTGAAAGTCAAAGAAGTAATATTAATTCAAAATAAAAGTAGGTTTTATTCAAGTTGATGTTCTATGATACCAGTACACAGGCTGACGGCCACGAACGAAGTGAACGAGAGCATGAGTGCAAAACTAAATATAGCAGTAAAACAGGTTTCATGTAAAATTACTCTAACATAAGGAAACTATAATCAGTGTAATCCCAGCTGTTGTACAGGCTGGGTAATATCATTAGTGTGTAAGAAACAAAATTGATGCCAAAAAATAACCAAAAAAAAAACCGATAAGAACCAGCAGGCCAAAATAATATAGCCGCTAGATTTTAATTTTTTTTTCTTGTTAATCAAACTGTAAGTTGGGTTAAGATTGTACTAATAATTCATAATAAAAAATATTCAATTCCCTCATACTAGCACTCTCAACTCCGCATCTAGGGCAACATGTCAAGCCCCGATTGTGGAACTCCTTCCTGCACGCTCTGTGCACAGCCCTTAAAGGTTTAGCCATAGCATAAGAACTAATAAATAGCAAGGAAAGTACGGTATTGTACCATATTTGCCTGATGGTAGAGATTTGCAGAGAGTGATGGATTTGCCATCAGCTGGCACCTAAGAAGAAACAAAAGCAAAATAAGTACACGTTATCACATGCGAAAGTCAGAAAAGCATACTGTCAAATGACAGGTGGGAATATATATATATATATATATATATATATATATATATATATATATATATATATATATATATATATATATATATATACATATATATATACCATATATATATATATATATATATATATATATATATATATATATATATATATATATATCCGTGTTAGCTGATAGGTGAGAGTGTAATGGCGTGCGTAGACTCCCATCAAGAAACAGTAAGCGCAGCGAACATTCACCGGCAACAAACGAAATTCTCTGTAGTGAATTGCATAAAAGGGTCGGAGATATTCCTTTTACTCGCCAAATGGTATCGAAAGTAGTATTCCGCGTTAACTATCTTATCACTTACCATTTTTATGCTCAGAATAGGTTTTCAGAAAATCAATATTGTATAAATTGCCATTCGTTAAAATAGTCTCTTTGCAAAGCACATGTATATTGCCTAGCATGAATAAGAAACGTATCTTATCGTGTAAAAGAGACGTGTCTTATCTTGGCGGGGTACTATCTGTCTTTTTTTAACTTAGACTTGGATATTGCTTTCTACTTCTCGCAATCAGTGGGGAAACATCGCAAATTGTATCGCAATTCACGTACTTTCCAAGCTTTATATAGTTCTTAAGCTATGGTCTAGTTAATTGTCGCTGTATAAAATGAAGCTGAAAGCTTTTAAGCACGTCGTACGCAAAGCAAAGATGTCCTCATAGAGGTTTTTCTGTGGAAACGTAGAGAGTCTCAGTGAGGCAAACCGCCTTTGTGAGGTTTTAAACACAACACCGAAGGCAATGGAGTGCATTATAAACTCTGATTGCATTTGGACTAGTTTATCGCAGATAGTGTAAACGTTTTCATCGACGCATATTTTCAGACCCATTTTTTTTCCTTGCGACTGGCGCACCCAACGAATCAAACCACCAGTTTAGTGGCGTCTCATTGGATATCCAATTATCAGTTGAGGTGGGCCATTTACTCGACTTAGGCCGTTTAAATTTCCGGGCCCTAATGACGTTCTTTCGGTTGGTATCCAGCAATTCATAGAGGTATTATTACCATGGCTGAGAGAGGGAGAGAGAAATGAATAACACTTGCTTGCGCTTCTCATATGTTCCTATTTGCTGGCGAAAAACTAGAGCTATGCTGATGCTTAAAGGAAGAAAGGTGTTGCATATCAAGCCAAAAGACTATCGTTCAATATGTCTTAGCTCTGTCCTGCTTAAGATTTTGGAAAGGATCAATAGCTATCATATTAAAAACTCAATCGATCATATATTGATCTCGCAGTCACTGTATTCTAATACCAAAGGTAAGTCTGATAAAACTGCTCTTCATGTCCTCATTGAGCAAGTTGAAAAATCTGTTACTCTTAAAGATTTTACGCTTGCCGCTTTTTTAGACATTGAGGGTTTCTTTTACAATGTAAAGTCTGACGCGGTTGTGGAGGCACTCTCGGTGCCGCATGTTGACAACTGGTAGCTTTCATTGTTCAGCTTCTTAAATATAGAATGGTAATCTCTTCATTAAAGATTGCTCACATACGACAAAGAGTCAGCATGGTGGTAACTCAGGATGGAATTCTCTCTCCTCTGTTGTAGAACATCATAATAAATACTCTCCTTATGAGACTGGACCATGCCGGCTGCAAAATGGTTGCTTATGTAGAAAACATAGCACTATCAGTGTCGGGAAATTATATTTAACGGAGAGGTGAAATTACTCTCTTGATACACTTTCACGTTGGAGCTGTAAGAGTAGCTTGGCTGTGAATCCATGTTAAATGAAACTAGAAGGAAGTGCAGGGTTCCTCGTCTCGACTTACCGTATTCGGACCGGGTTTTTATCGACTTGAGCTAGAGTTTCAAATATTTAGGGCTGATCATCGACTCGAAGCGACCATGGAGCGACCAGATAGCAAAAAGAGCGTGAAAGACTTTCAGTGCATTTTACTGCTGCAAAAAAGTCAAAGGAGCGAATCGGGGTTTGCAGCCTTGTACTGTTTGCTCGACTTTATAGCCTATTTTTTTGTTCTAATTCTATTATTTGCGGTGGTGTTCTGGTGGCAGGCTGTTCTTAATGCTACCTGCCAACGCCTTCTTGAAAAAGTGCCAAGGTTTGCTGCACTACTGGTAGCTTGAGTACTCCGCACCACCCTTACTAAGGCACTTTTGGTTCTGCTTTTTTGGCAAAATTGTAGACAAAATTGCAGTTTAGCATGGAATAGAACACAGTATGGCAATCCTGGAATTTACCGCTCCAGTGGCTGACTACATCGCTCCGGACGTTCTCAAGCCGTCTCTCCTTCTACCAAATCATTGTAGAATCTTTCACACCGAAGGTGTGGCTATTTTTTAGACAATCAGCTGGCTTCAATCTAGTTGAATATTCGGAATCATTACTGGTATTTTCAAAGGTAGCCAAGTAGCTATTAAGTATCTTGCTGGCCCTTGCACATTGTCCATGTACGGCAACTAATAGGCGTCATATGGACGCCATGAACGGCAAATAACAGGCGAGGTTTGACACCCTGCTACTTGGTTTCATCTCCTTCTTCATACGGATGCCAAAGACATCGGTCAAATTAGTCATCAGACAAAAAAACCACTAGGACGCTAGGAAGTCCAGGGCCGATGAATCATCCCATGTGACAGCAGGACAGCCTTGTGTCTTTTCTGACTTTAGTGTCTAAGGAAGAGTAAACTACTGTAGCATCTAAACGGGCCTCTTTTGTGCGTATGTTGGAACGCCTCTGACAATCGACAGCCACTTCAACCTATCTACCTACCTACTCTCTTCAAAAATTTTTTGTTGCAGAACACCTCAATAATATCCTAGAGATTAACCTCTTCTTCGAGTAGACGAAACCAGATGTCTTAGAATACATATCGTTTAAAATCTAATGTGAAAATCTCACCATAAAGCAAAAAAAACCAGCAGGTTAAACCGCAATTCGCAGGATAGTGTTGTAAATGATACAGAGATAAATATAGAGCTATAAAAACCGTCTTGACGCATCGGAAAGTAAAGTTTTCACAATTTTCATTAAACGCTTGTCATCAATCTTGGTGAATATACAAAAATGCGGATCGAAAAGGCATTGCCTCTTCTTCTCCGCATTTGCAGCTTACTCTTTACGTCTAATAAAAGAGACAAGCTAATTAGCCCACTTTGTACTATAGTCCATATGACCTTTTCGGCTCGAATTGTGAGCTTGCAGTCTAAAAAACCTCGTTATAAATGATCAAAAAATCAATCGGAGGTGCCCCTAATTTGAAATATACAAGAAAAACAAATTTGAAATCATTAAAGTAGCTGTTTGGAATGCAAACAAAGTTAAAGTAACTGTCTGAAAGAGATGAGTTAAGAAAAATAATATTGCAGCAAAATTGAAAATATATATATAAAAAAATGCCCCATTTAACGAAATCCCAAGCCATATAATAACAAACAATATAAGTACCGAACACCCGTTGACTCCCGTCATCGCAAATTATCATCCACTGTTTTTCTATACATTCACGTGTTCCCTTATCATTTTCGCTGCGTTTGTGAATAATGCGAAGGATGTTGTTAGCTTCGAGGGTATCCTGTAATAAATGTTACATTTTTCATGCTCACGTGCTCTAGTTCACTCTCTTCTCATTGTTTTTGCTGTACCGTATACTGACATCTACGTTGTCTCTTCGAAATACTATACAAAGATTACATCCGGTTTTGTGTTGTAAATACTCGAAATCATGGGTTCGGAAAATGGTTTTTTTTTTGTTTTCGACGTTGTCTACTTTATTTGATAGATGATACCAAGTCTTTTGGAAGCGTTATGTACGATGACTGAAGCTTTAACAAGATAACTCGTTTTTGGCGGTATGTTGTATTTAGTAGAGATACATATCATGCACTATTACGGTAGTATTTTGTTTCTGTTTTTCTAATCATTTATATCAGAAATCGTAAGCACTGCTGAACGAGTCCATTTTAGTTTAATTTTCAGTAAAATATGGCTTACAGAAAATGCAATCATAATCGAACAAATTTTAATTTGAAATCAAAACTTTAATAGTCAATGCTTTAGGATAAATCTTGAATAATTCAATGGGATTCTTTAATTCTTACCCACAGATATAAGAGAGAATGGATTAGAAATCGAACGAGAGAAATGCGCCAATTTTTGACTTTCTGCTTACTGGTGTGAGAATGAGGTACGGTTGTGTGCCCTACACAGTTCATACGGCAAAGCCAATGTGAAAAAGCCACGAGAGATCGCCATTTTGAACGTCGTTTGACATTTTTTTCCCCGAACAGGCGAGTGGAGATTAAAATGCTTTTTGTGAATGAAATTAATTATGATTTCACACAAAAACATAACGAAATTGATGCCAAAGGTTAATTTTACTTATCCGAAATACGATATCCCCTGCGAAGCACTTCGATAGCTACTTTTGCTGCCTGGAACGCGGCACTTCATTATCGCACTATTTTAAAATTTTTGACTTCGCGAAACCGACACAAATTATTGCGCACAAACGTAAATGCACGTTTCCACCGAATACGCCGAAAAATTTTCAAATTTTATTTGATAAATTTTGACTGAAAGTTAATGTTTTCAGTCCCCGACACAAATCAAACTGACGTTGACGTTTCTTTCCGTGTTGCCCGTTGCACGCTTTTACACCGATCTGGTGTTCCCAGCATTAAGACACAGCATTAAGGCTTTTCGGTTGTGAGTGCGGTAGAAAGGGGCGCACTGAGGGGAATTTTTGTGACAGAGCAATGTTGTGCGTGTATTAAAAAAGGCACACTCCCGTATGGGTACACGGATAGCCATTTCGTATCCATATTCTTTCATATATATGTTCTTACCAAACAATCCATGCACATACCGTACTAAAATGTTACTTCAAATCGGTAAAAATTTCGTGCAGCTCCGAATTTTGAATTTCTCACGTATCAAGCACTCAAAAGCAAAACCAGTGTTCCTGACATAAACTCTATATCCTTTGCTTGCAGTCGAAACATGTTTGTCTTGTGTAGCTAGTGTTGCTTTCAAGCAATTATCTGCTTGCAGTATCAATCAATACGTAGACATGCAACTGCGATTCAAAATTGAAAAGCATATGTTGATGTTGGTCCTTGATTTTATTGATTATTATTTTGCTGTGGCAGGTTTACCTTGGCAAATAAGTTTAGAGTCTTAATGCTAAATATCATGATGGAATTCTTAAAAACCTATACTTCTTATGTGTACAAGTATGCACTGTATTTGACTCAGACATATTTGGTCCTTTTTACTAGAAGCATTATACCTGCTGCTGAAACGGCTTCAAACTATTTAATAAAAGCAAATAATAAAAGCTTAGAATATCTATTATTTGGTTCAACTCTACATACAAGCAGATCCTTTTATGTAAGCGTAAGGTGATGTTCTGATGATTTCCATTGAATTTTATTTTCCCTTGTTTTCTTCTCTGTTACAGCCTTTGGGACTGAATAAGAGTATGTGTATGTATGCATTCTATCTTCCTTTTGTTTCTTGAAGCTTATTATAAAATTCAATGCCATTGATATGAAGCAAAATGCGTTGTGTTTTTTGAGGATTACTATTTTATTTCTTCGGTGACATGCATCATAATATAATGGTATGTTGTGATAAGCTTGTATTTTTGACTTGTGACATTCTTGCTTCACACATTGGTCTTATCTTATTCGTGATAAATTGGTAAGCCTGCTAGTAGGTAGATGATATTTTTTATTTGGGATTCAAAGAAAAATTTTATCGGTTTAATATGATATAATAGGTAGCATTTGGTAGATTCCCAAGCTTTAGTAATAATTATTATTTTTAAGCAAACAAAATATATAAATTTTAAAGAATCACTCAGTTGAATGTTCCCTTCTAGCTAAAGCATTTATTGAAACATGATTCCATTGTATAGTAACCATTCACATAAATTAGTTATAACACGAATTGACAGTATGATATATCACATTGTAAAAATAGAGTAGTCCCAAGATAGTCCTCGTTGCGTTCAGAGGTTGAAACTGATGGAGAGCTCTATTCACAAATTTACAACCAATGTGAATGCGAGTGTGGGGTGATTATTTCCACGCTCAGAACAGACAGATTTCAGGAAATGAAATAAGCGTATACATATACGAAGTTTATTGAATCAATTTTACTACAAAAGTAAAATCTATAATTAGAACAAATCGAGAGAAATATTACCTCAGATATTCCCTTTGGTGTCTCCGATACCTAAGACCTACGTGCTTTTGGTTATAACGTGTCAAGTGGCCTACTATCTCTAGTTCTATCCTACACATGACCAATTCTGTTCGCAGAGGAGAAGTCTGTCAAATTTGCTAATGGTCACATAGTTTTCCTTCACTACTACTAATGCTCAGAGGGTAAATTACTTCTCTTCTCACAACTGTTTTCATCTCCTTATAACTCTCTCTTCTGAGTTTTGGAGCTGTTCAGAAAGATATCTTTGCGCTCGCTCGCCAATAAATCGACTGGGAATACCCCTGCTATGACCAACACAGCGTTACCTGATACCGTACGGTAGTTGCTGGCGATTCGTAGCGCCCCTCTATGTTGAACGCTTGCCATCCTAGTTCAGTACTTGGCAAATATTTAGGCGGTTGCCCATTTCTCTGCACCATATAGCAGCATTTAGTGAGCCGCCCTCATAAGCAGTTTGCATTTGCTCGCACTAGGACCGCGAACGTTCGCCCTGAGATTCGCATGTTT
This sequence comes from Nemotelus pantherinus, assembly GCA_963978885.1. NCBI lineage: Eukaryota > Metazoa > Arthropoda > Insecta > Diptera > Stratiomyidae > Nemotelus > Nemotelus pantherinus. The sequence goes on along the minus strand of OZ022265.1, from coordinate 99,610,817 downwards.
TCTGGATGTGCTCCTCATAAGTCAACTTAGAGTCAAGAGTCACTCCGAGATACCTCGCAGATTTTTTGGTCTCGACTATTTCTATCTTCTTTCGTTTTTAATGCGATTAGAGGTTCGATAAACGTTGAATATTTCTCAAATAAAATAACTTTCAATAATCCTCTAAAACGGACTAGGTGTACACGTCTCTTCAGTGAATATAGGCATCACATCAGATAAGGAGCTCATAAATTGATGCTGCAAAATATTCAACAATTTTTCCAACTACTATTAGGTACGCTCTATCTCCAAATCTAGTTTCCAAAAATCCTTTATTTTAAGTTTCAAATTCCAAAACAATACCCATTTCCTTTCTTTTAAATCTCCGTACCAAATGGAGTCTATTTTTAGTTCAGCTTAAGAAAACATATTTGTTATCTGAGTATGTATTTTGTTATACACCTTCCTTAGTTTAAATAAATAAATACACACCACCAATATTTTTTGTTTGTGTGAATAGTAATGCAACATCAGCATATAATTTTTTTTACAGACCAATGAAATGAATTAAGCTTTGGAAAAGTGAAATTTTTAAACTACTCATAAGGGATGAACATTTCTTTCCTGATCATTATGGCGGCTCCAACCATTATTTCACTTGTTTATATTTTGTTTATTAGAATTTTTTTCAGTATAACAAAAACCCCCCAAACTCTATTTCTGCCATCAATCGTCAAAACGTCCATTTGTGGCATTCTAATTTCTGTTTTTATATACACTACCGTGCAAAAGTGTAAGGACATCATCGAAAAAATCGATTTTTTGAGTTGGTGATTTTTTTTTATGTTCAACAACATTTTATGATTAAATCTTGTATATAAACTAGAAAATAGACGTTTTTATTATGATTTACATACATTTGCATTAACTTAGCTGATTATAATTTGTCAAAATGGACGAATTATAAAGGAACCAAATATTCGTATTTTTAAGTAACATCATTTTTGAGCTTTAATTTCAAATATAATTCCTATTATTTTATTTTAAACTATTCAAATATGAGCGCTTATGTCTTAAACAGTAATTCTGGATCATTTGAGTGCCTGTCAAAAAAATTACGGTTCTTTGCGCCCTCTGCTGTGCTCTGTGCGCACTAGAACTGTCAAATTCATTCACGTCATTGTTTACACGCGCGAAACCGATTGTGATCGCTGAAAATGGCTCCAAAAAAGGAAAATTCACTTGAAAAACGTTCAGAAATACTTATTTTGAGAAAAGTGGATAAAACAATTCGTGAAATTGCAAATATTGTCGATTTTTTAAAGTTTGGAGTTGAAACCACGTTGAAGCGGTTCGCCGAAACCAACTCAAATATTAATCGAAAACGCTCCGGCCGACCAAAAATATAACTCAAGCTGATGATCGACACATTTTATTGATGAGCAAGCAAAATCGGTTCAAAACAGCACCAGATATTCGTGCCGAAATCAACGGAACCCTGACGAACCCAATTTTGGTGGATACTGTCAAAAGTCGTTTGCGAGAGAAGGGATATTTAGGTCGCGTTGCTGCAAAAAAAAACCTTTTCTACGACCACAAAACAAGCGAAAGAGATTATTGTTTGCTCGAAAATATAAAGATTGGTCAGTAGACCAGTGGAAATCTGTGTTGTGGACCGATGAATCAAAGTTCGAGATTTTTGGATCCAGGCGGCGCCAGTAACATGAGCGGTATAATCCCCAATGTATTGCGCCAACAGTTAAACATGGCGGAGGCTCTGTGACGGTCTGAGAGTGTTTCAGCTACGATGGCTTTGGAAAACTGGTCAAAATCGACGGAACAATATCACAATATTCTTCATTCCATTCCATCTGGCATTGGTTTGATCGGCAACGGATTTATCTTTCAACAAGATAATGGTCCCAAGAACATAATTCATAACGAAATAGTATATTTTCTAGTTTATATACAAGATTTAATCATAAAATGCTATTGAACACAATAAAAACAATCACAAACTGGCCTGACGATGGCCTTGTACTCTTGCACGGTAGTGTATAATGAGCTTATTTGTCACTTGTTTCACTTCAGTTTTCAGAAGAAGAAAAAAAACCATGCAGTATCATAATAAGCATTTTGTTGCTATACTTCTGCCTATATTGGTCAAAAAACATGAATGAGAACTAATTTTCAAATTTACCCCCAATATTATTTTATCATAAATTTACATATTCAATTATATTCAAACAAATTCAAAATCAGTAAAAAAAACATGCATTACTAAAATGTCCCACAAATTCAACGTTTTTTTTGAGTGTTTTAGACAGAAATCATCTTAAAATCAAACTTAATTAGTAATTAACATACCTAATTTTCATCTCCGTTAAATCAATCTAAATTAAACTTTTGTAAAAATTTATTTTCATTGAGATTTTATTACAATAAATGTTTGCAAATAAAGCATATGTAATTGTTTACATAAACTGTACCTAGCATAAAATAGAGTTGACAATTTTTTTACATTGAAGAGCAAGTACTTTTTATCAAAAGTTAAAGTTTTCTTTCTGTTTGAAGTTCAATAAGCTACAACACCAAAAGAAAATTTTCATACCGACTTTTACGTTTTAATTTCATGGTCAGCATGCAACTCAATATCCATATCAAAGCATTAAATGGAATTAAAAAAAAGATAAATTATTATTGACACAAATATTTATCATATTTATCACTTGAAACGTTGGCTTCCAAGCGCAGCTTACTAACATTTAGCACTATCTAGCCAAAACGTCATCAACTCTAATGTGGTCTCAAAGAAGTATTATTTTCTATATACATGCGTATTGTATTTATAAAACGATGGAAATTCATTTTCAATACTCATAATGCAAGAGTTAATCGTCATAGGTGCTTCAATATCTTGATTTGAGTATTTATTCGCATGGTGATAAGTGAAATTTTAATGGTTTTGCTTTCAAATATGGTTTTTTATCAATGTTGAATGTGGATAAGCTACATATAATGTTTGTAGCTTACTTAGCAAAGTTTGTTAAAATGATACATCCGAAATCTGAGCAGCTCTGTACAAAATGCTTTCGATCAGATTCAAGCTTGGATCTAAAATGATGACCGAAGATTCGGCGAACTCGTTTGGTTGATTTCATTAAACGTTTTGCCCATTCAATTAAAACTATAGTTTCATACAATTAGTTAAATTTTACACTCATTGAATATTGAAAATGATGCAAATAATATTTTCCATCCAATTAACACACTTGTCGTAGTTTGGTATTTCTGTCAAGTTCAAATCTTACAGTCTTCAAACAATAACTGCCAAGAACAAAATATATTCTGCTGTTAGAATTCTTTGGAAAATGGAATTTAAAAAAAAACATTGAAAATTATAACTTTTGCATATGTGCACATTCAAAAAACTTGCACCTGCGTTATAGCCATTGGTCTGGAACGTTTTTATTTTACATTTTCCCCCATCATTCAAACAATGAAAAACACACCATACAATTATTACTGTTTCCATAAGGGAAAACTTTTTGATCCCTAACGGCCTTGGAAAATGTTTTTTATCAATTTCTGTAATATTTCTAATGAATAACGGGTTGAAATTGTTCGTGCATTACGAAAACACTGAACAAAAAACCATTCGAATACAATGCTTACGAGTGAAACCGTTACCCTTTTGAATCAAAATGGGGTTGAAAACGAATTCGACTAAGTGAATCGCTGCAAAGTAAAACAAGTTGAACATTTTCATAATTTTATTTTCCTACGAAAAAAAGAAAACCTTACGAAATGTACCTACCTTATGCCAGCGAATTTGGATATTTCTGAGTTTTGCAAATTTGTAACCTGAAGCGTAGGTTGTTACTGTCGAAGAATTATTTATGGTAAAAGCAACAGGCTACGGATGCTATTGGTTGACATATCCCTTCAGTTAAGACGAACTTTAACTTGTTGATGGAAACTTTTTTGGGTCTCGAATTGATCTTTTAAACCATGGGATAGATGGTAGCCACTTTGAGGTTTTGTAAATGAAATGCATAAAATAAATGAAAGTTGAACTTTTGTTGAATAAATGAAAGTTGAACTTGTCGCGTAAATGTATTGTCCATTGCAATAGAAACACTGCCCTTACACAATTAAAGGACATGTCGTAGGTAACTTTTGAAAATCAGTTGAAAACGGTTCTCAGAGTTTGGTTTTTTTTTTGCTTTAAATCGGTAAGTTGGTTGAAATATTTCGGGTTTCGGGTTTGTTACAGTTCATTTTCGGGACAGCAAATATGTACGATGTAACTTTCATAAAAAAAAATAATAATTTTCAATGAATATCTGAGTGTTGTGAGATCTTGAGCATGCTTATTTAGTCCTGTTTCGAACATAGACGAGTAAAAGAAGTTCTCCGATCCATAATCGAAGTAATTCTTCTTTTGAATAGAATCAGCATAATACATTCGGCGCGTTTTTTTGCTCCCCTTATCCATAACAGAACAATGCTAACCAGTGCAGACGCTTGGAAACAACAACAACGCATGTTATGGATAGGGGGAGTTGTTGTTGTTTCCAATGCGTTTGCAGTGGATAGCATTGTTCTATTATAGATAGGGGTAGCAAAAAAACACGCCTATTATGTCTAACATGTGCTTCCTACATGGAGAAATTTTGCGACTCCGTATAAAACTGCCACAGTCACAAAAATTCTGGTTGTTGACTCAGACGCAATTGGTTTGCTACGAACATATAAAAATGGTACCAACTTGATTTGCAACCTCATTCGCATTTTTTCGTCGCAGCTTATGCGTTCGAAAAAGGCTTTGTCGGTGACTTTTACAATTATATTGATAAAATTGATAATTTGACTGTATATCTTACCAAATGCTCCCTTTATGATCTCAATACTAGCATTTTTTGGTGCAAAAGAAACTAATTTACTTTATCACCGTCACCAAAATTCTAATTCCTCCATCATTATGAAACCAACCGTCTCGATCAGAAGTAATATGGGTGAAACAATTTTATATTATTGTGGGCTACTACTCTTGAAGGAGAATAAATTTTAAAAATTTGCATTTAATAAGGTTGACCTCCTGGGTAATGCTGAAAGTGATAAAGTTATGTCATGCTAATTTGTTGTAGAGATACTGCTCTTTTGGGATAACATATTTTAACAATTTTTACTATTTTATTTGTTATTTATTTGTTATATATTTGTAAATAATTTATTTATGCATTATTTATTGGTTTTGTGTACATCTGTAGTTTTCGTATTTCTTTTAGTTGTATTTAATTTTTTTTTTATTTCGTATGCTTATACATGTTCTAAGTTTATACCTTGCTTGATGAAATAAATAAATAAATAAATGAATTGATGCTAGCCAAAGCGTTACAGCCAATGGCTCCAAGTTTGGTAAGTTTTTTGTTGCTCAATTGAATGTCATAAAATTTAAAGAAATGTGGTTTCAACAAAGTGTAACAACACCCCTTTTTACACGTATTATAATCAATTTATTGAAGGAAACCAGAAACGATAGACGACTTGAAATCCGATCACTTTGACGGTCGGAAATTGGACTCTCAAGAAGCGCTTCATTCATGTGCTCGAAATTATATTCAAACACCAATATCGTGCCGTGAAATCAAATCATGGTCATTAACACGATTTTGATGTATTTTACCTCATTTTAAAGTATTAGGCTTCCAAGTCTTCATAAAATCCTTCTATGTTCCTTTATCTGTATTCTTGAACCTAAATACTTCGTCCTGTAAGCTTCCTTCTTTCTGGAAATCCGCAAATATTTTCTCTATCCTTAATGAAGGAAATTTGGCCGACATATTTAATTATCGTCCCCAATTCCCTATCTTGCTTTAGTAGGGTTGTATACAATAGATTAGACCCGATAATTGAACCTTTTCTCGCTTCTGATCAACATGGTTTCGTCAAAAGTGAGTTACCTGTTTCCAACTTACCATCGTTCACTAATGCATTTGCTTCCGCCATCGACCAGCAAAGTCATGTGTATGTAGTATATACAGACTTTGCCAGGGTTTTTGACCCTGTGAACCATGACATCTTACTTTTAAAGCTTTATGGGATCAATGTATCACTTCAACTCCCCTGCTGATTTTCCTCATACCTTCGTGATCGTGTTTGTTTCATAACGATTAAGTCTTGTTCTTGTTCTCCCTCCTTCTAATCTACATCTGGTGTTCCCCAATGCTCGATTTTTGGTCCTCTGCTTTTTCTTCTGTATATAAATGAACTTCCCCCAATCCTTAAACTTCCGTGTCTTTTGTACACGATCTAAAAATATTTTTGTAAGTTTTTTGAGTTAGTGGATGATTGCTCCCATCTACATGTCTACACTGTGTAACTGGTGCTCTGTCAATTGTATTAATCTTGATGTTGCTATATGCTTCCAGATGTCCCATAAATGGAAATTATCTCGCATAACGGGCTCCGCTTCCGTTTTTGGCTCTTTCATCTGTCCTGCTGATAATTTCTGTTTGATACTAAACTCAAATTTGATGTCAACATCTAACGTGTCACATCTAAAGCTTAGTACTGAAACTAGTAGTTAGTACTGTGAAAATTACACGTGAAGTTAGTATCGGCGAAAATTTAGCTTGAAAATAAGCAAAAGTTATTCTTAGTCCATAGCGTGAAAAATTGCTTGCAAGTTGCTTTCGCTTTGAAAATGCAGATGGCATTAACACATGTCTACAATCATTTCACGCCAATTTAGTATGTGCAGTTCATTCTTTCGAGCTAAACCGTGACATTTAGTGTTTGAAAATTTGAAAGTTGAGTTGTTCAATTGCCTTTTTAATAACAAAATCAATCGAAAATTGAAATTATTTACATCTTATCCGACAGAAAAGAGCAGTGTCTCTGTTTTTCGCATTTCCACAATTTTCGTTCAAAAGAATAATGGAGACGTGTCAAAATTTTGCTTCACGACTAACACAGTACCAACCTTAGGGCGTCGTGTTTATGCGGCTTCATTCTAAAAGTCGAAACCTTTTGCTGATATTATCTCGTATTAAATCTCCTTCGTGCGTAATTTTCTGGAGTTTTGTTATCAAATTTGGTGCCCTAATTATCCTTACTTAATTGGTGCTGGTTAGTCTGTAAAACGCAGTTTTACTAACACACTATTCTCTACTGCGAGTATAGTATGAGTCTCTCCTTTCTAGGTATACCTACTCGTTTGTCACGCAGAGTGTATTTACAATAATGCTTCCTTTATCAAATTATTAATGGTTTTGTACCTTTTATCCCCAGTGTGCAGTTTTCCTTTCGTGACTATGCTAATTCTCTCTTTCTTTCTCCCAGGCAGAATCATTGTTTAAATGTTGGCCCTTTTCCGCCTTCGTTACGATTTTGTAAAAATAATTTAGGAGTAAGTGTTTTATCTTATGAAATAAATTAAATTAATTGCTGAGTTACTTCTCTAATTATCATTCATTTACTTCCATTTACTGATTTTTCCATGATTTCGTTAATCGAATTTATAAAATTTTTTCTCTTTCTTCTTCTTTGTTTGAAATCTTGTACAATAGTAGGGAAAAGTTTCTGAAATATATTCAAAAGTCTTTGAACATTTTGAAATATTTCCTGGAATATGTCATACGATTTCTTTATTTATCTCCAAATTGAGTGAAAATAATTACTTAATATGTAGTGCGAGGTCCCTTGCTTTTTATGACCTTTTCTAGTCTATCGAGCATAGGCTCTACTAGACGTTTTTATGAATTTTTGTCGAAGTTGGTTTCACTCCTCTTTTAAAGCACTCTTAAGCATGGTAATACTTGTAATTCCACCCATTCGCCTTATGTTTTTACCCAAACGAGCCCAGACGTGCCCAATAGCATTAAGATCTGGGCCTTGTAGTGGTTTTTTCAAGATGTGGGGCAGTTGCATAACAAGCACTGACGAACAATCCAAGCTTTGTGCTTGGGATCGTTATCTCGGTAAAAATAAAATTACTTGTCTTATCACCGAGCCGTTTAACATGCCCACGGCCTTAACTACCTCGCAAAATTTCATTTTACGGTCATCGAAAACGATACGACGGATTTTTGAGTAGTATAGATTTTTGAGTTTTTTTCGGGCGACCTAGAACTGGTTTGACCACGTTTAAATTCAGTGAATCAATATTTAAACCATTTTACCTGACGAAACAGATACCCCATAATATTTATCGGGCTTTTCTTTGGTTTCCTTTGCTGTCTTCTTTTTTAATTAGTAGTGTTTAATTTGTGCACAAAATTCTACTTTATCCATTTTATTGAAAACCAACAGTTGTTCGCTTACAATACCTGCCAAACACAAAGTAATTGACGCAGATACAAGAAACTTGACATTTATTCTTGCAAAAGATGACACTAAAAATCTTTTTCATTATTTGAGCGACATTTAATGTTGGGTAAGTAGCATGTAGTAGATTCAAACATTGCTGGCAGAGTTAATAATCATGCGACAGAAAATATCTTCCAATTCTAGGGGGAAACGGATCAATATGCTATCCAACTGGAAGAACTAATGTCAGCGCCTCTTGAATCACGCTAAAATTGGCTTAGTTTACCCAAGTAAAATGGTAAAGACTGTTCTTTTATTATTTTGCAGCTTTAAGCTAGTAAATTACAACTCTAGCTTACTGAATGTTACTGTATGACGTAAGGGGGGAAGTCCATGTAAACGCCTCAAAATTAGTCATATTTTAAAAATGTTTTAGAAGGTGATAAAATCATTTTGTTTTAAATTTTTAACATATCTCTATTTAATCTTTCTAAAGTTAAATAACAACATTTGTTATTTATTGTTATTTCCAAAATGGCAACTCAGGATAATTTTTCGTTGGTCGTCTCCGACGCGAGGTCCAAAAGTTCTCCATTTATCAGACATTAACCATTGATTCGAAACAAAAAAATTAAATTGTGTTCTTTTTATAACATATCAATGGGAAGGATAAACCTATAACACTTACAACAAAACATAAAATTCAATATAAAATAAGCCTTTGAAAAATAATTCCGAGTTTGGGCTATTTTTTCGACATTTTTAACCCCCAAAAAGTATTTTACTAATACGAAATATCTGAAATTTAAAGTTTATTCTTCCGATAATAATGTAGAAAAAAGTCTCTCAAAGTTTCAATACCTTGTTGAGTTACAACACGAGGAATTTTTAAAAATACAGTTTTGAGATAGTCGCGTTTAAAGTTTTAGTACAGTATATTACCTATAACTTCGTAAATATTCAAAAAAAAAAAAAAATTTTTTCCTTTCGTCAGTACACGTTCAACATATTAAAATTTCAAAATATGGTGGCGAAAATCGATTGTTTTAAATTTTTATATGGACTTCTACCCGTAAGATTGAAGTATATGTACGTAATAAAACAATCAGTTGAGTATCTTCATTCGCATTCCATTATCTTAATAGTGCTTATTCAACGTTGCATCGTGTATAAAAATGATCAGTTAATTTAATGAGAAAACACAATTTTCTCTTCAAGCAGAAAAACATTCATTGGTTAATATTTTCCAGAAAAAAAGTATACTATCCTATGTAGCCGATAATAGCTTTATTGAGTATGTAATTACCTCTCACACATATTATCAACACGTTCTTGCATAAGCAATTAAATGCTTGATATCTTTTCATCCATTCATATTGATGTTACTTCAAAAAAAAAAAAGGATGGACGCGAACATGCATGGTCTTCTGTAATCAATGATCCTTTCTTAATTAATATGCATGTACACGCACCATTTGCTGCGAATGAAACAAATTGCGAACCTGTTCATGTCAGATATATGTATGAGGGACAATGTTCAGGCACAAAGGATACAACGTCAATTAATGTATTTATATGCACACGCTCGATTGAAGTACGTGTTCATGTAGTACGGCCTGTAAAGCTTTCCGAGCTACAATAAAAAGTCTACTGAATGAAATATCCTGATCAGTTTTGCGAGCGTCTGATAGAAAAACAAAAAGAGAAAATATATTCGTCTCTTGATGAGAGAAGCTGTTCAAAACATCGGACACAGCTATATAAACCTTTGTTTTAATTATAGAAACATATTTTTCTTCCTTATTTTCTATCGAAACGCTCCAGCAGCATAGATGATTGTTAGTAAAGCTGTTTAGTTGAAGATTTAATAGTGAAGTTTTTAGATAAAAACATTGGGCACAATATTAGTTTCACTTACTTATAGTTCGCTTCTGGTCTTTTCTAGGCCATGTTTAATTTTGATCGGAAAAGTTATAACATAAATGTTCACATGTATATAAATAACTTTATTAGCTTCAATTGGCCGAATATCTTGTGGCTTTCATAAACTGTGGGAAACCAACGAAGCTAAGAGAAAATATTTTATTTTATGTGATAGTTAGGTCTCTTTTGTTTCCCTTCTTCAATGTTTTTTCTTCTCTCAAAGCCAACGATATTGAAAAATTATATTGTTAAATAATAGTGAGTCATGCCTGCAGAGAAAAGTCCTTTTGCTTTATAAATAATATAATATTTCCCATGAAGATGTACACTCTTTCATTCCTTAGCCACCGCATGCAAGATATCCAGCGGTAGATTCCATCTTTACACCAAACTTTGTCCAATAATAATAGATTTTCTCTGTTAATTATTGAATTTCACAAAACTCCAATAAAAAATCTCATGCTCAGTCAATTAGAAAACTCTTTCCAACAGATTGTTCTGAACATTGTTTTCTCGTTCATTCGGTCTACGAAATGAAAAAAAAAATAAAATTTTTTGTCTCCCGCACTGTTTCAATGACGCATTGGGAAAATCCGAAATTCCATCGCAACAGCACTTTAAACAGTCGACAATTAATCATCAACATCTGTTTAAATTTTTTCGATTTAGCAAAAAAGTCCGTTTCGTTGTATTGTTGTTTTATTGCTGAACTGTTTGCCCAGTATGCGCTGCATACTGTGACAACATCAGGACAACTTCAATCGGGCACAGTGTGCGAAAGTTTCATACGATTTACTGCTACTGTTCGTTTGTTGAGTCTATGCCTTCGAAATTGCATAAACTGGCGTAGACAACAATATGGATACTAAATAGCTTAGGGAAAATATCCTTGAGATAAAGCATCTCTGGCCGGATATATACTAAAAGAACACAATAAGTTTCTGATGGAAAGTTTGGCTTCGTACACTGTTTCGGTAAGAGATAGTTTCGGGTCCTGGAGGAAGTTTTACGCTATAGCGCTTTCAATTTATTTCTCGTAATTTGCATGAAATTCACTAGGCTAAGGCTGAATGCTATAAAGTTTCCGCAACGGATAAGTGCGGTGAGATAGGGAGAGATCGTTTTTTGGATGAGAAAGTTAAGGAAAGGTTATTTAATTATTTAAACTTAGATGGAAACGTAGTTTTAGGTAATGATAATATATTGTTGGTGAAATAGGACAGTGCAAAGATTAGATGAAAGGGTTGAAAGGATAATATAACCAATGTCTTCTCACTCAATTTTGAATTCAGGGAAATATTCATTGATATGTTACATATATGACTATATATAGTGATATAGATCAGTTCAATGGTGTAATGATAACAAATGCCAATCTATACTCAAGAGTAAATGAAAAGTAATTTGTCGATGATGTTTTCGCGGAAGAGAGTAATACTGAACTCAACTCAGAGAGTCATACAGAAAAGAATGGTATTACAATTAGAAGACCCAAAAATCAAAACAGATAAAGTGAATATTAATGTTTTTTTTTCGAAAATAGAATTTCGAATATTATAGTCGATTTCAACCATCTGGTACATTATTCTATTTATATCTTTTTGAAATAAGGTTCGAACGTTCAAAAAGACGTCATTCATCATCAATGTAAAAGAATGCAAAATCACAAGGGCCAGGTATACGAATGTAAAGTACAAAACGGTTCATATGTACTCTAGATTTTATTATGATAGTAACTTTTATTCTGTCGATTATTCGATGTAATTTATTTTAAATGCGTAGTTAAAGTTAAAATATATTTTAATTTGAATCAGTTTTAGACTGGTTTTTATTTTAGTTCTTTTCACATAACAATTCAAACTTCTGACAATATTTTTTTAATCCGCTGCTGTTTTTTGTTTAGTTTTTGTCCGAGTAAAAACTAAGAGGCTGCCAGGACCCTTGACATTTTTGCTGTGAGCCCTCTACGAAGATACCAATCTCGGCAATTGAATCCAGGAAGGACAAAAGACTGCCATTTCTGAGACCAGTCTTAATCAGCGATGCCAATTTAGCTATTTTGTAGCTAGATTTAGCTACAAAAAACCGGTTTTCCTATGTGTTTTCTCAAATCTAGCTACAAAAGCTCTAAAAGCTTTCAAAAAGTTGACATCACTGGTCTTAACGTCGTCGAAAGCTTTGCTTGCTTCAAGAGGCTAGTCTACTGGCTTAGCGCCATCTTTTTTAGAGCCGCAAAGAGTAAGAGATATATTGAGGAGTTGCTGCATCTAATGCTGCCTCCTCACTGTGGGCCATCATCGGCCACTGCGATGGTCGCAATGATGGCCACACTGATGGCCACCATCACAAATTTGCCTGCACATACTAAGCTACTAGATAGGCCAGTCATGATTTTTCGGTTACGAATGATGGCCCGCTTTGATGTGTGTGAAAAACCGCTCTGAAAGCCATTCTCCGCCATCGCCATTTCCATGCTTCGCCACTGTCGGCCACTGCAAGCCATCGCCCGTCTACACAATGGCGCACGCACATGGGCCACCTGATGGCCCACGCACATGGGCCACCTGATGGCCCACAGTGAGGAGGAGACATGAGCTTTATATGGAACGAAGCGACCGTTGATCATACTCAAAAATACCTTTAGGTTTTTTACCACATTGAGGCGCTTCGCTATTGTAATCACCTCAATCTGATCTAGGGAAGGATAAACGCATTTTGACGAAAATGCACGACGAATGAATTTGGCTGAAATCCGACGGGAGGGACTAGTCTTCAAGTTTATGATGAAGTAATGATCCGCGGATAGTTTAAATATTTGTTTTACGTAAACAATGTGTTCATCTTTAAAAATTTATGCTACAGAAAATTTCGTCGTGGTAGTTGAAGCAGAATTTTAGTCCGTGTAGAACTTCGAAAACAAATCGCTGGAGCATTGTTCTGCATTGCGAAGTCCGAAAATCATTCAAATGGGCTCAGAGAGCCCAAAGGAGGTCTAATGGATGTCGTCCAGTTCGACCGTAATTTGATGACAGGTTTTAGTGAGGCCTGTGATGGAGAAGATTATTTTGCCAAGTACATAGTTCAGGGCAAAAGTTTTTTATAATAGTGATCGAATATCTATACAGTACTGTGATTGCTTAACGGCCTTGGGATCTACGTAAATTTGAGATTACCAGGGGCAAAATATACCATTCTATAGCAGGCTGAAGAATTTTTTTTTTTGCCACTACCAGGTTGTCTGGTGCTATTCGATGAGATTTTGACCCTATTGGAGTATCTGTGACTAGAATGTGGTGTGTCACCTTGTGTTTGCAGGGTTGAGAGAAGCTTCTGTTCACCGTGATTGCATGGTATTTTTGGAGAAAGGCATGTATTCATGAATTAGTAGAGGTCTCAATTAGAACGCTAAATTTTATAGGTTTTTGGAGGAACTTAACTGTACAAACACGACTATCATTCTCAACAACAATCATCAAATCCAACTTTATAGCTCTATCTGACATTCATTTATTTTTTTTACAATTTAATATTTTTTTCTTAACCTACTTAAGTGTTTCTGTATGTCGTGAAAAGTACAGTGTACGTGGAGAGTAGTGAATTGTTTGTGGAAAGATGTATATTTATGTAACTGTATCAACAATACTCACAGATGTACAAGAATCAAGGTATCAAGGGGTCTTATTCCGGCACTTGTTCTACGACTCACTCAATGTATTATCCACTCACATCTATACTAGCTTTAAGTCCATCTTCCGTGGATGAATTCAGAGACAGCACAGGCTATCAGTTTATGTTGTGCTTATAACGAAAATTATAAAAATCAAATTATAATGTACATAAGTAATAAGTAATGAATTATTAGGTTGGCAACTATGTAATTGCCGATATTTTCATATAAATAAAACATATTTTTTAAATACAAAAGATAAACTTTTTAAAATCATATTATCATATATATACCATTTTGTTCGGGGACCCTTTACGACTTTTCTGGTAGCCATAAAATTTCAAGTTCGTAGAACTTCTGATTTTTATCAGCAAAAAACTAAACCAAGTGAGATCTCACAGCATCATCATCACTGAAAGTTTTACCATCTAAAGTGGTTTGCAAAGATCGAAATATATGGTAATCTGATGGACCAAAATCGGAGCTATATGATGAATGTAAAATCAATTCCCAGCCAAGCTCCGATAATTTTTGGCGAGTGACCAAAAATTTATGTGGTCTAGCGTTTTCCTGTCGTTGGCCTAGCGTTCTTAGATTAGATAGAATTAGTTCCTCCCCTGTCCTAGACAAGCGGAGCAGCAGGGCAGCTGATGTTGGCTTGGAATGCTGAATGAAGTACGTTCACCATTACTAGTTATTAATTAGGGCTAGCTCAAGGTCCTCCTCCTCAGACATTAAAGCTGCCCTATCCCTTTTCTCTGCATACAGTATAATCAGGTCCAGGCAGCCACCCAACTTGGAGGTATTTCGACACTAACCCCATCGGTGTAGCGCCATTCCACATCCGATTCTTCCTTAGATGTCGCCCTCAAACTGGCGATGGACTCCTTTTCCAATGGCTCCCCTGTACGTTTTGGGTCCAGCTTCGCAGGTACCGGATCTCCTTGACCAAAACTCTTTGGTCTGTCAGTTCGGTAAATCCGCAGAGCCAATTTCTGCGATCCGTACCTGATAATACTCGAGCTGACCTTTTACAGTTTGCAGCAGACTCCGAATAAAGTCTGCCTTATTTTTAGCCAGTTTTCAAAGCAGATGATTCCATTTCCCTTGCTACCATCAATTACGAATCAAACAAGGAACTCTTTGGCCATTTCATTAAATGGCCGATTTAGCTCTGTGTTCAGTTTTTTTTACAGTCCTGCCTGCCCTGATTCTTTTACTCAGCCGTCGTTTCTGTGCTGAGTCTGCAGCGTTTAGAGGGAGCAAGTGCTCGCCGCTAACAGCTGTTGCCCATTTAAGGGACTTTTTATCCTTGTCGGACATTTTGTCGGGGGGACGTTTTTAACTTCCTCAGAAAGGTTACTTTGATTCGTCAGAACTTAGAAGGCTGCTCTTCTAGTTTCAAGAAGTGGCGGAAGGACATTGCGTGCCTAAAGAGGAGGCGGCATCAAAAGAAGCACTTTTTGACGGTCAGACTGGGTTATTCGCAAAGCCTTCCCGCTATACTGGCCACAATCGTGCTTGGTGATCAAAGCGCAGGAACCGCCTGGAGCAGGTCTTGAAGATGTACTGGAGATCATTGGAGCTGGCTCATTTGCCATATCACCAGAACATCCTGCAAGACATAACCTCCTGCTTGACGAGATTTGAAGCTGGTGTATTTGTTTTGTTCATGCAGAAAGGGTCCCCACTCAAAGCCGCTATCTCAGTCCGAATGTGTAGTCACCTTGATAATCCCATGGTTATTTGTGCAAGCAGCGCGGCTATGCGGGGTCTGGCACAAGCCTCTATGGGGACAAGTGCTCTGAGCCAGACCGGTTTTAATCAGGAGTCCGACTCAACTGAACTTACATTACCAACTTAACGGCGACAAGACTGAGAACGTGCTCTGAGGCCTGCCAGGGTTTTAATGGGACGAAAATGATCCTATTGACTCGGAGCTGATCACGAAGCAGATTTCACGCCAACGCTACTGGTTCTAAGGTCGACTAGGTCCGAAATGCTACGATCAATATCACAAGTGCAACAAATGAAATCCTAAGTCAAAGAGAAGTCCGAGTACGAAAGCAGTTGTGGGAGAGTTTAGATAATTTAGCGTAACCCATGATGCACCGCAAGGAGGCGATCTGGTTTATATCCCATACTTTTGTGGAAGTATATTACAATCAGTATTGAAAAATGCATTATCTATATATCTCCACCACAAATCAAAAAACAAATCATCGATTATCTCTAAAGCTACGAAAATGTAGACAGGAGGTTTATGCTAAGCACGGCATTATTTTGTAGAAAAGTATATGTTTTTTTTTGCAAAAAAAAGACTCAGACAAAACTAAGCTCATATTTTCAAATACGTTACATAATTAAGATGTAGCAAACAAAGTGCTAGCATTCATCTAGAATAACCTAAAAGCTATCGATTTACAAAACGGTTTTAAATGAACGACTCATTTAAGACTCCGTAAGAGATTGACACAAGAATCTTAATGTTTTTCATCTCAAATTTTTGACTGATGCCTGACAGACTGTTGTATTCGGGCCAAAACAAATATTCCTTAAAATTAAGAAGAAATGTAATGACACTTTCAAAATACTAGTGAATCATGGCGGATGAATCATTGTGTCATGACGCCAAATATTTCGGAAGATCCTAGTGTATATTTTTTTTTTGAATTGAAAGTGGCTATTAATCCAGAGTCATTCAAAATTTTTTCTTGATAAATATTAAGAGTTTTATTGATTTTGCTTGCCAATAATATTAATCTTATTTAAAAATATTCTATATAAATTTCAAAGCCGTATATTCATTAAATTTAAACCAAACGCCTAGGTTTATATCTACTCCGCTCGTAAAGCACGATAAGACGTAAATTGGCTTCACAAGCTACATTAAAATAAAACTATTAAATCGATAAGGTAACTGTATTTTATGTTGCCAAATAACTTTACGGCATGGTTTTCTCGCATAAGTTTACTATACTCATAGCTTTAACTTCGATTTGCTATCAGAAAAATTGGCAACGACTTTCGCCCTAAAACTCACTTCTCACATTAGCAACTACCTAATAATATTTCCTTATGTATCTTTCATCATAATAAATGCAAATTTATCTAAGTTGGTTTGAAATAATTTTAGAGTTTTTCGGAGCTCACGCGTTCATATAATATAATATGTGACGTTACCCGTGCGCTATATATAGCTAGTATTGTCTAGGCACACTTTGTTTTCGAGCCAGACAAACGTAAGTGTTTTGTTCACAATATTTGAGCTTTCATATGTACTTTTGGCCGACAATATTCTATCTTGTTTTACGTTGATATTTGTTATTTGAAAATAGACTATGCAAAATAAAACAAGTAAATATAGATATGCAATAGATAAAAATACCAAACAAGGTAACTCCTGCGATTAGTATGTTTGAAATGTGTTTAAGATAGTTTGCTGAAATTTTCGGATCATTTATAAGTAGTTCAATATGATAATTATTGAACTGTTCGTATGAGATACAAAATAAATATTCAACCCAGTGTTATAAATAAGCAAATATTTTCGACGCCCAAATTAAATACGTGTATTGCAGGAAGTCGTTTAATCGCGCTAGAGACAACAATAGAGTATGTTGTCAAATTATTTCAATTCAAAAGCTATTGCTGATTAAAATCGAAAAATACTGAATTGGCTATTATGATGACAGCTTACGCATGTAATTGATGGCAAATAATGATTTGGTTCAATAAATACCAGCTACAATTTTTTCAATACATGCACATTAATATTGAACGTAAATTCGTTTTTCATTTGCGGTCCCAAATAATATCGTGAACACCTTAACGTAATCATTAGATAGTTTAAACAATATCAATTCAATATCAAATAAACGTTTTCAATCATGAAATTCCAAAATGTAGCACTACAAATAATCGTTCCTATTTTTTTCAATCATATTACATGACTTCAAATATTAAAATCGCTTGAAACGTTTTCAATTTAAAAATAAAATTTAGCTATTTTTAAATATTCTGCATGTGTTACGCACTCAAGATACTTTCGGTTCGACTTATAATTTATTTTAGGGTGTAATTGAGAAAAGGCTATGAAACATATGTTAAGTTAGTTTCAATAAAATATCCACACACTTAAATTTGATTTATTCTTGCTCGACGATGGTCGGACAGAAATTTCGCACCGATATGAATGTAGGCAAATGTAATACAGCAATGAAATTAATGATGTGTCTCGTACGTTGTGCCAGTAGCTTTATTTATTTTTGTTAGGAAAATAAACTTAAATTGCACAGGTGCAAATTTATTTCACTTTCGTTGGTACAGCTGCAATTTATGAAACATTCCAAAAATATCAATTAAGATCTCATATTTATTAATGTTCTCAATTATTTCAATGCTATTTACATTAAAAAATGATACTGTTTCTAAGAACAAAATGTTTGCCTATAAGTTGAAAAGTACGTTATTTCCAGATGTAGGCATTTATTGATTGAATTTATTCTTTTAATAGACAGTGACTACTTAATCCATATTAAATAGAACCAATAGCGTTACGGCTGTTAGCTGGAACAATATTAGATTGAAAATTTGCATTAAAATCACCTGTAACAAAATATTCTCCTGAATATAAGAACCCCCAAGATAAAAATAAAAATATAAATTGAAATTACAATTTAAAATAGCAAAACCAAACAAATGAATAAGAGGTAAAAAAACACTGAATGCAATGCAAAGAAATAAATTAACATTCTATAAATATATATGACAGCAATATTACATGTAGGGCACAAAATTATTAAATACAAAAAAGAATTTAACTTAAATATTTTGTTAGTCATGAAAATGGTACTAGGCCGGTAGACTAGATAGGGTAAGATAAGAGAGCCTTGGTAACTTTGTTTTTAAAGGACGCTTTCGAAATTGTGAGGGAATAGTGTTGGCTCATGCTGTTGAATATTTTGCACCAGCATATGCGGTGCTATGCCTATATTCAACTAGTATTTGTCGGGATCTAGTGACTCTCACGGGCTGGTTAAGCTCAAATCTTTCCTGTATGGAGCAGTGCTGTCGTTGTACTCCGATCGGAGTATTTGTACTCCGTTTTTAGTTGCCGTACTACTGTACTACCTTCGCTTGCAAAGTACTCCCTTTTCATTGGGAACACTTTTCATATACCAAATTTCAAATATTGTTGGTTAGTACATGTCGTAGAAACACAACTTCGACTTAAACTTTTACAGCGTCAGCTCTCTATTGCTAAGAAGAACACTAGAAGAATTTAGTTTTGCTCACTGAGATAGTAGAAATGGCGTGGACATCGACAGTATAGTTCAGTATCCGATTGCGAAGCCACACAAATTTATATTGAAAATCAAAAACAATATCAAAAGTTTCGGAAAATTTAGCTAACACAGTTTGATTGGCCTCAAGCAAAGGTTATACCTTCTACTTCAAACGGTAGATATGAAAATATCCTTTTATAAACATTGCCAAAAACTGTTAAGCAACAATATATCACATTTATTGCGGAATGAAAAGGTTAATCGCACAAAATTCGAGTCAGCCTTAAAAATTAACCAGAAATTCACAGTCGAACAGCAATTGAATCATTCACTAAAAAATCCAAAAATATTAAAATTGGCCGAGCTTAGAATAGTTGTTTTTTTAGAACACAATTTACCATCCACGTTAATCACACCATTGATTTTGTTGATTAAACTACTGCCCAAGATTCAGAAATTGTTAAATAGTTGAAGTGTGGGAAAACGAAGTTTACTGATGTCACTAATTTGATTTAAAGAATGGATCATGTGAGCGAATAGGCAAGTAATTGAAAAAAAAATTCCACATCATTGACGAAACGACAGATATAAGTACAATAAAATGTTTGGCCCTAGTTGTTTGATATTTTGATTTTAACTGGGGAGAAGTCCACGATAGGTTTTTAGGTCCTTTGGAACTCTCTCTCGTTTTGTATCGCCTTTATTAATTCGTATTAATTCGTTAAACTCTATAATGTGAAAATTTCCAATAAATGGAATCTTAACTTGGAATGTCACGTACGTTCAATAATAATTTTCCATGATGAACACTATCTATGGACTAACACTTTTGAATTTTGATTACGTACGGGAAATCGCAAATTTTTCTAAACCTATTATTATTACTGAACATAACATAGTTCTTATTGCTACTTGTTCTCTGCATTTCGTATGACGCATGTAGGAACGCCGGCACTCTCAATGTGATGCAAAGTCAATATATTACAATTTGCCGAAGTATTTAAACGATTTGAATATTTCTTTGAAAAGCTTAGTAAAATTCGCTTTAGACGAAGCTTCTGTTATGATGGGTAATAAGCAAGGTGTCAAATCCCTCCTTAAAAATTTTTTTTCCAATTTGTATGTATGACTTGCATATGACCTGCACCCGCAAAACAGCTGCCCCAGCACATCGAAGTCTTGGCTCGCAATATTTATATTTTCCCAAAGCTCTAAACGGCAAACGGAATACAGCCAATTTACAGCCAAAAAAAAATCTGCGACCAGGTAGCTTTCGTTGGAAAACGTTGTTGCCAGAATTTTATTTTACCACCACTTTACATACGGACAGCTCATAATAATAATTGAGCAAAAAATTGCCCAATCTGCATGCCACTTTACTGGCAGTTCGGAATTTGCGTTTGGATGCATATATGCATTACAAAGCACATATACTTCGCCACGTAACCAGACTCATGACTAGTTGAACCTTTATTCATCCAACTTACGTAAAACCAGCCAGTCTAAACTCATAGTTTCTGTTTGACTAGCAATATTTGGTAGAATAGTAACTACATACAATAATATATAATTATATACAATATACATAGATATATATAATACTAGATGGCCCGGCGAACTTCTTACCGCCTCAAAATCGATAAATGTTGTTTTAACTTATAAGCTGGATTGAATTCAGTTTTTTATTAAGATCAAAATTAACCCAGTTCAGAAAATGTACAAAAATCAAAAGTATGTTAATTACATTGAAATGAATGTAATTCACGTGACAGCAAGGCATTTGCTTTATTGAAGTGAACCGAAATGATTCGGGCACTATTACACTCAGATCGACTAGCTTCATTGAAGCACCTTGAGATAAAAAAAAGCATTTCTTCTTGCACATCGAAGATTATCATGTTGTAAACGTGAACGATAAGCTCGACGGTTTCTCATTGCCAACTGAGCCGTATACCGTACTGTCTCTCTTTGCTCTTGTGTTTGTGAAGCAAGAAGTCGGGCCATACCCAACGGAAATCACTGCAATGCATTCTAGCACCATGCATGAAGCAAACATTCTCAGCAATGCAGATGTAACGCTTGAACGCTGTTTTCCAAAAATTCCATGAATTACCTATGAACATTACTCGCAAAAATAAGGGGAACAGAACTTGCGAGCATACATCGGCTTGGGTAATGTTTGGTATATAAAACGGAAAGATGGAAATTTCAGAGCATTTCAAATCAACACCGGCACTATTCATTAAGAGTCATGCAAGGGCAAGCTTAGCCACCGATTCAAGCAGCAGCACAAAATCCCCCTAGTAACGTGTAATGCGAGAATATGCTGTTGGAATTTCAAATTAGCGTCGCACTTACTCAGCAAGCATTATCTACACATTTTGGGTCATGCAGAGGTATGATCGGCCGCCGGTCCAAGCTTCAATACGCATTCCCCATTGATGACGGGAATGAAAGAATACAATGTCGGGCTGAAAACTCAAAGTTCCCCTTGCATATACCTTGCCAGCCTAGGACATCAAATGTTAAAGACAAAATTCAAATTCAAATTTATTCACTATAATTAACACTTAACAGGTTTGTTGAAACTTAATATAGAGCTTTAAGCAGAGTGCTTCTACAACTATGAATTTAAATTTAGTCTTATCGCTGAGACTTATCCCTGGAAATGAACCGGGTATGGATCTGTAATGCTTCCATGCATTATACGGAATGCTTGCGGAGAGTATGTTTACGGATTACTTTTCCCGTTGGTTACTAATGTGGTGCTCTTCTCGTGCAAATTTTTGCTCATCTGCAGCAGTTTGATTCCAAAATCTGATTGCATTACGGCTTCGTGGTGAAAGATAAGATCTTCTGGATACCAAATGTATGAGAAAATGAATTTTCTTCACATTTTTTTCTTATATGACTTTTTCCGATATTTCAATGGTTATTCTGCTATTCGGGGCAGAGACAAATCCAACGAAATCAAGATCACACAAATCGGTTCAGTCGTTCTTGAGTTATAAAAGGTGTAACTAACCCGACTTTGTTTTATATATATATATATATATATATATATATATATATATATATATATATATATATATATATATATATATATATATATATATATATATATTATGTAATCAAAACTATTGTACTCCCTTTTAATGTAAAGTACTCCCTTCGGGTTGGGAAATACACTCCCCTGAAAATTTTTAAAACGACACCACTGGTATGGAGTCGGCATTAACAGTGTCTCTAATGACATTGAAACTGAAGCAGGCAGATAACATTAATCTTCTGGATGCAAGTGGTGACAAATTTAGAAGTCTAAGGCGATATTCATATGGCGGTAAATCACAAGGATGGTAAAGACCTCTAAGAGCGAATAGCAAAATTGCTTTTGAACAGATTCGAATCTGTGGCTGTGAATTTCGTAAACCGGGTTCCAGACAATGCAAGCATACTCAAGAAGAGGGCGAACGAGCGCGGTGTATAGCGATTTTGTAACCCAAAGGCTCTGAAGCTCCCTGGCTCGCCGCTTAATGAAGCCTAGTCGTTTAGTTGCTTGAGAGATAATTTTGTCGTAATGAAAATTAAAGCGGAGCTTTTCATCCAGCACCACACCGAGGTCTAATATATTGTTAACCCTACTAAGTGTCGTATTGCTTAAAAGATAAGTATGATGTACGAGCGTACTTTTTCGAGAGAATCTGATCACATGACATTTTGCGATATTGAGAGCAGTTGCGGCTCGTGGCCTAATTTTATGGGGGCTCACAGATCGAAAACATCTGTATTGGGCACATGAATATTTACCTTCCTATACTTTTAAGAGTTGCATTTATTTTCGTTAATTTGCCGAAACATCACAATATTGCTATAGAACGAGTTAAAAGAAAACTATTCTAAAAAACAGAACAACTTATAAAATCCTTCAAAACCCGATTTAAAAATCTTGAACATACATTTAAGAGATTTGATACTTATATTTCCAGTGAACCTGGTATTTTCATCAGAAACCCTCAGAAAGCCCGTCTTGACCGTGACGGGCTTAGCATAGTTTATTGCAAAAAATGTATGCGCTGATATCAATAAAAAAATTTTACAACTCTTGCCATAATGCCGTGATAAAGGAACACTTGCTAAATGCAAATTGTAATATTTTGTTTATGTTTATTAAAAATTACAATTTGTGACAAGCAATGACCATGATCATTTATGGTTGCTATTCAGTGATGACTCCAAAGTAATTGCTGTAAGTCGAGATGACCTCTGTTCGTAAATTGGGATCATTAGAAAAACAAATACTTATCACGGTGATCGGAAGAATGTCTGAAGACGACTAATAACAGGGTAATTTTACTGACTTGGAAGTAAATACAATTGAGCATGTAATATGCTCAGTGTATTTACAAACAGTCCTAGGTACACATAGTCCCAAAATTGATAAAAAACGGGAAAACCCTTCTTGCACAAAACTTTTCATATATTTACACGCGAAAACCTTCAGTGTTATATGATATACCTAGACCTGTCAATACATTCAAATGTATTTAGTTTTATAGTTCTAACCATCATAAAAAGCCAGGAATAGGCGACAGCGGATATTAAACGCTCAAACCATATCCAAGTATTTACTTTCTTCCAAGGATAATCTTCTAAAATACTGAATACATTTTACAAGTATTTAACAGCGAAAATTTCAGGAGATTTATATATACTGCCCTACTATTCATAAAGGTTCTATCTACATATTAGTACTTTCTAGATATTCAATGATTTATGTTTTGATTTGTACTGGAGGTATATGGAGAGTGCATTTTTCAATATTAACTTTAACATACTTCGACAAAATATAGGTTTTTCAAATTTTGAATCCGGTGTTAGCTCAAAATTGAGAAAAATGCAGATAGAACGTTTATGCTTAGTAGAGCAGTAGACCTACTATGGATTAAATTCCAAATGTGTCTTGAAATCATACAGACACAAATAGAGGCAATTGCTAAAATTATCCCTAATGGTTATAATAATGCATATAAAACGCTCGAACGGCAGCACGAATCAGCGCCTGGAACTGACCGCCGACAACAATGTTTGAATACATTAAATTGGTTGTCGATCGCAAATTCTGAGTGTGAACCCCCAGCTAGTACTGAGCCGAGCTAAATGGATGCACCCCTCGCTTCCTCGCACGCTCCACTAGCCCCCTAATTCCAGCCACAAAATCGCACGTGCGATCGCTATTACAAGAGGCAGTAAAGATAAACGAATTTGTATGTGGTTTGTCCTGGCAATATATTTGCTGAGTATGAATGAAATAATAATGATGAAAGTGATCAGCAGGCAACATTATGTGCTGCCATAACAAGTATTGTTCAATGAAGTTCAATGTGTATTGATAGATTTTTTTGTGGGGGTTCACGTGCGAATCTGCACATTAGGACGAGCCGCCACTGATTGAGAGGTAGGTTGTTCATGCAGCACCAATGGTCCAGGGAATTTAGTTTTAGTTGAAAAAAGTTGGCATTTGATGGCGACTTTATAGTATGAAAAATTTTCAGATCGTCCGCATAGACTAGATGAGGTACATAAGATAAAACCTCCGACAGGTCTGATATAAAAATGTTAAATAGCATAGGGCCAAGATGGCTACCTAGAGTTACTCCAGAGTTGATATGATTTTTTTTTTAGAGACAAGCCCGTGGAATTTCACATATTGTGAGCGGTTCTGGAGGTAAGAGCTAAGCCATCTTAATAAAGATCCTGCAATTCCGAACTGCTGCAGCTTGGAAATCAAAATGTAGTGGCAAACACGATCAAACGCTTTGCTGAAGTCAGTGTAGACTGCGTCAATTTGGCCACCTTTCTCCATTTCGCAAAGAACACGGGAAACCAGCTCCATTAAGTTGGTAGTGGTAGAACGACCTTTCTTAAAACCATGCTGATGTTCGTTAAGTCGAGCATCGACCAGAGGGGATAGCTTATCACATATGATTTTTTCAAACAGTTTAGGAATAGTTGATAAAATGGCAATGCCTCTATAATTTTGAATTGATCTCCTATCACCATTTTTGAATATTGGGGTAACGTAAGAGGTTTTCTTATACGATGGAAAGTGCCCAGAAGAAAGAGATCTATTGAATATGATGTGAAGAGGAGAGATTAACTGTGCGACACATTTAATAAGAAAAGTCGGAGAAAGAAGATCGGGTTCAGGGTCGTTGTTACTATCAAGCTCTAAGATAGCTTTAAAATTATCATCTCTGGAAATAGTTATAGCCTCAGCGAAAATTGCTCTAGATACTCTAGGGAGGTGACAGAGTGATGGAATACCGGCAATGCTAAGAACCTCTTGAAAGTTATCTCCGATTCTCATTTTATCGGTTTTATAAAGGCTAATTTGCATTAGGATCCCTAGTTAATTTTGCTCTGATGTTCAAAAATTGATCAAATAGGTAAATTGAGTAATCAATTTTACAAAATCGAGAAATATTTTACATTTCTAGTTGATTGATGAGTTGAAGGATTTATACTCAAAAATTTAAAGTTGAATATTTTTTAAAATATGAATGTCGAAGATGATGTGACAATGCAACTGTATTATAACTGCAACGGAGGTCCCTGGTGGCAGTAGAAGCTCACAGGTTACCATCATGGAGGATTCTGAATTTCAAAATTGCTGATAGCATCCTCTCTGTTTACAAGCTACGGAAAAGCGAGTGTAGCGTTAGCTAGAAGTCCGACTACAGCCGTACCACAAAAAATAAGTTTTCTCCCAAATGCTAACAAAAGAGGAAGAAGGATGCACTGAATTCGATAGTTTAAAACAAAACACATGCAGGAAGTACAGCAAATAAGAGCACTCGTTCCTCTGAACTTTAGAAACCTGTGGAGGCTTTCAGACGCAAGCAACGCAAGAGGATGTGCGGAAACGATGCGCCACCAACGAAGGTGTACAGAGTTAGCAATGCAGTAATGACTGCAAGCGTTTCCGTGGAAACTGGATGTCAGGCAGTGAAACCTCTGAGCATACCTGTTCCTCATTTCTGTAACCCGTAAATAGAGAGGATTTATATTACAATTCCCTATTTAACGTCATTTTCCATTAGTGTGTTTCTGTATCTGCTAGCAGATCTCAATCCGCGGAACAGGAATAGAGAAAGTGTTTCTGTAATGTCATAAGTAGAGCTTGACTTCTCTATCAATTGACTAAAGTATCACGGCTTTTTTTTGTAGTTGAATAAGAATTGTCGTGATAGAGTTCTGTAGGATAGGTGCGACAAAAAGGAAAGTTGTGATCACAGAAGATGACTGATCCTTGTTATATGTCCAAATGCACAAAAGTTTATAATTTAAATTGCCGTTTTTTATATGTTCTTTAAACCAAAGAAAAATGTACGCATACCTGTATACCATCAAGCCCATTGTTAAAAAAAAATAAAAGCAAAGTCCGAGATCAATTCATTTATTCAATTAATATAACATAGTTTGATTTTTGCGTGATTATTCATTTTGTGGTTCATTACGGGTTTGGTTTCTTTATAATTATCTTCTTTATTTCTGCAATAATCTCAGATATAGGATCTCTTTCTCTTTGGTATGATCTACTAATATTCTTAGATCATTGATTTATGTTATTTAATCGCTGGATCTACTCTCATATTTTGGTTAATTTCTTGTCTCAATCTCTAGGTTCGAATTGCAGCACAATCAATATTTTGAAACAACAATAAACCAAGAAGAAATGTAATCCAAATAATCATCTTTGCCTAAATTACATAAATAAAATGTCAATGCTAGCTTGTCTGACTATCGACTAAAAACTACTACTAAACTAAGGAACACAGCCTCACACTTTTGGCGATTTAAATGTTTCTTATCCAACTTTTCAAGAAAACACTTAATTCCTTCAAGAGTTCACGTGCTTCTTCTTTGCTGGGATGAAAGGTGTCCAGAAACTTCGCTCCCAAAATGCTGAAGAGACCTGATAAATCTCGAACCCGTGGCATATTTCTACGGCCGCTAAAATTACCGGGAAAGAGTACGAATATATTTGCCATATTTAACTTGTAAATTATTAGCCGTTAAAAATATACAATTAATTTTATTATTGTAATAGCGGTCTTTTAGTACTTAAACTTTACTTACCTTTAAAAAATCAGCAACGAAAAAAATAACCATCGGTACAAGTGGGATTTGAACTCGCATTTACAAACGGTGCTTTTTGGGCTGATGCCTTAGTGAGAAACGCTCCAAACTCTGCTTATTAAATGATTTCAAAAGCAATTTTTACACGAAAACAGCTTTGAAGTTTACACTTCTTTATTTTTGTTCCGGATATCGACGTTGCATTCTTCCACACATATATCATCTCACAATTCTCAACTGCTAAAGTCAATCAGTAGACTTCTGCATGGTAAATTTGGATGACGTCATTGAATAGAACATTTTTTCAATTCAAGTTACAGAAACGAAGCCCTGGAAATATAACTCGGAAATTAGCGATGACGCTGACAAGCATGGAAAAACTGAAATAGAAATCTCCCTGACGGCCAGCACAGATGCTAAATCTGTCGGTAGTGAAATGCGGATGAAGCGCAAGGTTGATAGCAAGGTGCTGTAAAGTGCCTTTCCTGATAGCAAGGTGCTGTAAAGTGCCAAAGTCAAGCCGAAAAATCTCACCAAAGCTTGTCTTTCAAGCACGAACACACCGTCCACGAAAGCGGCGGAGAAAGCTGCATCTTTTATGATCAGATCAGTGCGCTATCTTTACGAACGGACTATGGCGAGAAACCGTGGAGCCGGAGCAAATTTGCAACATCACGCAAGAGAAGTTTGTGGACGAAATTGGACACTGGTTATCGGCCCAAATATACTACTTTGGATCTCAATCTTGCTAAATCCTGCCATGTTGCTGGATTCCTGGTCTTTGCAAGAGTACAGGTGGCATCACTCGCACGCTTGGTAAGCTGAATCCGGGCATCGAGGCGAAACAGTGGATTATCAGGTGTAAGAATTCCAAGACGAATCCCACTACTGGCAAAGAGATTTCAACCTGGTAATTGTACTTGATCAGAGAAGCTTCGCGATGCTCAAGGACAGATGCGGTATGGTGCTGAGCTACTTTTTGTATGGGGTTAAAATTATCCAAATCAACAAGAGGTGAAATATCAATTCTTGTGATTGTCTATGCGTTAGGTTTCCAGAGTAGAATGCATAAATTTTGTGGTACTTAAGAGTCTCTGAAAAAGGGGCCAAAAACATCAAGTCCGATCATTTTTGTGCCTGATGGTATAAGATTTGTTCAAATCAGCTTGCCAAAACTGGAAGCTTCACCTACCTTATTCTTGTACAGGAGCCGCGAATAAATGGCAGCAGGATCACAGACTCATCTCAGATTAGGACTCAGTGGATAAAGATCGGTGATTATGAAATATTGACAATACTGAGAACTCGTGTTCTGGTTACTAATGTGCTTGATGCCAAAACGCTCAGACAGTTTTTCTTCATTTTGACTCCTTTCTCCCACAACCAACTTAGGGGCTGAAGGACCTAATTCTGTACATTGAATCGGAGAGACAACAGTACTGTTTGACCATTTATTCTCTTTGACAATAATAGCTTACTATTTTTACTAATGTTCGAAGAAGAACATTAGAATTAAAATCACTTTGGCCGAAAATTCATATTTCTATATATATATATATATATATATATATATATATATATATATATATATATATATATATATATATATCGATATATATATATCATCAAAAAATTTCAGTGAAAAAATCTCAGAAACGCGCCATCCGATTGAACTGAAATTTTTAGGACACATTGGTGTATATGCAGAATAGTGCCAGGTCTCAGAAAAAGTATAAAATCTTTAACCCTTTGGCGCCGGCGGCCATTTTAGTGATATTTTTAATATACCTGTTATTCCGTACACAAATAAGATTTGCAAAAATTAAGTTGACGAAATTAATTTCGAACCTGTTTTACATGTGAATCGGATAATGTTTTGGAATTTTTTAACCCCATGTGTGCGCTGGGTGCTTAAAAAGAGAACGGGAAAATTTGAAAATTTTTAAATTGCGATAACTTTTGATAAAGCTATTCAATCATTACCAAATTTTCAGGACATATTGGTATTATTTAGTTGTAAATTTGTGTAGCTTTTGATGAGCGTGCTGGCAACTCTCAAGCTAGGGCAAGCACTGAAAGTGAAAACCTCCAAATTATCGTCTCTTGAAAAAATGCCGTTTCTTCAAAAAAAAGCCACTCATATGTAAATTTCGTGCTTTTTTTACATAGACCAAAAAAAAAATTTGATATGGTATAACGGGCACGCCTGGTAACCCTTGCCCAATTGACCTATATTTTTAGCATCAAAAACTTCTGTTCACGGAAACTCACGATCCGATGAGCAGAATTAATTGAAATTTGCAGACTGTATTGGTCTTAAACAGGACCAGGTCTGATAGAAGTAATTTTGAAATGCGGGTGATTCTGTGCCAGTGGTGCCATCTTGAAAAATCACTAAAAAAGATAACTGCTTTTAGCCCTATAAATTCTGATTGAATCGTTCGATTTTGACGAAATTCACACAGTAGCTGGACCTTACTTTAAAGCACGTTTGGTAGAAATTTGGTTGAAAAATTCAGTTGGAGCTGCCAGCTATGATAATTTTGGTGTCTTAAATTTGAAAAAATAAAAATTTGGAAGTGAAAACATTCAAATCATCGAATATCTTAAAAATGTCCGTTTCTTACAATAAAACCAATCTGTATACAAATCTTATGCTTTATCTGCACGTGTAAAGTAAAACTTTGGAAATTTCATGTCGGACAAGAATGGTAACCCTTTCCCAGTTAACCTATATTTTTAGCATCAAAAACTTATGTTCACGGAAATTCACGAACCAATAATCAGATACCATTGAAATTTACAGAATGCATTGGACTTAAGTAGAACCAGGTCTGATAGAAGCGATTTTGAATTGTGGGCAACTCTGTGCCAGTGGTTCCATCTTGAAAAATTACAAAGAAAAAAAAACTGCTTTTTGCCCTATGAAATGTGAATTAGTAACCAGATTTTCATGAAATTGACACAGTAGCTGCACCTTACTCTAAACTCTGTTTGATAGAAATTTGGTTAGAAAATTTGATTGGTGCTGTCAGCTATGGTAATTTTTGTGTCTTTGGTTTTGAAAATTCTCTCAGGAAGATAAAATTTTTTGCCCTATAACTTCCAGTGCAGTCATGAAATCAATACGAATTTCATACAATTAATGGAACCTATCATAAGCATTATTCAGGCCAAATTTGGTTGAAAAGCCTCGATAGGGTTGCCAGCTATTGTTGGTTTTGTGTTTGTTTGCAATATCTTTATTAAGCGGTTTTATCGTAGAATTTTCAATTGGTAATCATATTGTAGTGGCAATAAACAGCAAATATTAAGCTTTCGATTATTTGAAAAAACTCGCTGCAGGTAACCCTAAATTTCTTTATACTCCTATAACTTCGAATGTAATATAACAACGTGAAGCAGATGTGATATATTCTTGGCTTTGATACTGGCGAAAGGTTACCAGCACGAGTCGGTTGTGCTACTTTTGTATCAATAAATGCTTACAGTTAGTATTCATACCGGAAACATTTACAATGAAAATGAATAACCGATGTTTCAATTCCCTAAGTTCTGCAATTTTTTCGGATCGCAGCCCCAAACACCAGCTTCAGTTACAGTGCTGCAGACACTGAGCATTTTCTTCATTGATGTTATATGAGATGCTGCTTTCAAAGTTTGGTGAAATAAGCAACTG
The DNA here is from genome assembly GCA_963978885.1 of Nemotelus pantherinus. Lineage (NCBI taxonomy): Eukaryota > Metazoa > Arthropoda > Insecta > Diptera > Stratiomyidae > Nemotelus > Nemotelus pantherinus. The sequence continues at coordinate 99,579,829 of OZ022265.1, read as the reverse complement.
ATAACGAATATAATTAACAAATGGTTTTCTTTCATAAACGTTGAAACCCATGTCAGTGGTAATATCTGAAACCTTCTACCATCTGAGTTATAATGCATTCTTGAGACCAAAGTAAAACGTGGCATTTGAAACAGTTTGGCCGTAATAAGCAGCTCATGTGGTGGAATATGCACTCAAAACCTGCACGATTCTTCTACTGTTCTTCGAACATTAGAGTTTCTAGCGGTTCAGGTGCGCTAGAGTTTTTTATGTTAAGAGACTAGAAACTAGAAACTAAAAGTTTATTAATTTCAAATGTATTTCTCCTTCATGTATTTGGCGATTAGTTTTTGATTTCAAAGTAGGACAAATCTTACGAGATCCAAAGAATAAAACGTTTTTGAAGTTAAAATGATACTTTTAGTAGATTTGCAAAAGACAAAGACTTGAGTTTTGTAATAATCGTTGCAAACTAAATTTCGTGAATGTATTTATTTATCATCGTAGCTAATTTTCAAAAAGCTTTTTTTGAACGAATGGCTGTAAATTATTTTCGAGTATAAGTAAAGAGGTGTTTGTTTTTTCTAATAATTCAATATAAAATTTCTAGTACGGAATTATTTGTAACTTCAACTTTTACTACTTATCTACCTATTTCGAAACCAACTTTCAGCATAAGCATCAAGTCAATACGTAGAATTATTATCTACAGACTATCACAACAACAAAAGAGATAATTCTCTGGCAAAGATTTGAGCGAAAGGAGCTTAGCGTAAAACATTACAACAATGAAAGGGCAAATGTGAAGGACATGATTAGTTTCATACACAAACTCAGGAGCTGTTTCCTATTCTGTCGTAGGTAGATTCCAAGCTTTAATTACGACGAAATAACATCTAAATCCTGACATTATCTACAACAACCAACAATCTGTTATGCGAACAGTAAAGTATAATAACATTCTTCGGAGATGTGTACATATCCATCCCGAACCTATTTTCACGGTAGCTTTGATGAAAATATCAACAGTAAAAGATACAAATTGCTTTCAAACAATAGTTCAAACACGTTCATCATCCTGTTAAATATCCTGAATCATCACTCATGCTTGAAATATAAGCTAACGGTATACTCTTCTCGAAAACAATATTTCAAGACAGACTCAAAAAGTACCTCCAACATTCATGCCCACAAATAAATTTTCTCGACTTGTATCTCACTCCTTATCTGGACCAAATTTGCCGAAGGCTGTAATGCTTCATGTCTAGAATAAAAATGAGTGAATCCCTGGAGGAACATTACATATTGAGCGACTAAGTGGTTTTCTGTGATGGTGTCGACCAAAGAATGGATATATTCCAAAAATTACCGAATGAAACGAATACTGCCACGTATTTGTAGCGTAGTTTACGGTGACTCGTTTCGATAAAGCCCCAAAACTGTTTTGCTTGTAAACAGCCGTGTAATTGGATATGCACGGTTGGCCGCAATGAAAATCCACTCATATGACTAGGCGGTCGTGATGGAGTTCGCATCATAAAGCATTAACGCCCGTGCATAAATTATTCAGTCATGGCATCCGATAAAATGTATTGTGAAGGAGTGATGAATCGTGGTGGCTTTTTGATTAAATTCAATTTAAAATATGGCAATGGAAAATAACCAAAGCCCCATTCTGCGAAAAGCCTCATTAACAGAACTGTTTGTAGCTTGAATTCGAATCAATTAAAATCGAGGGCTTAGCTGGCTTTTGTTCGGGGCTAATGTCTGGGACTGATAATGCTCGTTTCGTTTAATTCAATCGTGTTCATGGTAGGGGGTAAAGCCGAGCCGAGTTGCTCTCTATTTAAGGATATTTAAATCTATGCATGATTAGACTTGTGGGTCATGATTATGATTTCTAGCGAGGATACTATGCCAATGAAACTATTTCAGTTTCTAGGACGAGAGTTGAACGTCACACAGTGAGCCACACTGTGACAAAATTTAATTTTGAAGCTTTGATTCATATTCGATGAAATAGCTTATGCTAGTGTCTCTCATCGCTTGCATTCATATCAGGATTTAGGAAGGCATAAAGTACCGCTCGTATCTAGTGTAACTCGCTCGCTTTTTATTTAACGGATATTATCTTTTCTCAAACAGAAAAAACTGATGGTGTTTTGCTAAAATGTTTTAATTATTTAAGAGAACTACTGCTGACTACAATGTGTACCCTATTCAATTTCAATTATATTCGTTATAAACTCCTGAACATTGACGTTCAATAAGCAAAATCTTTCAAATCAAACACTGTCTATAGTAGATTTAGCCAAACATTCCACAATTTTAATAACAAATCTGAAACTTTCATGTCTATATCATTTTCAGATTAATTTTGTTTTAAGAAGCAAAGATAATTTCCGCAGCATGACGGTGTTACCTGTGGCAACAATAGACCCAATGAAAATGTTTCCACAAAGTATGATAAGTTCATCTCAACCATCAGGAAACCATCGAATAAATTTTCCTTATGGCATCATAAAACTTGAAAATAAAAATTCAAACATCCAAAACGATTTGGACTAATTTTCTGCATCTGACAGTTGTGTACAAGTCAAAAAAAAAAAAAAATAAGCACATTAAAAATAAGATAGAAGCTACAATTTCATCGGAATCGTGTTTTCTGAGGGTAGTACTGAATTTATACGCTAGAGAATATGACATTGGAGGATGGGAAAAGTAAACATTGAAAGACAAACGAGAAATGATGGTGACATTGAAGAGTAACTTAGTTGTAGCAAAATATTTTTTGAGGTATTTCGAATTTAATGAAAATATGATAACGGTCAAGTCAAATCAATAATTTGAAGTGATATGAGACAAAAGTAGTTAATACGGCTAAATTAAGGTAACAAACGAATTAAGTCGATATTTTTTAAGTGTATAACGACAAAAACAATTTTGATACCTTACTATTTTTCATTAGAACTTTAAAATACATTTTGTACGGAATATTTGCTCTGAATACATAAAAACGTATTTAATGACTTAGGCTTGTGCAGTCCAGCAATACACAGTTAACTGATAGCTTCTGCTCGGAATCCGTATTTATTCATATGTATTAATATTCATATGTATTCATGTTAGTTTTTTAATGCAACAATTGGAACTCGAATTTAATTTTTAGATACAGTTGTTCACACCTTATTTAATGTAGTGCAATTTTTAAACTATAGAACACTGCATCTTAAGAACTAATTAAAAAAACATTAAATTTCGTATGTAGATTTAGAAAAAAACATACTTTTTGATTATGCTAAATAAAAAAAGGTGACAAAAATAAATTCTGACACTCTTAAGGCTGAAAAGATCGATTGTGGAGCAGAAACAGAGGCCACCGCTTATATCATCCAGATACTTGTCACCACTTCTGTCTGATCGTGTCGCGGTGTTTCTTTTTCTTTACTTCTTTCGAAAAATTGGTAACTAGATGTAGTAAATATTTAGTGTGATATTGTACGTACAAAGGATAAAAAGAGCTTTTTGAAGAAATGGGCCGCCCCGCGATAATTAGTGACAAGTAATTTCTTTCATAATTAGTGATAGCGAGAATTTGTGATAAGTCATTTCAAGAACGGGATATCCCAGCGAAAAATTACTCAATTTATTAATTTGAGTCCCAAGACAATGCAGAGTATCACTGAACGCTTCGCTTATGGAAATCGTATTCAAGATAAGAGCAGAAGCACGTCAAACAAAATTTTCAACTCGTCTGATGAACGATTTATTGCACTTAAAACCAAGGCGAACCCAAAGTTAGCGGCCCCAAGATACAGCAAGGGTTAGATGAGTCATGCAGTACAAAAACTGTCGCGTGCTCCAAGACCACAACTTCAATGGTCGAGTAGCTATAAAAGAGCCATTCATAAGCAGAAAAACCAGCTGCGTCACCTTTCCTTGCCTTCTGGAACAGTGTCGTATTCTCAGACGAGTCTGAATTTAATATCTTTGGCTCTAATATCATCGCATACGTATGGCGGAAACCTAATACTGAACTGCAAAAAGGAAATTTAGAAGCTACAGTGAAGCATGGCGGCGGAAGCGTAACGGTTTGGGCCTGTATGTTGGCATCTGGGATTAGAAATATGGAGTTCATTGAAGGTAACATGAACAAAACCATGTACCTCAACATTTTGAAAAAAAAAATTGCTCCAGAGTCCTGTGAATCTTGAAATTCCACACATATTCCGTTTCTACCAAGACGACGACCCAAAGCATAAGACCATAAGCATAAAACACACACAGTGGTTTTCAGAAGCGTTTATCGTGTCGGCTCAGTTACAAATTACGTCGGAGTATCATATAGATGCGTGTGAAAAAGTAGTCGTGCATACAACATGTGTATATAGATATATACACATATATATGTATATATATGCATATGAATTTTGGGCAAAGTGATTCTAATTGCCTACTTTTAGAAACCAAGTGCCCACAAATGTTTCATTTTCCAATACTGTATCCTAACCATTCTTCAAAAATCAATTTTCTTATCAGATTTTCATTCCCATATTCCATGCATTCGTCAATGCATCCTGAAAATTTCAGCTCGATCGGACTACGCAGCAATGAACAAATCGAAAAACGCTCGAAGAACTGAGTCGGTGGGTCATTTCTCTCGTCTACCGATTCGGTTCCGAAACCAAGAAGCGGTCTGCACCGCGGTATGTGTTATCACAATGCTAGAGTAATGCACGACTATACCGACTCGGTTTTCCTCTCGGGAAACGCTTCGCTGGAACCGCCGTGTTTGTCATTGGCCTAATCTGGTTGAATCAGGCGTGCAAATTAAGTGTTTAATGACGTTTCCGCAAGGTGTTCAATGGCCGACGGCAGAGTTCAAATCAAATAATAAAAAAAAATACTCACACATTTTAGCTAAAACGTTTTAATTGAAAATTAATTTATGAAAATGCGAATTTTATCTTTTAAAGATTACGTTTTCCAGATGACTCTTTTCAAATCCTGCAAGGATCTAAGCGGACGTTTACGAATTCTCCTATTAATTTCATCCCACAAATGCTCAATGGGATTCAGGTCTGGCGATTGTGGAGGGGTTTTTAGAATTCGACCTACTCTGCAAAGCAACCATTCTTGAACCTTTCGGGCAGTATGCTTGGGGTCGTTATCTTGTTGAAAAACATAAGTTTCCTCTAATCCAAATTTTCTGGCAATAAATTGTCCTTCAGAATATCAAGGTACGTATGCTGATTCATAATACCTTCAATTATGTGCAGTTTACCCACTCCCCCAGCCCTCATACACCCCCACACCATTACATTTCCTCTGCCGTGCTTCACCGTAGGTCTGAGGTTTTTGAGTTGTAGGGCTTCCTTCGGTTTCCGCCATACTTTCTGTCGTCCGCTGGACCCAAATAAATTAAATTTGCTCTCGTCCGAAAAAATAACACGTTCCCAGAACGAAGGAGGCTTGGATAGGTGTTGCTTAGAAAACTCGAGACGGCGTTTCCGATTAAGTTTATTTATAAATGGCTTGCTCCTTTGGACTCGACCGTGAAAGCAACTTTTGTGCAAATAGTTACGGATAGTTTGTGGTGTAACTGTCACTCCATAATCCTGCGACATGTTTTGCGCGATTGTCAATGCACTTGTACTCGGTTTCTCACGAATCAGTTTTAAAATCTCTCGTTTATGGGCGGAATTCAGTTTTGGCGGGCATCCAGTACGAGGCCTGCTGTCCCCTCGTCCTAATTCTTCAAACCGTTTTATAATTTTATGTACGGTAGAAGGATTTTTGCTAACAGTTTTGCCGATTTCACGGATACTTTTTCCCCCTCTTCGTAGGTTAACTATTAATTCTCGAACCGATTCGGAAACCTCCATTTTCGGAACTATCGAAGGACTTAAATGGTTTAAAATTTTGAAAGGACTCATACCTTCTATCTCTCTAAGCCATGTGTCATAAGTAATCAAAGTTTAAAGCAATAAATGTTTTTCCAAATTGCTTCAATACCTTCATCAAAACATGTGTTCACGGACTTTTTTTGCCTAGCCTAGTGATATACTCAAAGTCATTTGAAGGATTCTTAAATGGAAAATCCTAATGATCTTTTGTACCAAACAAAATTTACCAAAAAAAACCCATCCAAATCCAGCAATAAATGCAGCTAAATTTACAGTAGCAGATACCCGTCAGCTTCGATTGGTGTTCACGGACTTTTTTGCCCAGTGTAGATCACACCACACTGTCATTTTCGGACCATATAGCGGTGTTTGATGTTTTTGTCTGGGATTGATAGATGACAGCAGTGAGATTGCTCTCATTTGCCGTTATTGCCTGCTCTATCTAAATTTGGTAGAGTTAGAATTTCAGATCACACTGCGAAATTTGATCTACGGTTGATTTGGTATCGTTTAAGGTCGCTGATTTATTTGTGTGTTGAACAGCGCGAATTGTGACGAACGCTAGCTGAAAATTCGTTTATTATTTCTTCTGTTCGGTAGAAACAAGAACGAGCTCGGACGTGGTTAATTTCTAGCGGAACCTGTAGTTCGAAACTCCTGTACTCATTCATTAATAAATTTTTTGCTTGGGCCATTTCATAAACGTCTGATTTTGTGGTGGGGACAAAACTGCCTCCGAGCCGAAACGTACGATTCTCCTTCTTTTAAAAACACTTCGATAGTGTACGCACGTTGTGCGCCCAACATCACAGCTGATAAATTCGCCCTAACAATAAGCTCCCACGCTCAATTTAAACGGTTTTCTAAATATTTAAATTTAAAATATTACTCTACCATGAGACACCGTCTATAAGCTTTAAACCAGGGTCTTAGACGTTGTAAATGGACAATATTTCATATGGAGTTATTTTGACAAATTTTCTAAATATTACTGAGGCCGAATTTGAAAAAAATATTGTCAAAATACATTTTATCTTTCGTTAATAAAAATCATTGTAAAATAAATCGACTACATGAAACTACTGTATGGTTTGTTCAATTGACGAATTTTCTTCGGTATGACACAGTCAAAAATTAACCTGCAAAAGAAAAAAGTTTCCTATTGTATGTTAGGTTGTATATCATATTTTTCAATCGAAATGTCGTTATTGTTCAGGCAGCTGTGAATGTTACAATTACATTCGAAAATTATATGGAGTTTCAACATAATATTTGCTAAACAAACAAGAACTTCTGACAATCGAAGTGAAATAATAACGAATGCGGCCAGTTATGTTTACCTATGTTATATTTACAATGGGCCAAGCAGAATTAGTAAAATCTGCTCGTAGATTCGCCACAATTACTCATCAATCACGAGCATATAAGTATTTGTTCCAGCCATAGAAATGCAAAGATAAATATAGGCCTCGAATCGATTTGACGATTGATGTAACCAGTATGAGGTAGGCTACCTCTATCAATCAATGTATTGCATCCCCATCCGCAAAAAAATATTAATTTCATGTGGTTAAAATGTTTATGAAATCACATTTTCGTACTCACGATCAAATCATCAGGTTTGGTATTTAGTATATGAACATTTTATAAACGAAAGTGACTAAATCGCCCAGTTACTGTCAACTAAACGTTATTAGACTAGCCCCGTTTTCTAAACTAACAGGTTCAGTGAACTTCGTTTTGTTGCGAATCGAAAATTATAAGAGTACAACATTGTTGTGAGATTTCCGTGGCTGAAATTCCCTCAAAAAGGGAAATTTATGCTCGATTTTTCGACAGTGCATGTTGTGAATTCCCACAAATACTTCCAGGGACGATCTGTGAGCTATGCATCACAGTTTTATGTTTATTTATCAAAATCGAGAAAATAAGGAAAAAACAGCAGCTTTATATTTTTTCCGCGTACGTTTATGTTTGTTTCATTACAGCGATTCATTACATAAACATATATTTCTTTAAGGAAAAAAAAAACAAATGTTCATTTATTATTATTTGATATTATATTCATTTTCGAACAAACCAGATTTTGTGCATTGCGTAATCGAAAATGCTTTTCGGAAGGCTCGAAATCAACGCACATACACTGAAAATTTGAATATTCAGTGAATTTTCACTTATTCTTCTTCGTTTTGAGGTTTTGATATCGGTTACGATAGATGAAATTCTTTTCGACTCAGCTTTTGAAAGTGGCAAAACTAAACATTGTTTAAAATATTAGTTAAATGTGGAAACATGCATGTTTATTCAAAATTTTTAAGTTATTTCTATTTTTCCAAAACTCTACTGTTAGCTGCAATAATCTCTGCATTTTATCATTTGAAAAAGTTACTGCTTGAACTCTCCATTCGATATTGACAAAAGGTTTCCCACACCCAACTCTTCTTGGCAAAATTTCTACCTACAGCTGTTTTTTTTTCTACCTACGCAGAATTCGTTCGTTTTGAACTGTTAAGAGCGATTTGTGGGCTTAGAAATTCAGTTTATTTGAAGATGTCTACAAATAGCAATCTCTCTTTAAGATCTTTAAGTGTCGTAATGTAAAATTCTTTTTCTATTTTTCTTATTTATAATTTTTTATCATCTACAAAAGATGCTGTGACTTCTTCTCGTTTTGGTCCCAAATAAATATCCATATCTGGAACTAAATGTTCCTCATCCAATTCTACAGTATTTTCAACTCAGTCAATGCAATTTGATTCCACTAAATTTAAGCACATTTTTTCTCAAAATACTACTGGACTCTGCATAAAATTTGTAAATAAGGTGTTGCTTTGACTGAAATTGTGCATTAAATATATTGAAGTAGCCTGAACTATGTTCAAGAAAGTAGAAAAACGCTTTTATATGATTACTGTGCATTATTTCATATGAGAAACACGGAAAAAGAGTGCAAATTACTTTCGAAATATAAAAAAATTAAATATATCTAGCTTCTAAAAAAATGAGTCTTTAAATTTAATATTTGACTTAAACGAAATTTAAAGAAGTAAAAAAAAGAAACGATTTTAGTTCATTTAATCTCTGGTTCTAACTGAAATGCAAGATGGCGCAATGAAATGCATATTTCGCCTATATAGTTTAAAGTCTGTAGATCAAATATATTTGGTGAAAATTTTACGAAGAAGTTTTATTTCATTTGAAACATATCTCTCACGATTTTGTTCCGCGACCAGCATTTTTTCCCTCTACCTTTTTCAAGTTTTAGAAGTCCCACAAAATGGTTGAATTCCCACCATCTCCAAACACTGGTGTAGAGCGATTGTGAGCATCATACCCGCAAGGAAAACAAGGGAAAAAACCATTACGATAGAGAGACCTCTGCCAATATAAGCAATATAAGTCCATTAAGATCCGCGGTTGGAATTCTTGGGGCTATCTTCCTTCAGAGATGTGAAAAATGATTTAGTTGCAGTACATGCACCCGTGTGGTTGGGGAAAACCCCAACCAGTTAGATGGCAAATGATTTATTCGTGCTACGGCACGCGGGCAGAACTATATAAACACACAGAAATCGGGAAGGAAAATTTTTCGGCATTTATTATGTACTTATTTCCTTAAAAAAATCAATTTACAATACCAAAGTAAAAGACTGCAACTTTTCCTTTAAAACAAAACTGAAAATGAAAGGGGCTATTATTAATATTTCATAATAATTCAAAATTGACCTCCTGACTTTTTTTACGTAATGGTGTGGAACACGTTACGGCTCAAATCCAACATCAATTTGAACTGAAAACACCTGAAGAGAAAACAGCAATGAAATTCATTCCAAAATAATCAATGAATAAAAAACAAACATAAATATTAAAAATAAATATTCAAATTATGTTTATAAATAACTATATATCTATCTTAGTCTATGAATCAAAGCACCTACATCAAAAAACGGGAAAAAATATTCTATTAGCTTTAAATAAATAAAATAAACTGAAAATAAAAATCGTCATTTATTTATTTATTTATTTACCAAGCAAGGCGTACATGTATAAAGAGAATAAAATAAAATAGTACATGCATATAATTACGAAACAAAATAAAAATAAAACAAATTATATAAATACAAGAATAATAAATAGTGCATAAATAAAATAAGTTATAAACAGACAACAAATAAAGTAATAAATAAATGACAAATGGCAAATGAATGATTAACAAATTAAATACCAAATTTAAATTGAACATACAATACAAATATGTTAGTATGGTGAGAGGGGTGGGGGAGACTATAAAGAGAGAGCCTTGATGATGTTATTTTTAAACGTTGATTTAGAAATCGTAGGGGAAAAGTTCTCGCTTATGCTATTGAATAGCTTGCAGCACCTATTTATTGGCTCGTTTGCTGCATATGTTGTGTTGTGATGGTATTCAATAAGCAATCGTCGGGATCTAGTGACTCTCAAGGGCTGATTGAGTACAAACTTTTCTTTCAAGTAGACGACATTAACCACGTCTCTGATGACATCGAAGCTGAAGCAGGCAGATAACATTAATCTTCTCGACGCAAGGGGTAACAAATTAATACATTTAAGGCGATATTCGTATGATGGTAGATTACTGAAATCATAAGGGTTGAAAAGGTCCCTCAAAGCGAATAGTAAAAATTGCTTCTGAACAGACTCAAATCTTTGGCTATGAATTTCAAAAGCCGGATTCCAGATAGTGCACGCATATTCAAGTAGAGGACGCACGAGTGAAATATACAAGGATTTAGTAACCCAGAGATTCTTAAACTCTTTGGCCCGTCGCTTAATGAAACCAAGTTGTTTACTTGCTCGGGAAAGCACTCTATCGTAATGAAGATTAAAGCGGAGCTTTTCATCCAGGGTGACACCGAGATCTAATATGTTGTCAACCCTGCTCAGTGACTTATCGTTGAGGCGGTACGTATAATGAACGCGTGCAATTTTGCGAGAGAAGCTGATTGCGCGGCATTTATCAATATTAAGAGGGAGCTTGTTCGCGGAGCATCAATGGTCTAGAGAGTTCAGTTTAGACTGAAAAAAGGTAGCGTCAGATGGTGTCCTGATGACATGGTAGATTTTGATGTCGTCCGCATATAGTAAATGGGGAATGTCAGATAAAACCTCCGATATATCAGATATAAAAATATTAAAAAGAAGAGGGCCAAGATGACTTCCTTGAGGTACACCAGATTTCACGTCAACTTTCTTAGAAATTAGACCCTGGAATTTCACGAATTGCAAGCGGTCGTGTAGGTAGGAGCCAAAATTTCAAACAAAGAAAAACGAACAGAAATTGATTCATACAACTTTGATTTGAAACATTTTGTCCAATAAATTAGTCTAAAGTTTGTTTGATAGATGCTATGAGCTTAGTCCGCAATTGACTTGCAATTTTAATAATTCTGTGATAGGTTTGTTCCGCAATTCGCTTACTAAATCTACAAACCTGATATGGCATTAAGGCCCTGGTACGATATCCCTTCAGCAGTCCCTTTTTCCGTTTCCACTCTCAATCCTTCCTGCACTCAACGACCAACTCAATCAAACCACTTCATAAACCTTAAGCGTCATTGCCTGTCGGTTTTCCTTTCACCTATCAACCACGATTTCTATGTCAAACTTTACTTTGTTTGATTTGCAATTTTTTTTATCTGCATTCACTATATTGTTCCGAATCAATCTCCAACGTTCACTTAGCTTAGCTCTTAGTTTTTCTCCCGAAGTTTTCTATCAACTTTTCCCTCCACCTTCCAAATCCTGGCGTCTTCAACTTTAGCCGCCACCCGTTGACTATCACGATCTTCCGTTTTTCCTTTTTTATCTGAAAATTTTCACTATTTCGCAACCTTTCCGGTACTTTCTTGTGCATCAATACTATCTGTAGCATCCCCAAATTTTAGTTTGGACGTATATCTGTCATCTGCAAAGGACCGCAATGCAGTATACTTTTGCACACAAACGCGCCGTATATCTGCGATTGCAGCGGCGGAGCAAATAGTTTGAACCATAAAACCAGGGGTTTTTAATTTAGTTTACACGATAAGGTGGATTTTAGCATTAAATCACGCGAGATGGAATCGCTCAATTGCTTACAAACGGAACACTACTCAGAAGCCTGGAAACTGATCCTTGATTAAAAAATGCATCACATGCTGTACTTGACGAAATACATGAAAGAGATATTAACGAAACTTCATCCACGTTGGTATGAAGATATTGCTCCAATGAACATAGAGTCATTCGAAGAAAAGTAACAGCTCACGAAAGTTATCTATCCATATTTTGCCCATCCGTGATCATCATTATACCTTCGCTGAAAGTGTCACAAATCTAGTATATTCTGTCATATCAAATCCAAGTACACGAGTTCCTCCTCCTGTAGCGATCACCGATTAAGACTATCTGAGCCTTATTTTTCCAAAGGAGCTACGAGAACCGTTAACACTTAGTAGGATCTCGAATCCAGGATGTGTTTTGTGTCATCCACGCCATGGTTCTTCTGATCTGTTGTATCTTCTTAGGACTGGGTTTGGCAGTCCTTTTATTTAACCGAAGATGAGCGACATCCGACACAATTCTAGGTCCAATCATTTCAGCTAAGTGGAGTATCGATTGCGTTAGCTGCTACTCTTGCCTATTCGTTTGAGTGGTGAATATAACTTTAAAGTTCTCCTCTAACTTTATCATGTTTTCATTCACGTGGTTCGATATATTCTTCAGCAAAGAAGTGGCCTGCAGTATTTTACGTGGAACTCGATTGTGTTTGTCTGTTATTTAGCTCGCAGTTTAAACCTAATATCATCCTTGTAAGAAAAATGTTGTGCTGACGAAGTCAGTTTTTAGATTTCAAGTTCTCCCACAATTCCATCTGCAACTTCCCGTCGCTGAACTTTTGGTGTCTCAAGAGGCTGCCTGAAGCAGTTATTCCTATGCTTAATGCCGTGCTGTCCAGTGCTTGCTTTATTTAGCTTTGCCATCCTCGTTTTTCTGATTGTTTGTCCCCTGTTGGTTTCTAAATCGACAGTGACGTGAAGTAATTTGTCACTGAAGCTATTTTTAATTAGTTGCCCTCAGGGCCTTTATCTGTGTTCTTTTGTGCAGTCATCTTATAAATCTCATGATAAGCTATGCTTTGCAAAGAGGCCATTGGCACCAGTTATCTTGGAGTCTAGTACTTAGAGCAAGATCAGCGCTGATCTGAAAATATGAATATTGTAGAGAGATTTTCCAATTTACCGGTTGAGGGTGTGAAGGGCAATTGAAGCACCCTTGCCTTTAACGTAAGCATGCTGTGACTGTAAAATCAATGCAAGCTTGATTGAATTTTTGATGTTTTATCCAATGATCCTTTCCAGAATACTTAGAAAAAAAAAACAGCTTAGATCTATTGAAAGATATTCTTTTGTTTTTACAAGCAAAACTTTTCTAGTTTTAGCAATAATCAATAGTTATATTTCCCCCAGCTGACGGGAACATACAAGAAACACAAGCATCAATTATATATATCTCTCAGTCGTGGTAGCGTTAACCAGAACTTATATTGGCATGTTAACCAGAATCAGGGGCCGGAGATACGGACGGTGCAGTGGAGCTTCTGGCTCACCTCAACTGGTAGCTAGAAATCCAAAGAGGTTGGTAGCTCTGCTCGCTGAGGTGCCAGTCTGAGGTAGCGATCTCTCGCCCGCGGGCTCGAATCCCACCGTATGCTCATAGCTGTATTTTTTCGTCTTGTGTTGTCTTTAAATGCCTGCGACTGGGGATAATAGCAGCGCTCTATCAATTATGTGTCACGGCATGACTTTGTCGGTGGCTTATTATACGACTCGTACTGTAGAAACGAAAAGTATTTGGCGCCTAATTTGGAAAAAAGAATGAAATAGATAATATCGGCTTATCCCACATGTATCTTCCTACTGCCTTGGCTAAGCACTCGCTTAAAGAAGGTAATCGACATTATCATAAAAATTAAAGAGAGATGAGCTGATGGCCTGCTCCGCTTGATGAACTACATATGAAGTCTCTCATTCCCCACTAAATTTGATTCTGTTATCAGTGCTCGAATCAGTTTAAATGCCGTCAGTGTTCAGAATGCACCCCATAGTCTTTGGTGCTGTCCTCAAGATTTTACTTAGCTGATTTGACTCATTTGAAGCCTCTATATTGCTGCAAAAGGATCTCCTTGAAGACTTTTCCGCCTTGTTTTCCACATACTTAAAAACCATTTTATCATACTTTATCATTTAATACTGTGACCAATCATTTATTTTTGCATAGTTAAACTTTTTTCTGCAGTCGCTCCTGAGGGTAGTGATTTCCACAGTGCACCGTTGGAGTTTTCGTTTCACTTTGGCTTTGGGTGGATTTGGAACAGCTATTAGAACATCAGAAACTAAGGTTTGGTTCGAATACCCGCACAATATCAATGGTTCACATGTCTTCCAATCACAACAATGATTATTTTAGTTTTTCTTTCTCTTGAGCTACCCATAAACAATATACAAACATAAAATACTAATAATATGTTTGTAATTAATGTACGACTTAGAAAGCTTAATAAGGAATATCTCGGCTAAAATACAAATACAAAAACGACCGCTTATAGTAGCAATAAGGACGCACTCAATTTAAACTCATAAGCTTATCGAGAGTAAAGCACAAAAAATTATTTTATGTTCTTGTGTTCATTTTATTTGTTAATATTTTTTAGCATGAGATAAATAGCCAAAAATATTAATCAAATTTATTTGGAGAAAAAAATTCAAATCTTCTTTCAATCGCTTTCTCAAACTTTCAATGTTTATCCAATATTAAGTAAAATTAACATATTGTGTGAACTTATCATGTTCGTTTGTCATTTCATTCTCTGTCTCTCTGTCTCTCTCTCTCTCTCTAGGAACATTTGAAAAAATCTTAAACGAAAATTTAAATACAAAAAGCTTTTAAACCGACTTCTGATTGAATGTCATCCCTTATTTTGAATCATGCTATGACCTTACTTTATAAAGACTTCGAATGTAAACGTAGGAAAGTTTGCACCCATGAATTTACATACGGTTACATGCATGCATACAATGTGTGACATAATCTTCCATCGAACCTGAATTTCAGCAAGCGCTGATCTATTTATATCGAAGCTCCTTACATCGAAGTAATTACAACAAAGCAAATCTAATTTCACAGCGAAGGACCATTTAAGCAAGTTTCTTCCACTTTTTCGACAACGTCGTTTTCAGCTTACAATCGTATGTTTCACGCGAGTCACTAACATCACTCCTGCATGTACGAGTATCGCCACGACGCTACCGTGCTTACGCGTACTGACAAGCTATGTCAGTCTGCAGCCGAAGATGCTTGTGAAAATTTAATGTGTAGCATTTTAATAAGGTGAAGAGATGCTGCAAGGATCAGGGCCTCTGTACTAGGTACGAATCCACTTGGTTCTAATGAAAATCTCGTTTACTTAGCACATTCAGCGCATCGTGTGTTTGCTGGTGTTGTAGCTGTATGTTTGGTTGGCAATTGCTTGTACAGTGAATACTGTAAAAAAACATTATTTGAAAGTTTCCCAAAAAATTATGGCTAGTAAATACGAAAGTCATGGAAGACAAAATATTCTTATTTTTGAAAAATTGAAGGATTCGAGGTAAAAAAAAAGAAAAAAAAGGCAAACAGTCTTAAAAGTCTGAAGCATACAAAGGTGATTTTAGTTTAAAACAAAAAAACAAGTCCCATCAACACACACATCGTGTTCATAATTTTTTTCCTCAAAAAACTTTTATTTTTGCACAGAGTGTAATTTCCATCAAATCTGATGCGAATAAAAAATGTAATACGAACAGAGCAATTTTCAATTCATGTTATTTGCCATGTTATTTACCACCTACATTATTACATGGCCCGATATCAACGGTTACTTTGCATGGGATTTTCGGAAAATCTCTTGGACATGGTGTAATTTTCTGGGATAAAAATGTCTGTAATCTGCACATTGCGGGTACTGATGTTGATTTGCACTTGAGGGAGCGATAGAATGCTTGAAAGTTGGCTAACACTTGAGTATTTTTGTAGATTTGCGAACATTTTGCGGAAATCTTTGGGTAATTCTATGGATATTACTTGCCGAAAGAGATTCAGCTTTGTGATTTAGGAAACATATTCGTTTATTTCGAATTAAATAAAGGACTCTGATTAGTATTCTGAATGTATTTAACTCGGACCTGAAAGTAAGGCAGTCATAGTTCTTAGCACATTTTTACGAGCTAGGATTAAATTTAAATGAGGTTCCTATCAAAAGCACGTTAATGTTATCCAGATAAATTTTAGCCTGTTAAGCTGATTAAAGACTTCATACACTACGAACATTTACATAATCTAGCTGAGCAAGCCTCGAAAGTACGTATGTTTAGAAAAGCACGAGAAGAAATGGACCGGATGCTGTATGAAAGAAAAAATAACGCTGATCTCATTTATGCAGCAAAAAATACTAATCACCATATTTAACGTCATTACGATACTCTGTTATATCAGTTTTAATCAAAAGTGGACTTTCCGTGCATATACAATTCTCACTGATAATCCCTTAAGTCAAATTTTTTTACATAAAGAACTGAACAAGCTTTAATTCGAGTTCCGAAATTTTCCAGTAAGTAAAATCTACTGGATAATCTGTAATATTTGCATATATTCAGCCTGTTGATTATCGTAAACGACTATACCTTCGTCTAATACAAATGCTTTATAATTATCATGATTCAAAGCAATACGTTCAAGTGACTTTCGATAAAGCTAAGTTATTATTTCCTGTGGAAAAAAGTAGAAAGAATCAATGTGCCAAAGAAATCAATGTCTGCACACAAAAAACTCCTTGATGACTATTATATATGTACGAATGTGTACAGTACAGCAGCCTACAAGGTGGCTTGTTAAGCTCTTCTCGATCGTAATTGGCTCGTCTTGCAGAGAGTGTCTTTTCAATGAAAATTGATTTTCACAGCGGTGCACTTCTGAATAGGTATTGAACTGACAGTGGCCTTTGTGTTGCTTTGTAACGTCCAATCGACAATTTAATTTTCACCTACATCTAGGAATAGAGCAAAATAGACTTGCTAGAAAAGAGATGTAGGTTTTTTCAACCGTTATTAATTAACGGACTTGCAGCTGTCACTTACAGTGCATACAACATGGAAATATTGGCTTTTTTGAATTTCAAATCTAGCTGCCGAAAAGTATGTAAAAAAGTTTATTTTTCTTGCATTATTGCATGTTTATTGTCAATTCATGGTGAGTGCGAAAATTTGGAAATTTTCTCTGCAGAAATCTTTAAATAATTCCACTTAGTACCAACGATTACAACCCCGAAACTGTAACCTCACTAAGTATTAAGAATAATAAAAGGACGTGCATACTGATTTAAATTATATTAAATACTCTGAGTAACAGTTCTCTTCGCATTTCTGATCTTACTATGTTTTACACAAGAATGCAAATTTTCTAGTGATTGCTCCCAAAAATGGACTCTATTCTATTAAAATATTTGTTAAAAATATTCGTTAAGTCCTTTTTTTGATGCAACATAAATTATTGCAGCTGTGCATTATTTGCACAACAGCAATATATTCGAATTAATGAAATCAATAATGCAAACATGGCGACATACATTACGTGCATTATACACTGTAATTATTCGGCTGCACGAACTGCTTCGTTTTAATGCTAACAGTAAGTTTTAAGTTTTTATATCGCTAACTCATAAATAACTTGTCTTATTTCCTTGTGAATTGCAATAACAGTTGGATAAACCAATCTTAGACCTTTTTTTAGATTTCAAATTTGCTCAGATTTGACAAGATATGACCCCAATCAAATAAGACTGTTAGTAAACGCTAATAACTTTAAAAGCTAATAAATATTGACTGTAGTTTTATGTCGGAGTATTACAGACATTATAAGTTGTTTTAGAATTGTTTTGCCGTTATTTCTTCATATTTGTAAAGGATGATTCAAATCAAGTTGCTTTGGGGTATACCATCAGATTCCTTGAAGTGAACTAGTGAAAAAATTGTTCCACAAGGATACTAGGATACCTCCTAACGAGCTGCAGATTATGTTAAAGACGTTTCGCCGTTGACTGTATGATTGCTGTTTACTTTTCAGCAGTCCTGTAAATTCGTATTATTTTTATTTCATTTGGAGGCTATAACAATGACTTTTCAAATGTAATGCCATTACTTACTGTTTTTTAGTACTATAATTCTTGGTCAAATTAATTGAAATATTCCTAAATTTATCTTTTTTCATTAGAATTTCAAAGAATTAATCCATTTATCTTTGAAATTTTTTTCTGCATAGTACAATTTCGTCCTTTTTAACAATGCGCTTTATGTTATTATGTGTTATCAAGGAAATCGAACATTCTCTTCAAAAATTCAAAATTTCATTATCTGAGTCACCGTACGGTCGAAGACTCCTTGAAGTTAGGCTCAAATCAAGATATCTTTAACATTTTGATGGCGTCTGGCATTTTAATGAAGTTTCAGGTAACCTTATATTTCTATGATATTTATTTTTGTTCTTGTTGTAAAAAGCAGGCATTAGAAACGAAAGCCGATAATGTTGTTTGTATCTGATAACAGATTAAAAACTTTTAACTCTATGTGAGCGCTAAATACCTAAAAGTAGATAAGATTTTTTTTCCGATTTGGATCATCACAAAATTTGAGCTTGAGCTTTGGAATAATTGTGCGGGAAATCCTGTGACTACAGAAAGCATATAAAAAAAATTATCCGAATTCTAGATTTCAAATATTCCAAACTTCTTAGAATTTTTTGCCTTTTTTGCACCCTGTCAAATTGAAATTCTCGAAATTCTGAGTCGCACGATAACGTCTTTATGATATGAAGGGTTCCATCGAATCATCTATATTTTTAGCACTCGAAACTTCTGCTTACGAGGACTCAGAACTGTATCATAAGATCAATATGAAGTTTGCAGTATACATTGAGTTTGCGTAAGAGTAAATCTCATCGAAGTTATTTGAAAATATGATCAATCCTGCTTCTGTGACGCCATCTTCAAATATATTCCATCCAAAATAAACTTCCATCTATTACATCCGACGCGCGGGTCATATTTAAACGAAATGTATACAGTATGTTCATTTTTATGTTAGTAAATTATGATAGATTTGTGTTGCATAATTTTTGTCATTTTTGCACTAAGAGATGCTATTGAATTTGAAAAAACCCTAAAATTCTTCCGCGACAAACTTTTTTTTATTGTAGATCACTTACTTGAGCACTACATACTTCCCGAAGTACTTGCTGATACAGCGTTCCAATCTTCAGAATAATTAGATTCCATCGCCCAAATTTGAAATAGCCTTGATGATTTCAAAAACGTACACGTAAGGTAGCGGTGCACGATCATTTCAACAGGAACATGTTTTGATTTGTGCGCTTAGAATTTATATATTATGGGCCCTTAAAAATGAAACAAAACTGCTCTTCATGCAGGTACATTATGAATCTCCAGGATGTCATTGTAGGATTAAAGATTATGATTATTAGGCTAAGGATTATATTTGATTATGCACCATTAGCAAGCAGGTCAATAAAGAGACCATCGCATAAAGAGACCGCTGATGGGGAAATATCGACCGTGTCAAAGGCAGTTTCATGGGCCAATTCCCTCGTAGGTAGATAGAGCTCTGCCCGCACATACAGGTTACAGATGAACCTTTCGAATTTTGCAACTAAATCTTCGCCTAAATTAATCAAGTTTTTATGCAGTGAAATTTGCGTGGCGTGATCTACGAGCTTGCTTATGAAAACGACAAAACTGGGAGTCTACCATTAAAAAAACATTGAGTCTTAATTGGTTTTTTTTTATTAATTGTTTTGTTTTGATGCTATTTTCTATACTTCTGTGCCCGCTCTTCTTTGAAATTCTGCCCAATGCTGGGCTGTCCCCACGATTATTGCGGAACTGTGCTTGCAATCAAGATGTCCGAAATCTGGAACAGAATACCGCTGTCAACTATATACAATTGAAGTTTTTCAAAGGAATTGCTATTTTTGGATGAAAAAACACAGTATAAAAAGCCAATAATGATATCGTTTGCGCAAAAAAAGTTGCTAAAGGTCAAAAATCAGGAAAAATGTTTTTTTTTTCTCGTTGTTTCCTTTAAATTTTTTTCTGGATTATTTTAATGTTATTCTTGAGATATGAGCTTAAGAAAACTTCCAGTTTTTAGTGGATTACATACTCATATCTAAGGAGCTACCAGTCTCTCATAAGTTTTATGTTGAAAAACGTTTGTGCACATTTGTATGCTTAACTATTTCTATGCAACGAAAATTCATGTAAAATCGATAGTTAATGAGTTTACTTCGACACGTACATGTTAAGTGGATTTTACACATTATGTTTCTCATTTTACAATAAAACCAATCCCTTTGAAAACCTTCACCTGGATTTATTTGGCAGAACGGTATTTTTTTTTATATCTAGACTGATTGGGCTGCTCGAGCAAAACAGAGTGAATTTCAAAAACACTTAGATAACTAGGTCTAAAACTATAAATCTGATCCAAAAATCTAAATCTAGAAATTTTTACATCGTTTAATATATTGGATATAAGTGAAAATTTGATTCGGATAACATTCACAACAAACATCAACCAACGGAGCCATGCCGAAATTGGAACCTTGGTTTTTATGTCGTAACAAGACCCCTACTTCAAACCTGCGCAAGCAACACTAAATAATCAGTTTGCTTAAAAATTTAATGAAATGAAAAAAAAACTCTGGTTTAAGCAAGGTGACTCGTAAAATAAGTATACTTTTTTTTAATAACAGTATAATGCATCTTCCAGCTGTTTTAAATTGAATTTTTAAGCCCATCCAGACAGACCATTCAATTTAGTATTCAGACATTTTTTTATAACTTTAGTGAAAACTTTTTTAACAAACACATAATATTTATTTTGATTAAATATTTGTAATTGATACCAATTCAATCACTTAATATTACAAATAACTAAATAATTCTTGAAAAATCCATATCAGTTCAGCTCAATGCCTGTTTTATAGCCGCAGAGCTGCACTTGACTGAGCTATTTCATAGCCATAAAACATAATTTTTTAATGAAAACTTAAGACGTATTTTCTTCTTTTTATTCCCAATCTCCATTCTTATTTAAATTACATGGTTTACGTCACTAATGACGAATTTTTCTGCTAACCTATTTAAGTGAACAAATAAAAACATTATTAGCGCAAGCTGTTCACATGAGTACGACAAAACAGTTTTGAACACATTGTAAAGATAACTTCTGATAAGCAGTCGATCCATGATCTCAATTCATACAAAAGATTTACTTACCTCCCGTTGAAAATCATTATTGTGATGATATATAATCTGTTTACAAAGTTTCTCAAACTCGAACAATGCAAATGAAATTGTAGTTATGTACGTTCAATAAACAATAGTAGGTGCATGTTCGCTGCATCGTAAAGAAATATGATAGTTTCATTTCACCGTTACTCAACACGGGCAGAAATGTAGGGCTAGATATGAGAAAAGAATTTATTATAGCTCATTATTTATGCAGATGTATGTATGTTTGGTATGCTGTATACTTTTGAATGAATTTTCGTACCTTCAAAATAATATCGCCTAATTCTTTTTTTTTTCTAAAATAAAAGTGAGTAAATTAATGGAAAAATAATATTGATTTATAGTAGGTGCGTTTTTTTTTGCCCTTTTGGGCAGGGTAAGTTAAGTTGAGTTAAGCTCTTTATGACAGAGCTTTAGGTAAGTACATTGAATACAACAACAATCGCTGCCGCTGTAACTTCACTTCGGCAGCGATTGTTGTTGCTTTCCATGTTGTTACCTAAAGCTCTGCCATAAAGAGCTTAACTTACCTTACCTTACCCTGCCTAAGAGTGCAAAAAAACGCACCTAATATTATTTTCCTGGAGGGTAATGGTTTTTTTGAAGTGATAACTTCTTTAGGTGCGTTTGGAAATTTTGGGTGAGAGTAAAATCTATAGATTAGCGTCACGCTAAAAATGTTTACGGTGAGTCATATAGCTTTTTACGAAAAACACATTTGAAGAGCCATACTACACGAGCGAAGCTTTCGCCTTGTTTTTCGGCGAAGCTTTTGAGTTTGCAAATAGAATGTATTAAGCAAGTATAACCTCTATGGAAGCAAACTATACGAGCGCGTTTTTAGCCTCGTTTTTAGCTGCGTTTTTCGCTGTGTTTCTGCGTGCACGCTGAGCAAAACGCACAGATGCGTTGAGAGCTTTCCAGCGTAGCTAATTTTCCAGCGTTAGGTTTGTGAATACTATACTACCCTACTAATGCCTAGTACTATACTCTTCGCGAAACGAATTCAACGGTCAAATCCCATACAAAAGAGCTTTACTGACGAATTGAAAAGCTCTTTTTGTATGGGATTTGACCGTTGAATTCGTTTCGCAAAGAGTATAGTACTAGGCGTAAGCATGAACGTTCTATCTACATTTTAGTACTTTCGAGATATTCAATGACTTGTGATTTGATTTGTACTGGAGATATGTATATGGAGAGTGCATTTTTCAGTATTGATTTAAACATACTTTCATAAAAGATAGGTTTTTCTAATTTTGCGGAATGATGTAATGGATTATGTAGTTCTTAAATCCGGCGTTAACTCAAAATTGAGAAAAATGCAGATAGAACGTGTATGTTTAGTAGGGAAGTATATACGAACATTTTCAAAGGCAGAAAAATTGAAATTCGAATATATAACACTTCATACATTTCATTATGCACATATTATGGTTCTAAACAATGCTGTTGTTATGAAACGCTGTTGTAAGAAATAAAAAAATTTTATAACTATTTTTTATAATAGTTCATAGGAGTTAATTTCCCTCAGTAGTATTTAATTTACGTGTAGTTTATATACGATTAAAATTGTTCATTATTTCAATTTTATTACCATTTCATCCGTAAGATCACTGCATTAAAAATATAAGTAATAATTCTTTCATACTGCTACAGTTATTCTGATATCTCATTATTTTATTATTAAGCTGCTGTATTAAGAAATTTTCAGCGAAAATCATGTTTTTTTATTAAAAATAGAAATTTATATTAGGAATAACAAATTGAAATTTGTACGGAGCTTTTTAAAATGTATTCTAGAGAGATAAAGAAGAGCTCTCGTGTTTCGCTGCAATTTTTACCGCGGATAAAATTATTATTTGTAAAATTATTATTTATAACGTTATTTATTTTAAAATTATTGTTTATGACGTTATAATTTCGATATTTTTTGTTGATAATTTTGCTAAATTAAAGGTAATTTTTTATTTGTTATTTAGTCTTTAACGTTCATGGTGGAATGAACTTATTGTAAAACTAGTGTTAAAAATGTTATGATTACGATAGTTTTCGTTGAAAATTTTGCTATATACACTGAGAAAACACATGGCGCCAGACGGCATAATTTATAGACTTCTGGCGCCATGTACATAGTCGATTTAGGGATTGTGATAAAATATAGCGCCACACGCCATAATACATGGCGAAAAGTACATAGGCCTACACGCCATGTACTATAGTCCTTCACGCCATGTACATGGCGTGGAGGACTATAACACATGGCATGGAGAACTATAGTGCATGGCGTGGAGTACTATACTGTACTGTATGGCGTGGAGGACTATACTGTATGGCGTGGAGGACTATAGTAAATGGCGTGGAGGGCTATAAGCATAGCGTCTGCTCCTATGTACTATGGCGTGTGGCGCTATATTTTATCACAAATCGACCGAAATCGACTATGTACATTGCGCCAGAAGTCTATAAATTATGGCGTCTGGCGCAATGTGTTTTTTCAGTGCATCTGAAGATAATCCAATTTGCATCCAACAAAAGGCCACGAACCTTCTCCGGAGCATCTGGGGGAAGAGCACTTGATTTTAGGTTAGGTGATGGAATTTTATCAAAGAAATTCCCGAGGGATTCATGAAATCAATGATCATATCCTCTCCTATATTCAAGAAGCTTGCTGATATTTATACATCTCCTCACACAGCATGGCTGCGAGTTATAATTGTAGCGCCATGAACCATATTACATGCCTCATGGCACTATGTAATATGGTGTGTGGGGCCATAATCTCTGCGCCATGTAAGTATGGCGCTGGGAGCTATACTGCATGGCTCAGGGTACTATGTACATAGCGTGTGGCACCATAAATGCTGCGCCATGTAACATGGGACCACGCGCTATGTAGATTCTGACATTATGGCGCTGGGAGCCATATTGCATGGCTCAGAGTACTATGTACATGGCGTATGGGGCCATAAATAATGCGCTATGTTACATGGCTCTGGGTGCTATGTGGATTTTTTTCAGTGTAGTATAATTTAATTGATATAAATACATATTATGAAACTTTAGTTTACGACGGTGTTTTAATAATTTTAAAATCCAATATAAAACCACAGTCTAATTTCATAGTTTTAAGTTATCACTCCTGTCGGCAGTCCCCAATGACTGCTCGATGTTTTTTCACTCATTTCATTATTACTCATGTAATTTATAAATTCAAAAAGTTTTTATGGCTAGTACAAAACTGTATCTTTGTGTCTATTTTCCAAAAGTGGCGAAACATATTTTATTGTAACAAATTGTTGTTGAAATTGTGTTGGCTCTCACTACATTTAATTTTGTTCTATGCTGTCAATTTCAGCACCTTCCGCTAATTAAAACCAATCAAGTCTGTTCTGTGACAAGTTGTAGTTGTTCTTTTCATAACGTAGAAAGCCATAAAATCACATAGCTTTGTTTCCAATGTTGCGATAGACAGAATTTGGCACGTACAAAGACCTAAAAATTACAGTTTCTTTAAATAGCTTTTAAATTGAATTCACTATAGTTAATGTTTCTAATTTACAATAATTGATTTCATATGGCTTGAATTTAGAGCTCGTTTTTGCGTTAAACTGTAAATAATGTTCCACAGTTTTCAAAATGAACAAATTATGTAAGTGAATTTCGGTCATTAATTTCACTTTCAGTGAAAAAGAAATCAGGATGATAAAATTTGTATTTGTCTGATCTGAAATTTTTTAATCTTGATAAAACTTCATTGTGTGTTAATTCTCTAAATGCAAATTTTACTAGACTTTGATGATATTCAACATCACCGAAAATGGACATTGAAATATTTTAAGCTTAGTAGTACCGCGTTTTTATACATGATAGTTTTATTCCATCCTTTATTCTATTTGAAAACCATTTTTTCGCAATTTTTCAAAGTTTTTTATTTATTATTCTTTAAAATTTTATATAGTTTTTTTTTGTTTTCTTTCATTTCTTTTGACAAAGGTAATATAATTTTATTTATAATGAGCCTACTGTGTTCAGCCTCTAAGTTTTACGCAATATTTCAGTTGCTTTTGACGAAAAAACTAGTAAATAGTATGCATATACAATATTGGAGAGGTTGAAGTTCACTTAATTTTTTTTTTATTGTTTCTTACTTTTTTTTGTCCAATATTTCGGATCTGTTCTTATCGATTCTCACTGTTTTCATTGACATCTAGACTTGAATTATTACCAAAAGCTGTAATTCTCATTGTTTTCCATTCTATGTTTATTGTCAGCTGGTTTGGATTTTATCTTGGATCTCTTGTCTTGCGTTTTTTCTGCATTGACGAAAATAAGTTTGAAAGTATATCATTAATGTTGAAGAATGGAGGTTATGACTTCCTGTCATCTACGAAATGTGAGATTTGTGCTGTGGGCGCTATTGTGATGCCTGCAGTGTATAGTCTATACAACAGAGAAATCCATGATAATCTTTGCCGGACTTCGGCTTCTATTGGCCGTGTACTAGAGAGATGATTTGTTCATTCTGACGAAGAAAGTCTAACCTCGAAAAATGATCAAATCAGCTGGATTAGGGGGTTCGAAAAATGGAAACCATTCACTTTTACCATAATTCCTGGATGCCAGATTTTGTCGAATGCTTTGCCAATGTCAATCATGACTCTGTTAACTTTTTATGATTAAATCCAGTAAAAATACGTTGAAAAAAACGAATGATGAGGTAGTGAGTTTTAAAGGTGAATTGCTGCTCTGGAGTGAATGCTTCCTCAAATCGTGAGAGTATTACACGTTCGTTCATATAACAGGTCTCCAGTTTTGCAGAAATGTGAAAAACGTCTGTTGTTTCGGAACCACTGTAATGAAAGTTTTTGCAACCTTCTTGTTTGAAAGATTGCATTGACAATATCAGTTATCTGTACGATTATATCGTCTGGTATGTGTCGGAGGCAAATACTCGTTATGGTTTCTAGCCCTCTTGATTTGTGCTTATTGAGTTTTGCTACCAAATATCTAATATCAATTATTTCTCTTTGTTAATCTGTTGCTACAATATTGATAGCTTTTTCCTCAATCGCTTCACATTGGTCGTAATCCTCTGCCATTGTTGCATTAACTTTGAGCTGTAGCTTCCACGCTCCTATATTTGAAACTACTGATTGCTGCCATAGCTAGTTTATTCATCTGCTTAAAGTATTTTGCCGATCAGTGAACAATATTGTCGCTTAATTTGATGCTTTGTAAAAATCTTTCCCAATATACGTTCCTGGACAGTGAGATCTTATTCTAGGTTTATCTTTGCTCTTCGCAAAACTTGGATTCTTTTATTAATGAGCTCTTTCGTGTCTTTCGGGGGCACGTTAGTGTTATAGCTCTCAACCGGAGCTCTAACGGCTCATTCCTCTTTCACTTAGAATATATTTTCTGATAGTTTTTCTACCATTTGATTGATATTGCTGGCAATTCCAAGTAGTTGGTGGAAAGCTTTGTTTGGGGTTATGGTTGCGTCATAGATAGAGTGCGTTTTTTTTTGTATCGGAGGGGACGGTTTTTTATAGACTTCTTCTATCAAGGACAGCTCTGGGTTAGGATGCGATTAGAGTTTATCCAGTATTGTGGTCTGCATACTAAGCTGAAGATTTAATGAGAGACCTATGTCAAGGGCCTGGTTGTTATTTACCTCGAAGAAGGTTGGCTCGGTGGGAATATGGGTGCTTGTTCAATATAGTTTTGGCTATGTTAGCGATTCTGTCAGTCTAGAGTCGGTGGCAAAACTTAAATCTCCTCCTATGAACATTATGCGCTACCGGTCAAAAAGACTTGAGTGAATTCTAGTGATCCTGGGGGCTTGTATACAAGAATCACCACAAACTCAAAACACTGAGGGCGTATTTTGATTCCTGTCGAATATGTTCAACATCTAATGTGGAATATGGTGTTGGCTAATATTTTTTCTCTCGAAAGTATTGATACTGCCTACTCTGCCACGCAACTTCTTCCTATGAAAGTAAAACGGAGGTAGACTGCGGGCGTCCGAAATGTTTCCTGAATGTGTGTAGTCAAATAAGAATCACATTAACTTTTCCGTTTTGTTAGCAATAGAACTCGCACTCCCCCTCAGGATAAAAATATGGCTAACGATGTTTATTCTGGGTGCTTTTTAGATAAAGTTGAGGTGACTGAATATGCTGAAAACATTGCTTGTATTATTTTTGCCATCACCTTCTTCGCCATTGGTTAAAATTGGTCATGCATATTGGAGAATAGAGGGTTTGTGTATTCTGCATTTGGTACCTGATTAGAGTTTGATAAGAGTGTGGATGATTTCTCTGGTTTTTGGATAATAGAAGTCTTTATTGGCTTAACTTCAGGGATAGCGAAATATGTTTGCTTCCGCAAATAATTTGCGACTGTTTTTTTTTATCTTTTGAGGATGTTTTTTCAGGCTGTAGATTGTGCGATTTATTTTCCTATACTGTCATTTTTCTCCCTCTACATTTCATTTGCTCTCCTGGCCAACTCTGTTTAGAGTTCTATAAAGATTAGTTCTATAAGGGTTTTCATTAGTTGAGTCAATCTTTTTGGTTTCACTACTGATCTAGATCTGTCTATTCGTTTGTAGTCTAAGTAGTTGTTATTGTATCTGTTTTGAATATTTGATTTGTTTTTAGTTTCTGAGAGTATATCATTCAGTTCAGTTTCTCAGAGTAGTAGACCATTCGATCTCCAAAACCACAAGTGTCGATTTTTCGGTGTCGGAAGAATCAAATACTCTTTCATAATGTCCTGTGGTAGTGCTTTCCGCCTCCATTGGAACAATATCGCTATCGTCTGCCATTTGATGTGGTAAGCAAAGGCAGTTTCTTCGAGTTGCGCTCTGTCGGCATTTTAGTTGAAGACATGCTACTCGCTGCGCCCTACTTCGTCTGAGCTATATCTGCGTCTCTTTTGATTGTTGATGAATCTCAGCCATTTGGTGATTCATTTGGCTAACCTGTGCCAAAAGATCTGATTTTACTTTGCCCTTATCAGATTTCTCCGCCTCTATCTTGAATAACTCATCATCGAAGTTCCTTGTTCTATTTTGCAAGTTTCGTTATCAGATACCGGCTTTAAGTGCTCATCTTATTTGATTGTACCCAGAATTAAAATGCTCTGCTGTTTTGAAAAAAACTCTCTATTCTCACCTGTTTATAGTTTCCGGTTTTACTAGAAATTAAGTGAAGCTACAGTCTTGCCACTAAATATAGCCATATGACTACGCGATTTTACTAACTCAAAAAAGCCAAAAATGTGTTTTCTTTTTATTTTAACACTGAAAACTTTTTATGCAATTATCCCGTGACGAGAACTTTCTGTGATGGTTGATAGGTATAATTGATTCACAATAACTTATATTTCTTTTTGGATTCCAGGCTGCTTTTTGTGACACATTAGTTGAGACATCCCAATTCAAACTCCTCTAATTCAAGACCGCGATATAATTTGCTTTCTCCAGCTCAGTTCCGAGGCATGGCTCGTCTAACACAAATTACTTCAATTCAAATTCTGCCCAAAAACAACTAAATTCAATTTCTTCGCTATACCATCACTCCGAGATACAGAATCACTTCCCAAATCAGTTTAATTTATCTATTTTCATTCATCCTGGACTTTTTTACGTCTTTAGTATATCCGTATCCACTCCGAACGCAAAACAAGCATTTCCCCCACAGCTGATCAGCCCACTGTATTTATCAGCATTCGCCGCTGTACCGGTTATCAGTTTGCTAGCGCCGTTGTCGACATCAACACATCAGCTGGGAACCGAAAGCTGAAACACAAAAACCTCTGCAGCCAATGACCAGTGAGGTAGCCAATGACGATCAAAATATCATTCGTTAAGGGGAGCTATAAAACATAAAATTACATGATTTTTTTTGGAATAATTTTAATTAAAAAAAAAATTTAAATTATTTTTGTTTTCCTTTGTTTGTGAACACCAGGGATTCACACCAATGTTTTTCAGCGTCAAAATATCAATTTAAACTACTCTTTAAGGGGTTAGTACTGGTTAGAATGCTAAAAAAACAGTCTAATTTTCAATATTTGTTTTTTTTTTCAGCTCCATTATTATGTATAAATTTAAAAATTTGCATGGATAAAACATACGTCTTGAAAGGTACAAAAAAATATTTATTTTATTTTTTTCATTTTCCTACTTATTTATATAGGGCGCTAAAGTTGACGTCTCGAAAAATGCTTCGTCACACTGCGGACAGATAATCTCAGGAATGAAGAATCTGAAACAAAAAACCACACCGCATTTGAAAGAAGAATGTTTTTTACGTGGTAATCTACCACAATATTTGTAAAAAAAATTGTTGGAAAAAAATGGCGGTTGTTTGAAAATATTTTTCGAAAAATCGTTATTTTTTCACTTTGTTTCGCTTGCCAAATTTTTTTGGGTCAATTTTTGGCGTATATTGTGATAGATTACCACACAAGATACTTGAAAAATTTAGTGCACTAAATTTGACTTAAATCGGTTCGGCCAATCCGGAGAATAAGTGTCCGCAGTTTGAAAAAACGTCATTTCGAGAAAAACGCGTTTAAAGTTTTTTTTCCATTTATTTATTGAATATTGATTAAAAATATGTTTTTATCATGTACAATTGCTCAGTCTGCAATCGCTGGACCATACATAAGTATTCTTGAGTCCACATAAGCCAGTTGCTCTTGCAGTTGGGCAGTTTTTTTTTTTGGCCAAACACGCTTCCTTTGCCGCTTTTTCTGCCTGACTTATGTGCGCTTCACCTTTTTTCCGCAGTAATTATAAGCAGCGGTCTGCCGTAAACAACCGTAACTTCTTTATTTTTGGGAATATCTTAATAAAATTTTGAGACATAATTTCTGAAGGTATAATAAATTGAAAATTCAAAAAACTGAATTTTTGAAAATTATAATCGGTACTACTCCCTTAATGATTCTATGTTCTGATCCCGATCTTTTCAACAATGTGCCCGTCATCTTGATTTGAGTCAAACTCGTTTCAACTGATGTGCCTTCCTGTGTATACTTGGAATATTTTGATGCTCTATCCTTCTATGAATGCAAGCTTACCAAACTCAGGTTCATCTCATCTAAACTTTTCCGTTTATACAAATTCATCCACAAATACTTCTAACTGCAATAGTTATAAACACATCTATGTGCTCACTTCAGATTTACTGCTTGTTTGGAGTTTTGCCCTTTAATTTCGCATTGAATTAAGTATTTTCTCAGTGTAAAGATTTTTTGAAGGAAATAAAACTGTTCAGTTTTCTTTGGCAAATGTTCTTTGTGAACTCCGAAACCGTTCAAATTCAACTTTGTCGAAACTTTATTATTTTGTTCAGTGTGGAAAACTTTTTAATAATTTTCATTTTTATGGATTCCCAAGTAATACAGATACTAGATTTTTGAAGTCATAATGTGAGCTCTGTAATGTCCATCGTAAGCTCATTAATGTTTAATAGCTGTCTCATTGCAATTATTTCTTATGATTTGCAGATTTTAAAAATGTCGGGTGTTCTGAGTTTAATTTTTTAGTTCTATCCCATTTAATAAAAACAAAGACACTACATTGCAGAACATAAAAATACACATTCCAGCTAAATTGCTTTCCATACATTTGAAAAAAGGACTTTCACTTATACGAGTACGAAAAACACTTACGAGTATGTAGGTACTTGAATCCATAATCAAAATGCGCAAGCAGATTCAATTCAACGTCCACCATAACCATACACAATTTCAGCTAGTGCTACAGCTTCCAAGTTGTGCTGATAGATTCAACGGTATTTCTCTCTACATGCCAAATTCATATGAGTTTCTCCAAAAGCCACTTTAGTTTATTACCGCTGTTGCAATTATGTAAATTGCTAAATTATATCACGTTGGTTCACATGCATGCATTCAAAGGATAAACTGCTGCTTGTTGTGCGAATTGCTGTTGCTTTTGCGCGATTTTCGTTGTGGTATAAAATGGTGTAGTAGTGATTCGCGGAACATTCATTGATGCATATGTGCGTTGATGGAGATAAAAATGGTCGTTGAGAAACTGAAGCTGCGTACACCAGTTTCCAGATTTTTTTTGATTTATGCTAAACAAATTTCAATTTGGGAAGCGGAATTTTTATCATGTTGAATTGATGCTTATCGCTGGTTTAACTTCAAGAAATCCTTTAAGTATTGGAGGAATTTGAAATTCTCTCAAACTTATTTGTTGTATGTTACCTACTGCTTTCACGCTGAGTTCAAATAAAGGTATTCATTATTCGATCCATGTTTTTAGTAGTTTAGCGAAAAACGTATTTTGATGATAATACGAGTATGAACAATAAATGCATTCTTAACACTAGGTTTACGGGACGCGTCATTTTGATGCATTTCGAATTTTATAAGATAAATTACAAAAATCGGTCGCATTTTTATTTTAACTCTTGTGCTGATTTTTATTCATTGAATGAGCTAAATATATATTGAAGTCTATTTTCTTCAAAAGTGTTAAATAATATAAAATATAGCATGCATAAGAATATGCGTCAATTTGACGCGATCGTAATGTAAATAAAATTGTTTGTTAGTTTATTTTACCCATGCAAAAATTACATCAATAATAATATGAAAGCACTGACAATACATCAATCCTGTCAACTCAAATGAAATAAGGCCGAAAAGCAGCAGTAGAAAGGAAAAACGCGGAATGTGAAATGCAGGCAGAATGCGAAGAGATTTCGAAAATGTTAGTTGATAATAGTTCAAGTATTGAAAAATAAAATACTAGAGTATTTTTTGAATTAGCAATATTCTTTTGAGCTTCAACTTTATACTATTTTGATAAAAAGCTCTACTTTATCATATAAATATATATAGAAGAGGGAAAAATTTATGCAAAAATAACATTAATGAGGAGCTTTCTGGCTCTGAGGACGATGAGAACGAGATGATTCAAAACGAGGATGAAGCTCATTTTTTGGAATCTGATGAAAGAACGCTGGCAGGGGAACCCTCAAACAGTCAAAAAGAAAATCGACAGAATTTAGCTTTTCGCAGAAAATAGATGCGTATCCTATCCGATTCTGAGTTTGAGAATGAGACAAATATTTCAAGATCGTTCCAAAATTCGGATGACTTCTTTGGAATAGAAAAAGCAGCCGACAGAACAATTTGGATGAAATTTGATGTATGCGATTAAGTGGTCGATCTTCTGTCCACAAAATCTTCAAAGACATTGCTGTGCCTACTGGCTACGCAAAACGAAATGTGATGGAAGGTATCGTAAACAGTGCTTTCCATTTGATTATAATCAAAAGCATGATAGAACATATAAAGATTTGTACCAAAGAAGAAGCACGTCATGTTTTCAAAAAAGATTGGAATATTTCAATCAATAAGTTAGTTAGTAAATTCGAAATGTGCTTTTTGTGGTCCAAGGAAAGGGGCCAGGCTTTTTTTTAATGCAATGTCCAGAGATGGGTTTTCTGCAAATTCTTCGACACTTCCGATTTGATAAAAACGGAACGATGTAAATATTCACGCTCCGAAAAATTTGCATTGATATCCAAAATATAGCGTCAACTTACAAAATAGCCAATGCTGTTGTAAACCTCAAGAAAATATTTCAATAGAGGAGCAACTATTCCCTACTAAAGCCCGCTATAAATTCGCACAATATATGAAAAAAGCCGGTGAAATTTGACATGAAGTTTTGTACTGGTAGTAGATGTTCAATCTAATAACGTTATAAATGGGTTCCCCTACTTAGCTAAGGATGAAACGCAAACTTCAGCACTATAGCGCGGTTTTGTAGTTTTACACTTAATCGAACCATATCTTCACCAAGGCAGGAATATAACAACGGATAGTTTTTTGGAACAGTATTCTTCTACCTGGAAAATTAGTCGCAAAAAAATCAGTTCAGTAGAAACTATTCGAGCCAACAACAGATAAGTTCCAAAGTCAGCAAAAATCACAAAATGAAGTTACATTTTTCAGAACATTATAAATGGGGAAAATACTTACTCTCTATATACAAAATGGCGTGCAAATATTCTTCAAAAGCAGCATCTTTTCGATGACCACTCCAGGTGTTCTTCAAAATTTTAGATTCAGCGGCAGTAAATGCATGGATCTAATACAAAGAGTTTACTGGATCAATATTATCCCGAAAAAAATTTTCTATTTCAATTGGCCAACGAACTTGCAGAAAAAGAAAAGAAAGAATACAAAACCATAAATTATAATCAGCCGTCACCTAGTACTTCGCTAGAGCGCAAGACTTGCCAAATTTGCTTTCGTACAAGAAGCAGGAGCAATAGCTCCTGTAAAAAATGTGGGAAGATTGTTTGCGAAAGTGTACAAAAAATGCATGAAATAGATGTAGAATATTGAAATAACGAACTAAAATTATTGAATAATAAAAACTTTCTATAAATGTGTCTCATACAGGGTTCCCAATTTTGGTACATTTGCATCAGTTTGATACATTTGCATCATTTTGATACATTTACATCATTTTGATACATTTTTATCTGAAACTTATATTTTTGATACAATGATACAGCAACTCACTGAATTATAACGAAATGATACATTTTGTCATCCAGCAAATAAATTCAATTTTTTTGATAGTGCTGACGTGAGCCTACCAAATCTCCTCTCTCTAGCGGTAATAACTGCCAGCTTCAATCTACTTTACACTATGAACTACGAAAGGTATCTAATTTGTAATGACTCTGAATATTTGAAGTTTTCAAGCTATTTAAATAATACCGGGAAAATGAATGTTGGAGCGTCTTGGGATTAACAGAGTTTGGTTGAAAACAATTTAGGTGAATCAATGTCACCTGCCGCCTTTTTTCATGTTGACTTTAATAGCTGTACATTATAGTTTACCTGAAAACGAGATTTTTCTGTATCAAATTTAGATGGCAATGTAAAAAAGAACTGATTAGAGTTAAAAAGAGATTAGAAGAATTAGATTAGAGGACACTGGACACTGTATAACATACTTGCCCAAAACATATTCTTTTATTCATCATATTCATCAAATTATTAGTATTCCGATAGCTATACGGTTCCTTTTAAAGCCGAAGAATAATCTTTTTTTTGGAAATTTAAAACTGTTAATTCCCTTAAAAAATAATCTGCGCCCCGTATTAATTTCGTGAAAATTTTGAGCGTATTTTCAAAGAACCCACATTTTATTTTTTGTGGCCTCAATATTAATGGCAATAAACAGATGAAAACAAAGAGCGAGAAAAATTTGGGGTTTTTTAGGCTCTATATTATTATATAAATATAGTATGTAGCTCCAAACTAAGCTTAAGCTCCCAAATACACTTTTGGGAACTTTTTGATACATTTTTACCAATATTGATACACTTTTTGAAGAAATTTGATACAACGAAAAGTTTGAGAGTAGGAGCACTGGTCTCATATATTCATTTTTTACATATAGTGTATAAATATTACTTATAGTGTATAATTGCTTTTACTTGTGTAGTAATTTTAACTTACAGTGTATAACTGCTTTCTAAGAGGTTGGTTTTTCTTTGAATATATCTTTTCGCTCATGCGTCGATTGGTATATAAGAAATGCCCGTAAACCTAATGTTAAACTCACGGTTTTCATCTGGTTTGGCACTTTTGGAAAAATGTATACTATTTTGCATCGAAAGTATTGGTCCTTTTTCGCATAGATTAGCATCATCTTAGCTCTTAGAAACACATTTTCATAAGGTTTTATACAAAAAAAACTTGTCAGAATATTTAATGCAGTTTGTCATTAATCTGTGATAACATAAAACACTGACGAACGGTACTGATTTTTTGCTTAGTCACCGAAAAATCCCAACCGATTTCTGTCGTGCAGTAGCAAAATTGACCTGAGTTTGCTGACTCAGTAACCGAAAGCAGCGTTATGCTTTAGTTTGAAAGGCTAAATAAACTTGCCAAATAACGGCCGTATAACTAGAGAGGAAGAAACACAACAGACTCTCGTCTCTAAATAAAAAAGGTCCTTATAATAAAAAATTAAAGCTCAAGTAGTGTGGTAACTAGAGATTTAAGACGACAAATATTGCTATTGGATTACAGTAGAATCTCGATTATCCGAACATCGATTATCCGAATATTCGGTTGTCCGAACTTATTATTCACGGCTCTAATTACTGATTTTGAAATGATTTGACGACGCAAAGCGACATGTCACGACGAGTTTGTTCCCGCATCCGACGTTTAGGTACTCCCGCTCTCATTTCTTTGTGTGTTAGTGTTTGTTATTGTTTCATTTTACATTTGATAGCGTTCAACTGATAGGTTGTCTTTTATTTTTGTTTACGTTTTGCGTTAGAAATCTATAATGTCTAAGCGAAAAAGAGTAGTGTTATATCTTTAAGACAAAGTAAATATAATTGAAAGTTTAAAAAATGGTGAATCTGGCAGTAAATTGGCGCAAATCCATGGTGTAGAAGCTTCTACGATATCAGATGTCAAAAAAAATTTTGATTCCATATTGAAATTCTCCTGCACGCTTGAGAACGAAGATGGAAGCTCGCAACGTAAAGCCATGAAAAAATCTCATCCTGGAATTTTGGAGAACGCAGTTTTTACATGGTTCTTACAAAGAAGAACATGCGGGCAGCCCATATCTGGACTTCTTTAATGTGAAAAAGCATTAGTTTTTAATCAAAAGCTTGGTGGTGATACTTGTTTCAAGGCGAGCTGTAGATGGTTGCAAGATTTAAATCTACACATGGAATTCGTGAATTGGAGATTCCATGTGCGAAACTGTCTGCTAACGTTGCCTCAGCCGACTCATTTGTAGACAAACTTAAAGCATTTCTAGTTGAAAAGAAATACGATTTAGATTTTGTATACAATGCGGACGAAACAGGTCTTAATTGGAAAGCTCTACCAAGCAGATTATTGGCATCACGTCGTGAAAATGCAGCACCGGGGCACAAATGAGTAAGGACAGAGTTACGGTTATGGTTTGCGCGAACGCTAAAGAAACACATCGATTGCCACTGTTACTTATTGGCAAATCAAAAAATCTACGCTCTTTCAAAAACTTCAAAATCCCCTTAACTTACGCCAACCAACAAAACGCATGGATGAACACAAATATTTTTCTTACTTGTTATGAAAATACATTTATTCCTGAGGTGAAGAAATTTCAAAAGGGCGTGGGAAAAGGGAGCGATGTGTAATTGTTGTTATATAGTGCGCCAACTCACCCCTCGGCTGAAACACTAAGTCGAGGAAATGGGAAGTTTACAGTAAAGTTTTTGCCCCCTAACGTAACATCGATATTGCAACCTGTGGATCAAAGTGTTATATAAACTATAAAACGTTTATACAGAAAGCAGCTGCTGCGTCATATTTTGTCAGCAGACAGCAGTGAAATAGAAACGATGTTAAATATTTTCAAAGAAATAAATTTAAAAGATTGTTGCTATATGCTGGTGGAAGCGTGGAACTCTGTGGAATCGCAAACATTGAGAAGGGCATGGAATTATTAAAAACTCCATCCAATTCTTCAATTAAACCGCAGGACGATTTCAAAGAAATTACAGAAACAATGAAAATTCTTAGCATTAGTGAAGGGTGTGATGAAAAGAATATTAAGGAGTGGCTGAACTGCGATAGTGAAGACCCTGGATTCTAAATTCTAACTGATGAAGAAATCATTGACGATTTGAACAGTAACGAGAAAGAAGATGAAGAAGAGGCTGAAACTGGTGATGTATGTCAAGTGCCATCTCACGCAGAAGCTTTTGAAGCTTTAGATGCTGCTTTTAAATGGCTTGACCAGCGATGCCAATTTAGCTATTTTGTAGCTAGATTTAGCTACAAAAAACCCGGTTTTCCTATGTGTTTTCTCAAATCTAGCTATAAGAGCTCTAAAAGCTTTCAAAAAGTTGACATCACTGGGCTTGACAGACAGGACGAATCGAATCCCATACAGTTGTTACAACTGAAGCGCATCAGGGACTTGGCCGCAGTGAAAGGATGTGATTAGTTACGTCAAAGATTAATAACTAATTATTTCCAACCAAAATTTTAAATTACATAGGTATTATGTAATTAATTATCTTTATAGCTCGTAATTTTTTTTATATCGTATTGTCTAACTAACGTATGTAAACCTTTTACATAAAAATAATATATTAAAATTTAATTATTGTTTGATTTGACTTTGAAATCGATTATCCGGATTTTCGATTATACGGAATACATCTGGTTTTATTTGGTTCGGATAATCGAGATTCTACTGTACTTTCCTTCATATAAAAAATTATCAAATTATTTCCACCATATTTCGTAAAAGTTACATTTTCATCAAAACTTCTGCGTTTTATTTTAGTTTTTATAGTTATCAGCCTAGTTTTGCAAAAATGTGCAAATAAATTTGCTGCAAAAATATTTCATGCCAGAACTACAAATTCGACAGTGTTTTTGATGATTTCAAAAAGCAAGCTGAACTGTAATATATACTTCGTACACAACTAATTATATATTTTTTTATGTGTTGGCTTGAAGAAATAATTGGATATTACAATTTTTCATCATGAACCACTGCACCAACTTCATACTCAAACTTTTAGCAAGCTCTGCCCAAAAACTAAGCAATAATAAATCCTTGTATATTGCTGAAAGTTTTAATGTTATTCAAAACATACTCGCATAAGAATCTCTTGGAATTCTTTACTAATAGCCACATAAAAAACATCTACTCTGCAGCATCTCTTCTGCATTTTCCATGTCTCGGCAATTTCAAGAAACTTCACTTTAAATTATGTCAACAACCAAACAACATTTAAATGTCACAAGCAACAACGCAAAAAAAAAATTTCTGCTTCGCTGCGGTTTTTCCACTACAGTTTCCTGCCTCATCCCCTAAGCTAACTCATGAAAATACTTTCCCATGAAAATACTTTCCCATGAAAAACAGTGAACATCATTTTACGCATTTCTCTCGACTTTATTAATTAAAATAGTGTCTCTTCTAGTTCTATTTAAATTGCAAGCAACAAAAATGAACTTTCTTAAAATGAAACGATCATTGATACGAAAATAATTGGAAATGGCTAGTTTCCAGATTCCGATCATACAGTTTAGGGTATGGGAATGTTTTTTCAAAGATGCATTGTGAGCATTACAGACTGATAGATGATTCGAGCTTGTTGCAAATACATACATTGTTGCACAACGCATGCATTCCTCGTGAACTATAAACTTTTAGTTAACATCCCAATCTTGAAAATATGAAAATACTTTAATGCTCGAAACTTCCTGTTATCTTGCTACCATCTCAAAATGCAGCCACATCTCACGCTTTCGTCACTGTTATTGAAACGTTGCTCCAGGAAGTTGTGCTTGACAAATTTATCAAGTTGCTCAATACACCTAAACTAGACAATGACAGAGGTACAGAAACTTTCAAATTAATTTTGATGGTAACTACCTTTGGGATGTCCCGAAAGTAGTTTTTCATACAATATTCATGCATATGTTTGGACTAATTTAATTTTCTCAATTTACTTTGGTGAAAGATAAAATAACGAGAGGAAGAAACAAGTCACTTTTCACGACTTTTTCGCCCGGAAATATCCAAGAATGTGTGACTTGATGCTGAAGCGTTTGAGCTTCATTTTGTGAAAGAACAGACGCATGTCGTAGTAAACTTTTCGAATTTTGATGATTCGAATTTTCATATGTACTTGGTCCAATGAATTTGCTATGAAATTGTTTAGATGTACCGTAATTAAATAAGTTGGTTTTTTGAAGAGTTTCCACAGCATTTTCGCTTTGTCTGTGAGCACTTATAAAAAATTCGTTATAAGTTCACACAAATATAATTTAATTCCTCACAAACACATCCTCACCAAAATAGTTTGATATATTTTTTTAAAGTAAAAGCTTGATATTGGAAATACAAACTAAATCATTTTTTTCGCAATCCATGCAAAAAACCACTAGGCAAGATTGCAATTATATATTAGTTAAAATTCCACAACGAAAAATAGATAAATCGAATCGATGCAGCATAACGCTTAATCTATGAAACATCAAATTAAACACATTTTGAAAATTATGGCTTTAAGGGGTAACACCTATGTAGAAATTTCAAAAAAATCTATTTGTTTGTTTTTGCTAAAATGGCAGGGAAACATGTCTAGAATAACGTCTTAAGTTATTTTCAAAAATAATTTTTTTTTTCCCGAGTTATGAGCATAAACGTTGGACGCCCCACCGTGCGGCCTATACGGCGCGCGTACGGCACGCTCTGCTCCAAAGTCCTTATACCTACCACAGGTATCCGTTAGCGACTTTTCTCATTAGTAAATTACCATTCAGTATGACAGGTAGTAGACCAACATTTGCCACAAAAAAGGCAATAAATCCACAAAGCGGAAACGAGAAACGTGAAAGAGCCGCCCTTTGTTTTCAAATTTTAAATGCGTTTTTCTCGAAACCACATTTTTTGATACGGACCGCACGATTATTCAGCCAATTTTTATCCGATCAATTTGAAATTTTGGTACAAGCTTCACAACATCATTTTCTAGGGAAGTACGTACGATTTTGTTGATAAATTGAAAATTGTCATTTTTACGGCTGATTTTAAACGATTTTTTTTTACAATTTTTTTTTTTCACAAAACTGTACGCCAATCTTTCAAAATTCAATATTTTTGAAAACCAGTACGTACTTCCCTTGCTTTTAGTTTAAACTTTAAGAAAAATTTTGATTTTTGTGTTTCAGACCATTTGCGACGACGAAAAGTTGCGGGCCGTTGAGGCATCTTTGAAAAATCGTCTGATGCTCGTAGCCTGGTACAGCCGCTATTTTGTATTTTAGGACGTTGTAAAAATTAATTTGTATACTTCAAAACATGTATAATAAAGCCATGTAATTATTTTTTCAATCAAATGTAAAGTTTCCTTGGAAAAAAATGCAAAAAATCACCCTCGAAAACAGCGTTCCACATAGGTGTTACCCCTTAAATATTTTCCGTTTCCAATCCTTATACAAATAAAATAATCTTTGAACATTAATGAAATTAAACTTAGGACGCTTCGACTAAGTTTCGAAAAAGTCTACGAGCAAGCAAAGTTTTTTCACGAGTTTAACTATAATTATGTTTTGACTCTTTTTCTTCACAGTAAGTCTTTCATTATTAATGCGTTTACTACACTCTTTTTCGGAAAAAAATCTATTTTCCGAAGGCTATGACCTAGCCCGACAACTTTTTGATAGCAAAGTTTCACCATATTTTCTTGATGCCTTCTAATAGCGTTTTTTGTCAGAAAAGTGTTGACATGAAATTTATCTATTTCAGTTTTGTAACGGCATTTTTTTTACCATTTTCTAAAACTTCTAAATGCGTCACCAATGTAAAGTACTTAAAAACACATCAGCTACTTTTTTCACTTTCGTCCACGTGCTGGAATATCATACCCACGCTGGGCGCGGAAAAAATTTATATTCTAAAAACGCAAATATCAGTATTGTGAATATTCTTCGGAAATTTAGTCTTTAGTTGTATGCGTTGCCTTGCGAAAAAAGCAACTTTTGAACGCTACCGAAATCTTTAATGTCCCATGAGACACATTCAATAACCTTCGTTATCGACTTGAATATTTGTTTGATTAAGAAGTATTCAGTGGATAAATGTGTTTTTTTGCATTAGAATGCTTAAATAGTAGTGGTGGAGTCATTTATAGGGTGAAATATTTTTGGGATACTTTGGTTTCTTATTCATCTATATATAAGTCTAGTTCATCGAAAATAATATGAAGAAGTTATTACTTGTTTCGTTTGTGAGAAATTGCACAAGTAAAATAAAATACAAATATTGACTTGTATACTTGAACATTTGCTTGACCGTTGACAAGACTAAATCAAATATTGCTTGCTTGAAAATCAGTTGGTTTAGGAATTGTGCCTCTGAAAATTTGCAAGAAAATCTGTTATGTTCAATAAGAAATGCTTGTAACTGTTAGTCGTACTCCAAGCTCATCTGTTAGAATGCTGAGTCTGAATATACGGTTGCATTGTTGTTAGGTTCCCATTTTCGATTATGTAAGCATATTCATAGTTATGTGGCATCTTATATTACCTTTTCTAGACTGCTGAAAAGGATCCCAACATAACTGAGTTCGAAATTTCTTCGGGACTTACTAATCATAGTATTTGTGTGCAGTTTGTTTCTGTTTCCGAATGTATGTTATCATGATAATATCCTCTAAAATACAAAGAAATACAATTTTCTTGCATAAAAATGTATTTTGAACTGTAGTTCAGCTCCATTGCTGCAAATAAGACACATTGCTTTATCAACATCAGTTTTTGTTTCCCAAAATTTTGGATTATTTTATGAATGGCCTTAT
Source organism: Nemotelus pantherinus (assembly GCA_963978885.1). Classification (NCBI taxonomy): domain Eukaryota; kingdom Metazoa; phylum Arthropoda; class Insecta; order Diptera; family Stratiomyidae; genus Nemotelus; species Nemotelus pantherinus. The sequence goes on along the minus strand of OZ022265.1, from coordinate 99,538,103 downwards.
CACCATATACCAATATTATTTTATGAATGACCTTAATATATCTTATGTTTTCCACCGGAACTGTTTGCTGACGTACTATTCTTTTTCCAGCTAAATTCAAACTTTTTGGTCTTCAAGAAGTGTCCAGCATTTACTACTAACGATGTTGTCATGTAACTTTCTTGAAATTTGTTTATGTTTGGAATGAGCTTCTCGCTTTCCTTCAATTTGTAAAATATTGCCGGATCAAAATAATTTTCATAGATTATTTATTTTTTGAGCAGTAATTAGGTTTTTCGCTTCCGAATCCGAATGTTTCACTCTTCATCATTTTTTTTGTCTGTTGTTTTGAAGGATTTTCACCTTTTTTGGCGTTTTAATATCCTAGCCTAATTAGTTGCTTTCTTTACGGTAAATTGGGACATAAACCATAGCTTCTGCTGCAAATAGATTTTGTTTTGCACTTTATTGTAGTTTTGTCAAGCTAGGGATTCAATTTGTCTAATTGCATTGATTGATACTTACTGTCGAATAGGGCGCTAAAAAAGATTGTTTTTTGGTGAAAAAATTGAAATACATTCAGTTTTTCCGCTTGGTTTGAGTAATAATGTACATAAATCATCATTTGTTGTGGATGTAGAAACATTGCTGAATAAACTCATATCAGTCTAGCAGTCAAGAGAGCAGGCCTAGTATGCATTCCGCCCATTTTCGTGAAATCCTGTACTCAAAATCTAATTGCACCTATGTTTGGAGTTTTCAGTGAATCCCTCTCTGGCTTAAGGTTCATCCTCTGCGAAATACAAATTTTGTTATTCCTTTCTATAAATCTGGCAACAAGTGCTATATAAAAAATTGCCACCCAATTTATTTTCTAAGTCTTATTCCCAAGATATTTGAAAGCATTATTACTGACCATTTTCCACCTATCTTAAGGTCTCATATACCTGCCAACCAACATGGAGTTTGTACAGACAAGTCTAATATGTCTAATCTATTAAGCTTTTATAATTATATTTTTCTGCTTCGTTACTTACTATAACTATATTTCTGCGTCATTTGTAGCGTTTTCTCAGGTTCTTCAGTATACACTGAATATAGTTAAGTCTTTGATAAAATTAATCATATTCTCTTAGTTTGAAAACTTCATGTTTGTGACATCCTTGGGTACATTGTTTCACTAGCAGTGTGGCCATAGCACAAATCGTGAGCTTAAAACGATATCTCTGCCGTTCACTACAGTCTTTGGATTAACTCAATGCTCGCCTTTTGGGCCTTTACTTTTTTTACTATTTATGAATGGTGTAGGCTCTTTTTTTCAAGATGCTGAGTTTCTACTCTTCCAAAAAGAGATTTCAGAAAAAATAATTCTCTCAATGACATTTCCAAATTACAATCTACCTTAAACAAGTTTACCGAGCAACGTGTGTACTGTGCTTTTGTCATATTCAACCGCACCAAACTAGGCATTCAAAACAAGTACATCAAATCTACTATCAAATCAACTATCAAATCAACCAAGTTGATAATGATACGCTTCGAAGAAAAAAACCTTGGTCTAATTGCGGTCCATATTTCTCGGAGAGCAGAAGTTTTGCATAGAACTGTGTTTCCCTTGGAGCTAGTGCTTTCAACACTCTTACTCTCTTCCTCTGGGTGGGCGACTCTTCTACCCAACTCACCTCTCACCCATGATCTATAACATCACTATACCGTTAGTTGTCGAATGCTTGGGTACCCTCTCGTTGGGACGGGCTATAGCTGTTTTCAGGTGTTCCATGGTACTGTTAGGATGTCCTTCTAATCTGTCGAAGAGTTTTAGCGTTTTGTCTCGTATGTACTATATGTTCATCTCTATCCTGAATTCTCCATGTATGTCCGTGTTCCTAACGTATCATGGGATCCTAAATATTTTTCTCAAAGCAAGATTTTGACAAATCTGTAATTGTTGTTTATTAGTTTTGTATGTCTGGTAGAAGGCAGTGCTACCATAAGTCAGCATAGGTCGTATAATTTGTTTGTATATTAGTTTCTTGTTTGTCATGTTTAGTTTGTCTGGTTTAGTCATTGGTTCTAGTCTGCTTAGTATGCCGTTGATTGTTTGCCTTTTTTCGTGAATATGTGCGGTTCGGGATAGTCTGGTGTCGAATGTCAGTCCCAGGTATTTGGCTGTTCGTTGCCAGTCTATCGTCTGATTGCCTACTGTCAGCTGTGGTGGTTGTTGTCTGAGCCGTCTCGTTACAAAAATAGCTTGTGTCTTTTCGGCATTTATCTTCATTTTCCATTTGTTGAAATATTCTAATAGTGTGTCTATATAGTTTTGCAGATTTGAAGTTATGGCTTCTGCGTGCTTTGTGGTATAATATATACATACAAGTATCATCAGCGTACAAGGCTACTTTAGTATTGGGCAATCTTGGAATGCTGCTGCTGTGTATAGACTATACATTGTTTGGGGAGAGTGGTGATCCTTGCGGAACTCCAGCTTCTATTGTCCGCATTGTGGAGAGGTGGTTGTTACACAAAAAGTTCTGCCCTGGAGAAAAGATGCGATAAGTTTTATGAAGGGCAGTGGGATTTGGAATTCATGCAATTTCAAAACTAGCGCTGCATGCCAGACTTTGTCGAACGCCTTGGCCACGTCAAACATGACCTAACCCGTTGACTTTCTTTGACTTGAACCCTGTACGTATATCTTGCACCACTCTTGCGAGCTGGAGTTCAGTTAAGTGTTGTGGCTTGAAGCCAAATTGTACCTCCGGGATAATTGATTTTTCCTCAATGATTTCGTTAAGCCGATCAAGAAGAAGACGCTCAGCGATTTTTCCTATGGAAGATAGGAGACTGATAGGTCTCCAATTTTGTGGGAAGTGGAGATCTTTGCCTGGTTTAGGCACTACCGTGATGATTGCTGTTTTCCAGATCTCGGGAAAGTTTTTAGTGCGGAAAATAGCGTAATAGTAATTGTCTTAGAAGTTTTGACGACGCGGGAGAGTATGATATGTATGTTTGTCTCGTTCAAACGCCGGTCCATGGTCTTTGTGCCGATCTCTTATCTTCTTTTTGTACGGAGTACTATAATATTGGCCGTTTCAAATAGAAATATAAAAATACAATTGTGTATTTCTTTGTATAGCTTTTTCTCGTTCTCGCAGAGAACGCAATTACTCTGCACGTTTCGAGCTACACTAGAATGAATTACCAGGTGTGTCGCAGCCATAGATATGAAAGAATATACGAAATGGCTATCCGTGTACCCATACGTGAATGTGCATTTTTTAATACACGCACAACATTGCTCTCTCACAAAAATTCCGTTCAGTGCGCCCCTTTCTACCGCACTCAGCACCGAAAAGCCCTAATTCTCCCCCTTTTTTACGAGAAATGCTACCAGAGTACGAACGCAATCGCCGCATGTTAAAAAGAAAAGCCAATTTCCACGCGGTGAACAAAGTCTTGTCAAAATTCACACGTGTTTTTTCTGATTGTAGGGTAAAATCGGATACAAGGCGTTTGTTTTATATATTTTGTATGCACACACAAAAAGCATATAATGCATGTTAATATTGCGTTTATATGTTGTATCAAGTGTTTATGTACATATAAACCTCACAGTAGTTTGATTATTCCAATTTTAACCAAATTTTTATGTAATTGCTTGCAGTTATCTGAGAACGACAATTGCATAAGTGAGTTTAAGCATTAGGAAATTATTAATTTGTGATAGAAATGCTCTTGCATTAAGCATTCATTTACATGCACATACATTAAATGAAAGCAAGATGCAAGAAGTTCATACAACTGTTTAATGTTTTCCCATGCTGCCATGCTCCCCTATCGCCGGTTTGGCTTGTCTCACACATTCGTATCTCATTCTCACACCAATAGACAGTAGGTCGAAAATTGGATCATTTCTCAGCTGCGATTTCTAATCCATTCTCTCTTATATCTGTGGTCGCAGCGCTCTGATGGAACTAGGGTTATGTTAATTCAATGTGGTAAAAACTGTTACCGGTTTGAGAAAGTTCTTTAATTTTGTGAATTTGAGGCGTAACACCTCTGACTATCATTGTTTCATGTGTCGTAGTTACATGGCTCCTTCCTTCATATGTGACTTTTTCGTTGTTCATTTTCAAAATACTTTTTGCTCGCCTAATGTTACGAGCAGTAAGACGCCACGCATACTGAAGTATCGACAGCTGACTATAGAACTTTAGCTAGTATGACCCAGGCAGTGCTGAGAGCAATAGAATGGTATCAAGAGTCATTGTTTATTTCTCATTGCTTTCTGGTCCAATATGTTGACAAATTGATCACCATTTTACAAATGATTTTGCATATATCCCCGACTCTTGGTTCTTCCTTTTACACCTACTTTTAAAAGTGGTGATAAATAATCAGCCGATAACTATCGAGGTAAGGCAATTTTGTCTGTTATTCCCAAACTCTTTGAAAAGCTAGTTTTTGACAAATTTAGTATGTACGTTTATACACCCTCTTCTTAATGAACAACAACATGAATTTCGAAGGCGTAGATCAACATCCACCAATCTCATTATTCTAGTTTTTTCATGCTCTGCGAAATGGAAAGGAAGCCAATTTGGCATGGTACAAATGGACATTAGTAAGGCTTTTGTTAAGGTCGACTACTCAACTTTGGTAGATCAGCGTCCTTTGTTAATTGGTTCTTGTCTTACGTTTGCGATTGAACTCAAAATTAAAATTTGCATGGATAAAGTGCACGTTTTGAAGATTACAAAAAAAAAATATTTTTTTATTTTTTTTTCATTTTTCTACTTATTTATAGAGGGCGCCAAAGTTGACGTCTTGAAAAATGCCTCGCCATACTGCGGACAGATGATGTCAGGAATGAAGAATCTACCACAATATTTGAAAAAAAAATGATCAAAAAAAAAAATGGCGGTTGTTTGAAAACATTTTTTGAAAAACCGTATTTTTACTTTGTTTCGCTTGGCAAATTTTTTTGAATTAGCTTTTTGCCTGTATTGTGGTAGATTACCACACAAAATATTTGAATAAAGTAGTGCACTAAATTTGACTTAATTCGGTTTGGCCAATTCTGAGAATAAGTGCCCGCAGTTCGAAACAACGTCATGTTGAGAAAAACGCGTTTAAAAATTTTTTCCATTTATTTATTGAATATTATTTAAAAAATATGTTTTTATCACCTACAATTGCTCAGTCTGCAATCCATGGACCATACATAAGTATTCTCGAGTCCACATAAGCCAGTTGCTCTTGTAGTTGGGCAGTTTTTTTTTGGCCAAACGCGTTTCCTTTGCCGCTTTTTCTGCCTGACTTATGCGCTCTTCATCTTTTTAAACTGCCGTAACATCTTTGTTTTTGGGAATATCTCAATAAAATTTTGAGACGTGATTTCTGAATAATAAATTGAAAAATGCAAAAAACAAAAAACTGATTTTTTCAAAATTATAACCGGTACTACCCCCTTAAAAGAACATTGCTAAGCAGCTGTCTAATTTTTAATATGAGAGACTTTTAATATGAGTCAATGTAGAAGACTCCCTCTCATGAAATTACTTGCGACCAAGACTCACTGGGTATGCAACTTTGCTCAAGAAATACAATCATCACACTACCTAGATACTATTCTTTGGGAATTTAAAGAATCCTTTTGGAAAAATACTCTAAAATTACTTGGAAAAAAATAATTCAAATCGTCGACCCTCCTGAAAATATTTAGTTTTTTGAAAAAAGTGCAAACGATAGATAAATTTTATATTTTGTCCACCCTGTCAAGTTGAAATTTTTGAAAATTCCTCGTGGAGCAAGAATGGTGACCCTTCATAGAATTATTCATTTTTTGAAACCTGGAATCTTCTATACACGAGAACCTTTGATCAAATCATCAGATAAAAATGAAAATCACAGCATGTGCTAAATCTGAGCAAGAGCAAATTTAAGCAAGAGCATCTCTTATAAATGTGATTTAGAAATTTGGCCAACTATCTGGTATTAATGCCATCTTGAAAAGTGACCCAAAAAAATAAATGCTTAATTCTCTATAACTTACGATGCAGTCATCAGTTTTCAAAGGAAATTCACATAGTAGATGGACTTTAAGTTCGGTCAGAATTTATTTGAGAACAAAGAAATAATTTAAAAAATCGAACCAGGGAAAAAGTTTTAAAACGCAAAGTTAATAATTTTCTCTTCTTGAAATCCGAATTCCAAAAGCTTTGAAATCCTATACGAAACAATTCGAAAACGTTTTAACGATCTCACTAAAGTGAATCATAAATGAGTCGCAGGCACAAAGGTGTAATCCACTATTTCTGATTTCTATGATTGGTCTCATTCAATGCAGATGGACGATTATTGACTGAAAGATGAGCTTCTGCACAAGTTTAGTTCCAGACTCCAATCAGAGTTTTTCGGTATTAATCCCAAACAATACACATTCCAAAATTCTACGTTATATAGCTGAGTATGCTATTATAATTTCGTGAGAGTTGTACTGAATTGAGCTATGATTCGACTTTTCCCATAAGCGTTGTTAAGAATGATACGATGTGGGATATCATGGATATTTTGATTGCAAAAGTGGATTCGTAAATACAATTAATAAAAATAATAGGCTAAGAAAAAAATACAATATATATTGCAACGGCTAAGCTGCTGAAGATTTCATACCCTACTGTTTAATTTCTTTGAGCTTTTAAGCTCATTTAAAATGGCTCGCGTTGGAATATGACAAACATGCACGAAAATACTCTGATTGGGGGCTAGTGTAGTTTGAATTTGCAGATTGAATATTTTTACTCAAATTCAATCAATTCGACTGTATTATGAATGCAATTGCTTGTAGTTCTAGCAAAAATATTACGGATTTCAGCCCCGGAAAGCTTTTTTTTACTTTAAATAAAACCAAACATTAAAGTAAAACAACACAGGTATTTAATTTCCGTACACACCAAATTATGAATTTAATTTTGCAAATATATTTTAAACATATTTTCAAACATTACTGCAACTAAACGAGCTCCATCCGAAAACCAATTAAAATTTCAACCTATTTAAATTGGAAATTTTCCAATTATGTCAACCATGCCACATATCATACACATCACAAAATTTCGTTACACTTGAACTAGTTGTGAAATGATTAAATTGCATATTCGACGAGTGGGCAAAATTGATTTTGGTATGTTCTGTTTTTATAGAATTCGTTAGAACTATTTCGGTGAGACTACGTTACAACTAAAACTAATAAAAATCCAAATAGAAAATGCAAAACATGTTTGAATAGTAAAGATAAACTTGATTTATCGATACTATAGAGATAAGCTGAGTTTCGTAAGCGATTCGAAATATTTTACATGAAATTAAATTGTAATAGAATTGGATAGCTTCGTTATAAATTGAGTTCAATGCATTTAATTCATTTCATTAGATGAAGCTTCATATGAAGTTTTATTTGCAACGATTTTCCTAAGGATTTTAAAAATATTCTTTTTACAGTATGGTTGAAAAAGTTTTGGTTAGAATTCAATGCTCTGGATTTCTAAAGAGAAGATTTGTGATCGAAAAATGTCTTGTATCAAACATACTTCTGTAAGTTTTCAAATGGTTCCAACAGAGAATTCAGAAGTATATCCTACGCTTCCATATTAACTAACAAATTGCTTTTAGCTCTTGTATCAAGAGACCACAGAGACTTCCTGCATATCTACCAGTAAGCTAATCACGACAATCCGAAATTTTTGGTCATATTATTCAAAATTCAAAAGTGACCAGAAACGCTGTTGAACCAGTTTAGATGTCTAAGAAAAACCGATTGATTTTTCAGAAGCAAACAGCTAGATAAACTCAATAGTCTCCCATGATAAGCGCCAATTCAAATCCAGAATTTTTAAACAAAGTACTCCAAAAATGCTGCCCAATTATTTCTATAATTTGCAATTACCATTTATATACATTTCCCTGCCGCTTTGAAAAAAAACCCGGCTCATCTGCATCCCCAAAGCACGTAACAGCGAACAAATCAGAAACTTTTATCCCACCTCATTTTTGTCCAACTTTGCTACAAATTTATCAGAAATTTAAGAAATTTCACCTTTGTTTTTGCCCCCAAATTCCAATTCGAGTTTAAGTCACAACATACGAGAATAAAACTGAAAAATGTAGTTCATGGTCTGCTGAAAAGTACAAATATTCCCATGTGCAAATTTTTAAATCTGCTTGAGTAACAATATCCTCAATGGCAGCGAAAGAGTTACACGTTTTCGAGAGTTATGCTTTTCGAAAGTTTTTTTTTCAAATTATCAGCGCCCGAATAAAAAACAATTTAACTGCAATGTTCTGTTAAATAAAACCATTGCAATAAAAACCCACCTGATTTTTTTTTAACAAAGTGTGCTATGTGTTTTAAGTCGATAAAGGATGGTTTAACCAGACTGACTTAAGAAGAATTCAGCTCCGAGAAAAGCCATTCTTTTCATCGGCAAAGCCGTGCACTGGCACATGAGATAGACGGCAAACTCTACTCCACTGGTCCGATAGAAATCGTTGAACTGACAACCCAATCGTTTTGCATGCAGTCCTTTGAAATAGTGGTATGTGAAAATGGCAAAAAACCAACGAAAAGATGATCATCATTTTCGCGTCCTCAGAAATCTAAGTCTGTTTATTATCGCAAAGGATGATTCCTCAAACTCAGGAGCAAGCATCCATACTTGGTAGCATCCTCAAGCTATTATCTCTTCCTTCGAAAGCTTATCCAATGTTCATTTTAACTCACTTAGAAATAATAAAACAGCGGAATTATTCGGAAACTTTTATTACGTTAGTTACACTTCCGATTATAACTCAATGACTCGAAGATAGAAAAGGCAAATGGGATTCGGAAAAACAAAAATTCCAGACTACATCATCGACTTATGCACTTTTTTGTAGATTTCATTGATCATTTCGTCGTTTCAACAACTACAATGTTGAATTTGGTAAATTCAACAATTGCAACTTCACTTTACGTACAGAGTATATTTTCGTTGTGTTGTCCAATAGGATTTCTTTCTTTTGATGTAGGCTGAAGTTTAGTTAGAGAGAGAGAGAGAGTATAGTCAAATTAACAATGATATTTTGCTAGGAATCAACAATATTTGTTTGCTTATATTGAAAGAATGCTTGTTGTTTCTAAAAACTGACTTATCATTGAAGTCAAAACAATAGTTGTTGACAGTATTAAAAACCTCCTGTCGACTTAACGAAATAATTCATTTCTTTTCCAAAATATTATAAATCTTTGATTGTATCGCAGCAAATTGTCGATTTCACAACATTTATTTTTCACAGTGTAGTTTTTGAATTGTAAAGCATTGAATTTGGTCAGAATGGAATTTTTAGCGGCTAAATGATATTGAATTATTACACTGGTCAACAGTGGTTTTGTTGCCCTTGATATAATAATAATTTGGAGTAAGTTTACACAGACAATTTATGAAGCTATGAATGCTTTTGGCATATTGGCTCTAGTTTTTTTTCCAATCCTCATTTTCTTATTACAGCAGTCTGCCATTATGTGACGATCCCACCTACCCTGATAACTTTCCTCCATTACTTTGAGGTCTTGGTGGAAGCGTTCTGCCTTCTCCTCACTGTAATTTACCAGGTTACCAAGAAATCTATCCAGATGATGGTGAAGAAAGTTTAGCTTTATGCTAATATTTGCTCCTTCAATCTTGAAGCTTGTCACGTTCTGAATTCGCGGATGAAAATTGATTAAGATACGCCCGTGCGATGCTAGATATTTTGCGTCATGTCACGTATCTGAGGATCGGAGTTGGTTAAGTTTGGTAGTAGGACACCGAACGACGACCCTGGTGGTGAGGTAGCTGGCCGCAGCTAAACTATAGGACCCGCGGTCTGTTTAATTAGTACAACCGACGTTCCCCATGGCTTAGATGCTAACCAACCTTTGCGTCGAACCCGAAGTCGTCACGACACGATGGACACAAAAACATGAATAAGCGATACAAACCAGCGGGGTGTAGGAACACCCGAATCATCTGTATCCTCATCGTCCAGTTTTGTCTGCGCTCGATTGTGTACTTCGTACCCAGAATCGCCGTTTAATCTAGTCTTTTAAGATGAACGTTGTGGACTAGATCCCAGTCATCGTTGGAAATGTTTACAATACTTTTGTCGCGCAAGATACCGGCATTATTAACAACGATATCAACTCGACCAAAATTTGTCAAGGCTTTGTCAATGATTTTCTTTTGCCTTCGACTACGGAATGGTAATCAGAGAGAGCAATCCCACCTTTTGCTACAATTTCATCCACAACTGTATCTGATGCCCGCTTGGAGCTACCTTCTCCTACTTTACTTCCATCCAGATCATTAACAACGACCTTTGCTTCTCTGGCTCCGAACAGCAATGCATATTCGCGGCCCAATCCTCCTCCGGCGCCCGTAACAATAGCTACTTTTCCGTCGAAACGCCATTCAGCCATTTTTGACTTGCAAGTCTCCCCGGTTGTCCTCAAAGCAAGCACAATCTAATTTAGATAGCTTCTTATCAGCACTTGTACGAAGACGATAATTTGGCCGAAAGTGATTTTAAACTACAAAATTGCGGCCACTACGGCGTCCATCTCTACGTTGTCATTTTCATCTGTCTACTTCACCGCTCAAATCTTTCGATGCTTTGGGGGCGACGCCTCCACGACTCGAAACACTAGAGTTCCGCGAGTTTCATTATTTCCGAATAAGCGAAATACTCTGATTTCGATACATGTTTTGTGTGCTGACAGATCGAAATGTCACCAAAGTGTCAGCTGGGCCATCGGGAATACTGGGAATATTTCGAGACTCGACGACCGCTCGGAAATGATGAATTCACAGTGGCAAATGATGGTGAATACCCGAGGTGAATAGCCGAAATGACAAAGTGCATTAACACTGCACGCAAGAAATGCAACAAGTGCATTAAGCGGTACAAGTACCGCTGAAGCGAATAGATACGAGGCTTGATGGCCGGGGGCGAGCAGGCCCCAGCTCTCTTATTAAGCCAACAGCGGTAAGGATCGAACGTTTTGGAGATTGATCGGCGAAGTAACTATTTGCATTTATTTTTCATTTCTGGGATTCTGGATATCAACGACTGAGGTGCTACCGGTGAGCGGAAGAAGATAACGGAGGTAGTACATGGTGAACGGCGATTGGCTGTTCAAGGCGCGTTGCGATACGCGACGAGCAGTAGAAAATGTAAGGAGATTATTTTGAACGGGTGATTTGCGTAAGAACGGCGGTGACGACGGCGGCGTGGAATGGCGAAGATCGTGGTGGATAAGGAGCGAGCAGTTGAGGCATTCCAGCAGCATAGACTCGAACTATTTTGTGGAGTTTCAGCGAGCGGTGGCCAGGCGGCAGGAAAATTAGGCTAGGTATGAGATATCGAGCGATTTTCTTTGTAGATACCTATTTAATACTTACTTTCACAAAGTGTGCAATATTTCGTGTCTGTTTTGCTGTCTTATAAGCACCACAAATGTCGCAAAATACATCAGGGCTGAATTTCTATTTTCTTTGCGATGAACTCATATTTCTACGGACAAAAAAATTGTATTCAAATCAAAATTCAATGAATAAAACCGAGTATTGAACCTTATATTAGTAATTTACCCAAATGCGCGTCGTGTGTTCTCTAATCTTTTAAATAAATGAATTTTTGGCGGTTTTACGAAGTGGGAGATCACTGGCACAAACACTTAAAGTACGTATGCGCGAAAAAATACGCATTAAACTAATTTTAATCAGAAACAAAACGCTTATTAACAACTCGAGTTCCGCGGAGCCGACGTAAATTGTTTATTATTTTTTTATTATTCTGAATACATCAATATTCTAAAGCCGCTCTTCTTCATGTTATTTTCCGTTTTGACCGTCAGTTCGAATAACCATTACCTTCAAATCATTAATAGACAATGGTGAATATGCCCCTGGCAAATCAACCAGGATAAATTATTGCAATAGAGGCTGCTATCACAGACGTTATCAAGCGTGAACATTCGATGCATTCAAAGTTGGTTAAAATAAAACTTATCAGTTAAGTAAAGAATGTATCTGTTTAATCGAAAATTGTTTGCATGAAAAAATCATAGTGCTAACAACAACAAAAAACTAAAAATAAAAACTCGAATATTCACACCAGCATACATTTAATTGAACTGAGTACCACGTGCAACCTTGTGACTATTATCTAAACACGTTCGCTCATCATTGTTCATTATTTATTATCAATGCAATAATTCAGTTCGAAATAAAATTTTAGTCTCTTAATGCATCAAACATGCTGATATAATGACTCAAAATAGCCTGTTGGTCACAAATTAATTATTATATATTAATGGCTTATCGTAATAGCTTTAATCCTCATTTCGCAATATTAAATTTCCAAAAATATTTATCAACGATATCAATCCCTCAATACATATATGCCATTTCAGCAAAAATAATTTATCTATGCATGTAATCTGAATATCAATTTAAATTTTTCATTCAATGAAAAATTACTTACGTCACAGGCTTGACAACTTTCTGTTCAATCATCATTAAATCGATTTCTGATTCAAGATAGGTGACAAACTTATTTACAATTTACCCTCGATTTATTTCCATTAAACTTTTAACCTAAATTCCCGGGTAATGAATTTATCATTTGAACAGCTTATGATACATAATTTTTAGTAGACAAGATTAACGATACAGATAATCAGTGGAAATAACTCTTAGTTTGGACCTTCGCCAAAATGATTATTTCGATAGTGTATGTTTAGTTTTTTTTTAATAATGAGCAATTAAAAAAGGCACATAATCAAAGTGGCAGTACAACGTCTATCGTGCATATCAATTGTGGAGTCTGAAATAAATTCAAGTGTATATCAAACTGAAATCAATCAATACAATACATTTTCCTTCTACTCAAAATGTGTACGATTCGTTTCGATAAACTGCTTCTTCATTGCACTATTGACAGCCAATTCGATAGATGTTTGTATGGTCGATATCGAGCAACTGACGCACAGTTGAGAGTAAACAAACTTAATGCTAAAGAGTGTTGGATTTATGTTGTAGAAAATACGTACCGATGTCGGCATGGGAAGTTTTTCCATCAGATATGTATGTATGTATTTGGGGATTGGGTGTAGGAAAATCCATTTTATGTAAAAACTAAATAAACCAAGCATGAAGCCTGTGAAAGATATTTTTTTAAGCAATTATGGAATTAAGTTGAATGTTTCGATGGTTTCTAATGAGAATTATATTTAATGTACTTAAATTAATTAAGAGAATAAAAGCATTAGCATGGCAAAGCATTAACAAACAATGGAATTGAAAACTAGCTGGTCACATTTATTGTGTATGTGCTAAAAACTATACTCACATCACATGATTATGGACGCAAGTTGATTGTAAGGTTTTCTAGCTCAGGTAAAGTAGCATAAAGTAATATCGTACAGACTCTATTCCTTTTTAGAAGCACATATCCTTGTCAGAAAAACTTTTTCTTGCTATTCACTTTCAAAGAACTGGGTAGCTACACATAAGGCCTTTCTGTTACTGATGCCGCAGTATATTTGCTTGTTATTGGCAGTTCTAGGGATGTTTGAGTCCAGAAATGAAAGCGAAAAAGGCTAAACACGTTTCAAAGGATTCAAAGTATACTTAGTTTACTGTACTGCTGTTCTTCTAGTTTCATGTGTACGAGATTATTTGCAAAGTAAAAGCTGGTGCTAAGCTAGTTTTTCTGTCAGATTGACATATTGGATAATAGCTTTGTGCAACCTGAAATGAATTTTAATTTTAATTCATCATATGGTGTTGAAAATCTTAGAAGTATATGGTAGAACCAATAATTTAATTTCTATATCATGCATCAGTTCAAAACCAAAGTATCGTGTTTCCGTAAATTTCGTTTATCAACAATTTTATCATTTTTATCAACAATTTTTTTCCTAGTCGAACTAGACAAGTTTAACTTCACCTGGCGGACTGTTTATCTACTATCTTCTCTCGAACCTTTTGTTTTATAACGATACCAAAAATGCTGGCTCGCGGAGTAGAGGGCTAGTCCAGACCGAAGATCTTCAATTTTTTCAAGTGATTTAGAATAGTTTCAACTATCTATTCCACAAGCTGAGCCTTGCAAAAACGGCGATAAGAATCTTCCAAATCTACTGCTTCTTAGTCTTTCTATAGACATTATTTGCATTTGCTTATAGCAGTTTGTAATATTGATAAATACTTTTACTACTTTCTTATTATTGTTACAACTATGTATTCAAATTAGCTTCTCCAGACTGTAGAAGACACTTTAGTGGCTACTCGTTTAGTGGCTTTTGAACTAACTGGGTAGATTTCTAAAGCTTTCCGCTTCCCGCACTTGAACAAATACACAATGTTAAAATAAATCAAGACACGAGAATAAATCAAGAATTTTGTGGTATCTTTGAATCATAGATTTGAAAAAGTTGAAGAGAAAGAGAAAATCCAGCTGACATATAAGCTCTGAGACATTATTATTTTCCTCTTCCTGTCTCGATAAAATATGCGAATTGAGTGCTAGCCTGGACAACAAGCCTCCCGTAATCACATGGAACAGATAGGTAGGCGGATAAATTCTCTTCTATTTCCATACGAGGGTAGTTTGATAGATTAGTGACTTTTTGAATGAACTATTTTTATGTCGGCAAATAAGCGTTTTATTTCTCAACATAGTCTCTTTTTAGCTCCATACACTTAGTTCAGTGTTTTTGTAATATTTTTTAATAATTGGTTTCTTGAAAGCCTTCCAAATAGGAGTTTGTTTTAGTGATGACCTATTTATTCGACCCAAATCTCTTACAGCCCAGTCATTTCTTCAGGGTTACAAACTGGGAATAGTCGCAAAGGCCTAAGCTCTAGATGAGGTAGCAGTTCGTAGGCCAATTGATAGATTTTTGAAATGGTGACTACACACGTATACATCCGTTAATTTTCTTGATGGAACAACACTTTTTTCGTCAGCAAATGCGGTCATTTCTGATTGAAATCAATATCAAATCTGCCCAAAAGAAACTGAAACATTTTTAGGAGTTTTGATGATGTGAAGACTTTTACTAAACTGCTTTATTTGTTTTTAAAATCACACTGTTATTGTAACTTTCGCTTTTTAAAATATTCAACCCTGTGAAGAAAAGTAAAATCTGTTCCGATACTTTTTGTAACCTTCTCCACTTTTTCAACACAAAGGCTCACATTTTCATATATTTATTTCTATGAAATGTTTTCAAATACAAAATTTTCCTCAAAAAAGTTCATGGAACTGAAACTGAACTATGACTTGAAATTAGTTTTGAAAGCAAATAGTTAATAAGACATTTTTGGAAACATGTAAATATGTATCTACCGCAACAAGTTTTTGATTACTTTTTACCGTATCTAAAATCTCCGAAAATGAATCAACATACTTATTTCCGGTTTCCGAAACTGCTTAAAATAATTTTTAAAAGCTTAAAATAATTTTTCTAAAATACTCGTCTCAATAACTCTAATCGAACTACCACATTAAAACACCATCATAGCAAAATGTAGCTACTTAAAAAAAATTGCTTGATTTGTCTTCAAAAATATCTTACTGCGAAATTTTACCTAATACTATCTAAAAGGATTAATAGCTAATATAAATTTAAATTTTCGAAAGGAGGTTAATGATGCAAACATTGTTTTGAATCGAGTTTTTTTAGATTCCTATATTTTATTTTCAATAAAAATTTTATTTTGCTTTAAAGTGTACATTCCAAACCTGGCTTAAACGCGAGCTTTTCCAAACTTAAACGCGATGCAAACTTCACCACTAGTGATGGTCAATTTTCAATATCGTTTTAAATTGGTTTTCGATTGAAGCGTGTTCAAGCCATTGACTTTTGCTTAAGTGTCTCCAATTTTTTCCCAAACTCTTAAACCATAATAAAATAGTGATCCTTCATGAAAAACAAACAATCAAGATTGTATCTACAACGGCCTAACTTCATTGAAAACGCAAGAGAAGCTTTGATGGTGATTATCACTGTTCGCTTCACATTTCGTATGAAAAAAGCAATGGCTGCTCTTCTTTTTAACATTGTGTTCTTTATTTGTTAACAGTGTGATTAAAAATTACCATTTCATTAATTTTTTGTTTCGTACCATATCATATATAGCAGCACTTTTAAAAGCACAAAACCAACGCAGTGTCAATGCATAACGCATTTATAAATGAGCAACTTTTTCGTCAAAAATATAATCAAGTTAGATCTCTCTCCAACTCAATCTGTTAGGAAGAGCGAAACTCTGTTCTATAGCCTTTTATTTGTGCCAAACTTATCAGTTAGGACAATCATACACTTTCTGTATGAAATTTTAAAATTATTGTGTAAAAGTAAGAATTAGAATGCTATCGAGCTTCACTTATAGAATAAAAGCTCAAAGAAATCATTTCGTCGGATGTATGCCAAAACCATGAATGTGCTTTTTTAGCGATTTTTTGTTTTTCAAGTCACTGTACGTGGAATTTGTATATAAACAATTTTCCAAAACTGGGAATATGAAATTCTATTTTATGCCTACACAATTTCAAAATTTTAAAAATTAAAATCTAAGTATTTGCAAAATGCGTTACGTCAAAATCATGAATGTGCACATTCGTTGTTTTGGTATAACAGAAAACCTGAGCATGTGATGACATGTTGTTATATGTTGGTGAAATTGAAAATCTACAGCTAAGCATGTAATGTACAGTTTTTTTTCGAGTTTTGCTGTTATTTTTTCGAGTTTTGTTTCATTCCTTTCAATAGTTTCCTTAATTCAGTGCAGTTGTGGTTTTTGTTCAAAGCTTACGAATTTAATTTTCAAATTAAGTTAAAGCTTAGTGCAAATTACTATGGCAAGTTGTGCAGCATTGTTTTTATCGTTGAGTCTCCAGAAAAACAAAGTCATTTCTAACGTGAATGATCCCGGTGCGTAGGGAAAATAACTCGAATTTCAATAACTTATAAATCTTCTTGCTTCATTTTGAAGAGAATAGCAATGTTCAGGAAGAAGACCCATTAAAGCAAAAAGATGATGGTTCTAGCGAAAAGCTGTGTAGTTTTTGTTTTGATTACAATCATTCGGGTACAGATAACAATTTTATTCCTGTTTTTGGAAAAAATAAAAGAATGGATTCTAAAATGTTACAATTATCTTTATTACAGCTTGCCAAAGACTAACTCGTTTACATATCATTTCATTATTTTATATGATTTCTGAAATAAGTGTTTCCCACGAAGAATTGCTGACTGCGCCTCTAGACAGCTTTGCTCGCCGTTCGCACAGATGGTCACGTTGTCATATCGTATAGGCACAGATGGTCGCGCTGGATGGGCAATCACGTGGCAGCTAAAGTTCCCGGTGTTAACTGTACCAATTGCTTTTTTCGTAAATAGAGAAAATTAATATTTACCTGATCCTTCCCATGTTTTTCATAGTGATGAACTAGCGACTTTAGTCCTTTAATCTTATCTTACTGTCCAAATTCTTCATCTGTTATTATAGAGTCAGATGAAAGTGATACGGAAAACACTGTAAATTCCTCAAATATGCCGAAGGAAGGAAAATTTAATAAGGGGGGATGGAGCATCAGGAAAAATAAAAAGGCAAAAGGTGAGGCCTACGTTTGATCAAAGGGCGCTCAGCGGCCGGCTAAGCCTATGTTTGCAATGAAAAGGCAAAACATGACAACTGATACAGTGGACAACTGATACAAGGAAGCAGAAAAATCTTACACGAACAATTTCATGGAACAGCCAATATCGATGATCAACGAAGCTCAATTATTATACATCTTGAAAACAAACCTAAAGCACGAATAACGAGGAATTTGACAGAATCACGAAGAAGCTTTACTGTGAATTATTACTTAACGGTTGACAGTCAAAGAATATACTAACTTTCAATATTACGGACTTCCTCATAAGGAGCGTTGTTGCAAAAACGACCGCTCCAGGATGCTTTGAGAAAGATAAACGGGGCAAGCATCCGCTTCATGGTAAACTGGATCAAACTGAACAAGAGCACATAGAGAAGCATATTGCTTCTTTTCATGCAGTAGAGTCTCACTACTGCCGTAAATCCACAGGGAGAAAGTACTTAGATATATCTCTCAATGTGCAAATAATGCATAAAATGTAAAGCAAAAATAACAGTTTGAAACCGGTAAACATAAGCATATCAGTGCAAGTTCTGCTTAGCTTACAAAGCCTTTAGTTCAGAAAACCGGAAGGAAGAGAAATTAAATTTTGAATGGTACATGGCGAAGAAAGAGTCCGCTCAACGAGAAAGGGATTTAGATAAGGAAGTATCACAATCTAATAAAAAATAATAGCATTCAACTTTGATCTGCAAGCCGTATAAATGACATCAAAAGGACCAGGCGGCTAAATTTACTTAATTGGCAGTGTTTAACCTAACGGTTTCCTATATTGGAAACCAGAAAGTCTTGTGTTACGTATGGGATGAAACACAAGAAAAAAGAGGAGACAACAAAATCTCCACACATATTTTTCAATACATTTCAATCCAAAAGATGTTGAATCTATTAGAATGATGTCAGATATGTGTGGTGATCAACAGAAAAACATAATATTCGCAGCAATGTGCTTGAAACTTGTCCAAACTCACCCGAGCTTAAGGATCATTAACCACAAGTTCTTTGAAACTGGACACACAAATAAAATGCGATTCCATACATTCGAAAATAGAAATCAAATCCAAGTTTATTCCAGCTTATACGCCAGAAGATTGGGTGCAAATAATAAGGTCAGCGAGAAACAATCCTTTTCCTTTTTGAGGTAAACATGTTGACGTTTGATGATTTGATTAACTTCAAATTGGTGTCATCAAACGTAACAATATTAAACAATATCCCTTGGCGAAGAGTTTGCTGGCTGCGTTACGAAAAAGGTTTTTGAAATACAATTTTTTACAAAACTGATTTTCAAGGAAATTTCCAAGCTGCAGAAATTCGTGAAAAAAGGAGTCGAACTTCAAAAGTTTTACAGCGCATATATCAAACACTAAACACAAGGATTTGATGAAAATGTGTGAAGACTTCACAATTCTTAAAGCTTACCATAGTTTTTATAAATCTATAAAATGTAACAATTCAGAAAGGGACTGTTTTCCGAAACCTGATGCGGTCCTAACAAACTTTTATATTTTGAAAGTAAAATAAACAATTTATGCTCACCAAAAAGTTAGTAAGTTATTATTTTCCAAAAAATTCCAAATAAGCTCACGCCAAAACCACGAATGTGCGAAATTTCCCTTAAAACCAGATATAACCAAAATCAACAATTAGACATAATAGTATTAGAATATTATCTCCCTTAATTCAAACAAAAACGGTTCTTATAATTTAAAACTGATTTATAGTATTATGTCAAATTTTTAAATTGATTTTACTCGAAATAACATTTTTGCACATTCATGGTTTTGGCATAAACCTGACGATTTGATTTGATGCTTCAGTTTGGCTGCATGCACAGAAGAGTGACTATGAGACTACTAACGGTAGTGTCACAGCGCTACAAGAATTTTGGAGCTAAATGACGTTAATATATTGCTATATTTATAACGCAGATGTTTGGAAGTCTATATTGTCACAAAGGCCGGAATAATATACATATTTATTGAGCTTAGTATATATTAATCAACTTGAATGACATTTTAGTCCATGAGCTAAAAAAAATTGAAGCAAAGTCATAATAAAGAATGATTTATAATTTTTTTCGAGACTGAAAATGAACGTATCGCGAAACAAATCAAATTGTTGTGGCGTACAAAGAATTTCCTCCGAGCATTATCAGATTGAAAGCAATACCCTAAGCACTACCCAAAATAGCTGCTACTTCGCGATAAGGTCATTTAAGCCAAACCGTAAACACATTAAAGCATTTTAAAAGGACTTCAACCCATCTGCCATATCTAATACGTCCAACTTTATCCATTCCTTATCATCTGATCGCGGATTTAATTTTTGCGTACATACACACTTTTCTATAAATATGGTGGTAGAGAAAGTCATTTCACCCTGATTGGTATTGAAGCAACGCTTTATTGTACGATTCATTGCTTTTACTCAGTATGCTGTGTACAACAAAAAGTAGGCAAAATTCAAACGAGAATGTTTTGTCGATTCGAGTGACAGACATAAAATCGATGTTATTGTGCAATGTATGGAATAATGTGTTTGTACCAAGATGCAGATATGTACATGCATACCAGTGGCGTGGGGTGAAATATCGATGGAAGGAAGCCGAATAATTATCCACCGTTTTATATATATAATAATTATGTTTGGCATGCTGTTGTTTGTCGCAATTATTAATTTCTATTTAATCCTCGTTACACTTACAGATAATATAAAAAATCGCAATTCAAAAATATGCTAAGCACATGTATATCAACAAATTAGTAAGCAATTTTTATAGAGTCACATTCAACATACATGAAACCATTTGTTTTAATGTAAATCATGTTTGTAAAAAAGAAGCATTGAAAAAGGTCTTTCTAAGCCTGCAGAACGCTGAATGGGAAAAATAGAAAGCAGTTATTTTTCACCCATTAAATTTATAAATATTTTTTTTAAATAAGGTGATTGAAATGAAAAAGTCAACGCTTAGCTTGAGGATGTATAGACAATTCTTCATTTACTATACTTTCAAACTGTTTCGCGATTTTTACAATTTAACATTACAATATTTTTGAGTGTTAACTTTCGCACCAATTCATCGCGGAGCTTTCGAAACTAAACTCATCAACAAGCAGAGCTTGAACCGACCTCTTAAAATTTACTACCAAAATGTTCGTGGTCTAAGGACCAAGGTTAATTATATAAAAATCTCCTCGGTAATCGCGTCTGATGACATTGTCTGTCTTACAGAGACCTGGTTGTCTGGGGATATATACATCAATGAAATCTTTCCACTTCACACTGTTTTTCGTAGAGATCGGAATCGATCTGCGTGTAATATTTCACTAAGAGGTGGTGTTTTAATTGCTATTCACAAATCTCTGAATGGAACGCTCTGCAGTGACTTCATTCCCTCCGTCCCGGTCGAATATGTTATTGTTCGTATTTCTCCTTCACCATCTGTAGTGCTGCTTGTTTCCTCTATCTACATTCCTTGTAGTAGCCCCGTACTGGTATATGAATATTTCTTTGCGGAACTCTCGTCCTACCTTAATAGCCGCTTCCCTTCTGCTTCCTTACTTTTATGTGGTGACTTTAATATGCCGTCGCTTGCTTGGGATGATACTTTCTCAAATATTTTGTCTTCTAGCAATATTTCTCTCGCTATTTCTTCCTTTATGTCCCTTTGCTCCATTCCCCAATTTAACAACGTACCGAATACTAACAACAGGATTCTGGATTTCATTCTAACTAATATGCACCCTTCTTCCTTTTGCTTGAGTCCTTCTCTGTCTCCGTATGTGCAACCTGATCCTCATCATCCTCCTCTTTTTATGGAATTAACACTTAACCGTTCGTCTAAAGTCAAATCTGTTTCCACTCTTCGTTTTAATTTTAAAAAAGCTAACTATTCCGCTTTGTCCAACGAAATCAATGCTACTAACTGGTATAATTTTTTCAGAGGGCTAAGTGTGGATGATGCTCTTGAAAAATTTTATTCCCTCTTGTCCAACTTAATTTCCTGCTATATTCCTTCCTTCTGCTGTAAAAGAAGTTCCGATCCTCCATGGTTCACAGTCGATGTTGCGGTTGCTCTTAGAGCCAAAGATGCGGCGCGTAGTAAATACAAAAGGTCTGGCTCTCTTAATGACCTTTTGAATTTTCAAAGGTTACGGGCTGCTGCTAAAAAAGCAGCCAATGACGCAATGCGTGCCTACCTGGAGCATGTCGAAACTTCTATTACTTCCGACAATCCTAAGCCTTTTTGGTCTTATATAAAATCCCTTAAAACCTCCTCTGGCATTCCTTCTCCCATGTATCTTCATGATAAGTCTGCGTCCTCACCTCAGGATTCCTGCGAGCTCTTTGCTCAATTTTTTTTCTTCCTTTACCTCCCATCTCAGTAGTTCTTCGCCTTCAACAATGTTTCCCACGCCTGATCGTACCCTTTCCACTGCTTTAACTAATCCTTTGGAAGTCGAATCATTAATGTTGTCCCTCGATGGAAGTGCTAGCGTCGGTGCTGACGGCATTCCGAATTTTTTTACCAAATCACTGTCTTCCTCTTTGTGTGTTCCTCTGTCAATAATTTTCAACATTAGCATCTCCACCGGTACCTTTCCTGCCCTTTGGAAATTCGCCAACATATTCCCCATTCATAAAGCTGGCGATACTTCTTCCATCCCCAATTACCGTCCTATATCCCTTCTGCCATGTTTTAGTAAGCTCCTCAAAAGAGTAGTTTACAATAGAGTGTACCCTTTTATTCAGCCCTTGCTGGCCAGTGAACAACATGGATTCGTTAAAGGTAAGTCAACGGTTAAACTTATTGTCTTTTACAAACACCATTGCTTCCGCAATCGACAAGCAAAAGCAAGTAGATGTCCTATATACAGACCATGTTGTTCTTCTGTCAAAGTTAGCAGGGTTTGGTCTCTCTGGTGTCCTCTTTTCTTGGTTCTCCTCCTACGTTTGTGATCGTTCTTGTGTTGTGATTGTTAACTCTTGCTCTTCTACACCCTTTTTTCCTACCTCAGGAGTTCCGCAAGGGTCCATTCTTGGTCCTTTATTGTTCCTTTTGTTTGTTAACGATCTTCCTTCCCTCTTTAATTCACCCTGTCTTTTGTACGCTGATGATCTCAAAATTTTCAGAGTGATAGAATCCGCTAGTGACTGTTCCTTATTGCAGAAAGATTTGGATACTTTGGCTACCTGGTGCGCAGCGAATTCTCTCACTTTGAATGTTTCGAAGTGTCATCAAATGTCTTTCACCCACAAAACATCCCTTCTTCTCTTCTCCTACTCTGTCCTCGGCTCCCCTCTCAATGTTGTTGCTAGTTTCAAGGACCTTGGCGTGATCTTCGATTCCAAGTTGAAGTTCGATTTGCATATTTTACACGTCACTGCCAAGGCTTCTCGTTTTTCCGGCTTCATCATTAGATCCTCTAAACGTTTTGTTAATCTTTCCACTCCTCTATATCTGTTTTTTTCCTTCGTTCGTAGTGTTCTTGAATACTGTTGCCAAATTTGGTGTCCACATTACGGTTACTTGATTGCTGCGGTTGAATCCGTGCAACGCAGATTCACCCGCTCATTGTTCTACAAGTTTAGTATTCCGTATTGCGATTACAGTATGCGCCTTTCCATCCTTCAAATTCCTTCCCTTGAGTCACGAAGAGTGTTCCGCGACGAGAGCCTCCTCTTTAAACTTTTCAACGGCTGTATATTGGTGGACCCCAGCATTCACCTTTCTGTTAGAGATTCGGGCCGTCCTAATAGAACATTTTTTAAATTTAACGTTACATTTGCCCGTACTGACACCTATTTCTTTTCTCCCCTTTTGCGTTTGCCTCGTCAGCATAATAGCCTTAACCTTGGTCCTCTGCCTCGAATATTAGCAATGTTTAAAAATATTTTGAAGAATAACGTTCTATCAGATACATGAAATATGTCAGAATTTAATCTTTTGTTGTATCTTGTTTTTGGTCGATTTTGCTTTTGATTACTTTTCCTTTCTGAATTTAACTTAATTTTAATTTTTCTTTTTCTTTGTATATATATATTTGTTTTCTTTTTTGTTATGTCTAATCTATAATTGGATTTGTTCTGTTGATTTGGACATTAATAAATAAATAAATAAATATATAAAATACATATAAAATACAAAATACAAATAAAAATATCAAGTTTCAGATTTCCTACGACAAATCGTTTTATTTACTTTTCTTTTATTTCCTGATTTCTCCTTTTTCCTGCTAATTGGAAAGATGAAAAATAATTTTAGGCAGAATATATATCATAAAAGAGTTTGATGCACGACAGGAATTCTACAGTCCTTAGTTAAAAATTCTTAGCTCCATTTTTGTAGTGTTCAAGAAATTCGCATTTTCATTTTATCGATTTGGCATGATGTAATAAAAGCATTGCACTTCCAAAAAATGACTTCGCCGGTTAGATACCTTTTGTTCTTTTCATAAGTGCAGAGAATGTCAAGAAATGTTTGATATTTCGTGATTAATACTTTTAGGTTACGTCACGTTAATACTTTTTTGCTTAGGACAACGTCCGAAGACGAAAACGAAGTTGCTAACAAAAAAAAATACATTTCTTTGATATTATTTACCAAAAATATGAAACAAATTCACTTGAAACAACATTTTGATTAAAACATATTACATTGTAAATTATGATAGTTCTTGTAATACCTAAATCAATTGACATAAACTTAAAACCTTAAATCACTCACATTATGAATTGTTGCAGTCTCTTTTTTCTTTCAGTTAAACTTTCTTATGGCAAGCTCTGGCAAAAACTGATATTCTAGTTCATAGGAATGAATCTTTTATTTGCTACACGCAAATATTAGCGGATCTTGCATGAAAATGTTTAAACTTAGTTGATTTACAGTTCTGCAAGTATGATATTTCCCTTTTTTGGCGTAGAAAAAATGGAGCTAAGATTTTTAAACTAAGGAAAACTGCTACATTCTGCGGATGTAACAATAATAGGAATGTTCGCGTACTTCAGCAAACAGCAGCAGTAACAGAATTTGGCAGCTGGCTTCTTTTTGCTGCAAAATTTGGCTTGCAGCAAGAGTACAAAAACGACTTTCTGCGAATCTATTTTAATATATTGTAATTGATTCAGGTACGCGAACAAACCTAATGTTAGCCAATTAGTTTATAAACATGCTTCAGAAACAAAATTTTGGCGGGTTACAAAGACAGAGCTCAATGCGCTCTATTACATCATGAAATTAACCCTTAAACTGCATTCTGGTGCGCAGTCCGAAATTTCGCAGTCCGAAATTTCGCAGTCCGAAATTTCGCAGTCTGAAATTTCGCAGTCCGAAATTTCGCAGTCCAAAATTTTGCAGTCCGAAATTTCGCAGCCCGAAATTTTGCAGTCTGAAATTTCGCCGTCCGAAATTTCGCAGTCCGAAATTTCGCAAACCGAAATTTCGCAGTCCGAAATTTCGGAGTGCGAAATTTCGCAGCCCGAAATTTCGCAGTGCGAAATTAGATAGACTACCTTGTTGTCATTGTATCATGGTACAACCTATGTATGCGTGTTTGCAAATATTATGTACATACGGTCTATTATTATTTTACGGGTATAAAAAGCTCTTTTTCCTGTAAAACCTGTGAAAAGCATTCTGGGACAAATGGTTTTGACATCATTGTTCTAAGACTATACAATTTTCTGCGATTTCACATGTGTATTTATGTACTAATGACAGTTAAAATCGCATCCCGTTGTTTTTCTTTGAATAGCTGATACGAAATTCAATTATGAAATTTCAAATTTTTGATATTTACGCTATAACGTGGACAGTAATTGAATATCCCTTTACTCGTTTGAATCTATAATTCAATCAAATCATTTTGCATTTAAAAACACATTTCATTTTACCCAGGCTACCCAGCTATGCAGTAGTGCTGTTCAGTTCGCTATGAAAAGCTAATTGATTAGCTGTCTGGATTTTAAGTGATTTGTTTGTGAAGCTAATATTAAGGCATGGGACGAAATCGTTTCCTAGAAGTATAGTTGCAACTTTGGATAAATTTTTCATTCTAACGACGTCATTGATTCATCCAGTCAATAAATAAGTGATATAGGAAAGGTGAAAAGCTTACTATGAATGAAACGGGGCCCTAGACAATTTATTCTTTGAAAAGTATTGTTTGATATTATCGAATGTGAATAAATATGCACTTGGTTCCTGCATTATGATGAAGCTCAGCCAACTTCTCAGAATCTACCTGCGTCCATGTAAAATGTGCTACATTTTCCAAACGGATGAACACAAGCAAATTCAAAAAAATTTCCCTTACTTTTTCAATATTATTTTTATTGCCTTTAGAAATAACAGCTAGCTTCAGTGAGGCTCATTATTAATATGGGCTGAAAGTTTAATAGCTATAACTCTTACCCTGCGGAACTATTATATGAAATGATATTTCCATTAGCAGTACATCTACCTGTGAGTATCTGAGTAAAATCAGTTTTAATTATTTATAAGCAATTTAATACAATTATTATTCTCTAAGTCCTTTGGTAAACGTCACTTGTGCTTTTGAGGATGACGTTAATGCTTCTGACAACAGAGCGGACTTTAATCATACAACTGAGCTACCGTGCTGGGTTTCAATACAGTAAAAAAAAAACAGATTAAACTTTAATTCAAATTGTACTGCATTGACGAAGGTCCTGTGTCTCAGGAAATGCATTAGTTTCAATTACCTTTCTAGAGAGGTTGAATCCATCTAGAGAAGACACACGTCACGTCTTCTACGCTTTGAATGATTTCCTTGACAGTGAATGTTTTTCTCATTTAGCATGGGTTCAGACTTAATATGCTTAGTTAAATGTCTCTTGTGTAAAATATTTAGCGACTAAATTTGTTCAATATTCAACTTATTAAATTTTAATAGTTTGGTGCCTGAAATTGAGTTCAATCAGTTTTTTCATTCAAACTATGTATACTGAAAATACTGAAAGTTACAGTGTTGCTTGATGTGTCTTTTATTCAACAAATTAAATCTGTACTGTACTAAGTCAAATGATAAGTATCTAATTAATTTTTTCAGTTCATATTACTAAACAATAAAGTAATATCTATTTTCATTCTTTGTCTCGCCCCTCACCGATAAATCATAATAATTTTGAGCTAAAGAGAGTTCCTTATTCTTCTTCGTTTGAAATAAATTGGTTTAGGTTTGTAACGGGGCATTTTAACATGTAAAGTAGAAGGACACTTTTAAATAAATATATCTCGAATCATAGTTCAAATTAGAAATGAGATTTTCTGCCTATGCTGTTACTGTAGCTTGAAAGCTAATTTGAAGAAAATTTTACTGCTCAGTTTCAGCTACCCATACCACCATATTCATTGTCAGTAAAATGATGAGACATTTAGCAGTCACCGATATTTCACTACTTTGATTTTCAAAATTCAACTGATTAAGAAATAATATCCATCGAAATTCAATAAGATTGACTATACATTTCCCCGAATTAAAACGACTCGTAGCTTCTACTGTTTTGCATTCATTACCACGTGAATAATAGCTACCTATTAAAACAAATAAAAGATTTTTTTTTAAAATATGAATTGCAGGTAAAATCAAAAATCCTACATGATTAAATTTACTTTAAAAAATATCAAATAGACATAAGAATGGGAAAAGATGGTTCACACCTGTTCATGCTTGAAATCAAGTTTTCCAGAGTAAATTTATTGTTTTTCTAAATGCCTCATTAATATCTTCTGCTTTCGTCACGGATTCGATAGTGTTTATGTTTCCTAGCTTTATTCTGAATGCTTTATTCCTCCCTCCAGTTGAAGAGGTGTTATCATCGCACCACGTCAACTGAACGTAATCCAACAATAAAAAGTTGTATCTAACTCGAAAAACTGCCAAGCCTGGATCAAACATAAATAAACTAAATGCATACAATTAGGACAGAGTATTGCACCAACGAGAATAAATATGTACTGCTGGGAAACAAAATCTTCTATTATATAGCATAAATGAAAATTACAAAAGAGGTGATTTAAGGAGATGCTAGTGGGAATGAATAATGATCTACAAAATAAAGTATGGGAAGCTAGGAGCTAATGCCCAAAAATTATTTTTCTTACTTGGGTGGAACCTCCCACGCTGGGCGCCAAATGTAGCGGTTTTACTAAATTCCAATACTACTAGAGAATCTCTATCAAAAAGAAGCCAGTTCTAGAGCCTGCTAAAAGTATAATGGACAACCATCAACGAGGCAAGAAACATATGCATAAGCATCCTGTAGTGCCACTTTGCTACCTTTACGCGGCTGAGCTGGATCGCTAGAAAATATCACTCCAAGAAAGAAAATATGCCGCTATGGAAACAAATAAAAGGGAAAGAATTCTGTCCGTGAAAGATCAAAGAGCTCTCAGGCAAACTTAGTCGAGATGTGGCAAACTGCGCTAGCTAGATAGAAACCTAAAAAAAAACCTCAAAAATGCGGGGGGTGCCTCCGTTTGGGAAGCGATTTTAATTGAACTCAGGTACCGTGGAGGTCTACACCGCCTAGTGATCAGTTCTGCCACTTCAAAATCTTCATATTGCATCCGGATTTATCAAAATTTACAAGTGAAACGTATCCGTCGTATCAAGAATTTTCGCTATGAGTATCAAAGTGATACCTAGGTACGTATAATAGCTCTGCATAGCTATATATTGGGTTGAATCATAAGTAATTGCCGATTTTGTGCTATAAATTTATTTTATTATAAAAATTACAAATTCATAAACTAATCTATAATATAATATATTCACCATTATTATTTATTACTTGTTGCCATCTATCAGGCAATGTGTCAATCCCCTCCTCGTAGAATATTCTTGGCTTTGTTGCAAAAATGGAGTCGACATGCTGAAGTACCTGGTCATCGTTGGTAAAAGTTTTTCCGTTAAGGGAATTGAAGCGACCGGAAAAGATGAAAATCGGTTGGAGCAAGATCGGGTGAATATGGCCGGTGAGGTAAAACGAACCAGCCTAGCTCCAATATTTTGTCCAGGGCTATCCTAGCGGTATGGGGCCTGGCATTGTCATGGAGTAACGCTACTTGCCGTCGATTAATCAACGCTGGACGCTTGTTAATAAGTTTTTGTTGCGCATGTTGCAGCTGTTGAACATACACGTTTGCTGTTACTGTTTCGTTGCGATTCATCAGCTCATAGTGAATGATACCATGGCGATCCCACCATACACACAATAAAATTTTCTTGCCGTGAATACTAGCTTTAGGATCAGGTTCCAGTGCCGTGTCTTTATCCAGCCACTGCCTTTTCCTGACGACATTTTCATAGGCTATCCACTTTTCATCCCTTGTAACAATATTGGTCAAGAAAGGCTCATTTCTTTGCGGAGACTTCTTTGCGGAGCGGAGACTTGTGGCAACGACATTCTGTTCGCCTTGTTGTTTTCAGTGAGATTGTGTGGCACCCAGACTCCAAGTTTACAAACTTTCCCTAGCTTTTCAAAGTGCCGGTGCACAGTTGATTGAGATGTATCCAGCTTCTCTGCTAATTCTCGCGTTGCTTGGCGAGGGTTTTGCTCTGCCAAAACTTTCAATTGGTTATCGTCCAAACCAGAAGACCGACCCGGCCTTGGATCATCCTGAAGCGTCATATCTCCGGATCGGAATTTAGTGAACCAATTCCTCACTGTACTTTCATTTATTACTACACTACCATAAACACTGCATATTGTTTCAGCTGCTGCCCTAGCGTTGTTTCCAAGTTTAAACTCCCACAACATAATATGTCTAAAATGCACTTTCAAATTTTCCATTGCTAACACCTGTATTTTTCACAAAAATGTATGTGCGCACTGTCAAACTTCTAAATTAAGAATGACTAACCCATACCTGTCATTCAAAAGCAAAATGATCACCCCACTACAATTAATAAGGAATTCAGAGAAATTTCAATTGCCCTCTACCTGCATCGGCTAGTATTTATGAATCAACCCAATAAAACCATATTTGTCGGAAAAATAATACTCATTTTCGAAAATTAACATTTTGTCATATAATGTGGTTATATCAACATTTTGTTACATAATGTTATATAAGTGATTAAATAACCACTTCATATAACAAAATCGAATATATATTTTTAAAAAGTGCCAAAATCTTAATCAGAAAAATACGTTCAGCTTTTAGCAAATCAAATGCATAGAATTCGGTAGAAGTTTAAAATATTTTAGTTTCAAATCTTATGCCAATGGTAAGACGCAGAAAAGTGTTGCTTTTTCTTAGCAAATTCAAATGGAAAAATACTCTTTCAGAGCCCGCTGAACTATAAGGCACGCTAATAATATTAAAGACAATAGTAGCGAAAGCTGTGAAATAAACAAAGATCTCACTCGTCGCTATCTAAAAATTTGTTATTTCTCATTCTTTTTTATGTTTTATTTTTTTTTTTGCTTTCTTGATGCTGTAATTGAAGTAGTGCAAGGGATACATAAATAAATAAATAAATAAGTTTTGGTATAATTCCTTCACTTTTTTATTAAGATTCAGACCATTTTTCGACGAAATCATTCGCTACTCTCGAAAAACTACTGCACGACTCAGAGCTAAAAATAAGTGGGGAAATGCATTCAGTATGAAGTAAAAGATGTTTCAGCAGCTGTTTAAGTATGTATTTTGAGGGTTGAAATGTGTGCACTTGATGCCTAAAAAGAGATGGAGAAAATTTGACAGATTTAACCAGATAATTATGAAATTTACAATTCTAGGCTTAGGTAATTTTTTTATGAGCGTGCTGGTAATCTTGTAACTAAGACCAGCACTATAGCTAAAAACCTGCAAATCATCGACCCTCTGAAAATTTGTTCGCTCTTCAGAAAAAAAGTTACTTAATGTTTTATGCTTTGTCTACACAGCCAAAGAGAAGAACGGTAATCGTTCCCATTTACCTATAGGTATTCTTCTAATGAACATATGTATATATTTTTAGCACCCGAAACTTCTGTTCACGGAAACTCACGACCCAATTAAATGTAAAAATAGATCCAAGTAAAATTTACTGAATGTATAGGTCTTAGGGCAGGCTTGATAGAAGCGGTTTTGAAAAATGGACAACCCCGTGCCAGTGGTGCCATCCTGAAATATCACTAAGAAAAAAAAACTGCTCACTACATATTAACAAAATTCTCACAATAGCTGTCCTACTTTAGCCAAAATGGATAAAAATTCGGTTGAAAAATTAGGTTTTTGCTACCAACTGTGGCAGTTTTTGTTTCTGGAACCTTGAAAATTCACTCAGCAAAGAAAGGTTTTGCCCTATAACTTCCACTGAAGCCATGAAATGAATATGAAATTCATATAATAAGTGGACCATATAATAGATTAAATTGTGTAGGTACCTAGTTGAATAAGTATTAGTTTTTGTATTTATGTCATATCGTTTGTAAGCGATATTATTATTAAATTTTCAATTAGTAATGATTTTGTAGTGACATTAAACAAAAAATGTTAATATTTCGAAAATTTTAAAACTTTTGCGAGTGGCAATCATAAATTTATTTGTACCCGTATAACTTCCAATGCAGTCATCAAGATTAACAGAGTGGTTCGGCCTTAATGTGAAACATATTTAGTATACTTTTGGTTTTGCTGCTAGCTAAGGCTTGGAAGGACCAGGGAGTTTTTATACTTGGTTACCAATAGATGCTTTCATTAAATATTCATATAGCAAACTACTACACGGAAATTAGTAACCAAAGTTCAAATTTTTCAAGTTCTGGAAATATTTTGGATGGTAACTCCAATCATCTTTCGATCCCTGTAAGTTTCGATGAAGACAGCGTCTATTATGTCATCGTGTCAAGGGACACGTGTGGCAGAATATGCGCTCAAAATCTGCATGGTTCCTGTGCACTAGAGTTTTTTTCGCATGTAGCCACCTATGTACATATTGTCATAAGCTTCAAATTCGTCATTAAGGCGATCGTAATTTTCTTCTATATTATCACGTCCGTCGCGTAGCTGTAAAATTATCGTTGCACTAACAATAACTGTAACTCTGCACTAATATGTACGAACAGAGATGCATTGACATTTTCCAGATACTTAAATGGTTTTAAGGGGTGCAGGTTAAGCAATCAGTGGGTGCCATAACTGAGTCGCTTTTTGCAATATTTTGTGCGAAATTAAGTAGCAGTAGGCTCAGTTGCTTGAAGCCCATTTAAATATAAAACTTATTTTTCTTAAAACTCTGTTACTTAAGTTCCAGTTTTCTGGCTTGTCTCTTCCTGCGTGCTCCCCGTGCTCTCGTCCGGGAAATCAGCATTTTTTTAAATGCTAAGTGTTTTGAAATCTTGGTTAATTTCATCCTTGCATAAGTTTATTGCTTTGAAATTTTCAAAACTTATTCGGTCCATACTTGCTAGATTTACGTGCATCTAGATGGTGATTTTTATTCTCATATCTCATTCACATTGAAAGAAAGTTTTCAACATTCACCTGTCAAACTATATTTCAAATTCTTACTAACACTACTATCACGTTCAACTCATCGGCATTGCATATTTGCTTTATCTTCCTCTTATCTGTCTAGTTGGTCGCATAAAAAAAATGAAATATGTATTCGACCATAATGCGATCTCACAAGAACATTCTACTAATGCCCATTAAAAGCATAATATCTTTAAATTGCAGACATACTTTGCTTCTTAGTGGAATTCCCGCAAGGGACAAGCGACCATTGGATGCTCCAAGCCACAAAAAGACTTTTTACATCCAATACCCATTTATCTTCCTCACATTATTGTTTTGTGCTTGCTTGAGGAGGAAAATCATTAGGGAATTTCTATTGGACGAAAAACAATATGTGCATTTTTTTCTTCTTCTTTCATCGTTCATGTTGCCGAAGCTTCGAGGCAATGTTCTTGGTTGAATCGAAAAACATCTGAGTAACAAGTGAAGTGTTTGTATTTCTTGTTATGGGAAAATAATCTATAATATGGTAGGACATGAAATCGTGTCGTTAAAGTTGAAAAATCGTGCATGCTTGTACGTATGAGCTGCTGAACTGAGCAAAAGATAAGAAGGGAAGTTTGCAAAATAGTTGGATTGACTAAATATTTAAGCTATTCAAGTATATGTTTCGACCAAACTTTTCAAGATCTGTGAGTTGAGCATTGTATTGACTTTTCTTAGCTGCAAGCTGATATTTTATAATTAAAACTCTATTAGTCCTAAGCTTAGCCATTTCTCTCTGATACATTCATATTGGCGGTGAAGTCTGTTGTATGTCTACTCTTTTTATTGCAGGTGTATGGCTACTCTTTTTATTGCAACTAAAGAGTGGAAAAAAAATATCTTCACTGACCAGGAAAATAGTGATAAAGATATTTTATTTCAGGTTACTTTACACTTGGTTCATATAAATATGAGATTAATAAATATGAGACTGTTCTTGCACAAGCTACAATTATACTGACATCAAACATGTTGCGAATTACATCCACAATCACGCTCCATATCTGATATTCGATACCCTCCAACTCGAAATTCATGCTTGACTAGCTGCTAATATTTTACACACCATTACTATATACCACAACGATGCGAAAGTACTTCAAAATATTTCCATTCAGTTTTGAAACATTTTAAACTTTTCTGCTAGAATAGCCATTTTCTTGATTAGTACTTTCCATTAGTTGATTTGACCGCAATTTGCAGGAGTGGAAATGTTTGATGAAATAAACTTTGCCGAAACACGTCGAAAACATTTCGCACTTGTCGACCAGTAACTCATGAATCACTTCAACTGAAAATCAATTCATTACAGATACCTTTGCTTTGAAACGCTACGGTTCAGTGAATTTGAAAAGAAAGTGAAGTTCATCATTAAAGTGTTATTTTGTTTTAATGTTTTTTGCTTTCTAAATAAATTTTGGATTCTACATCCAAGTTTTGATGAGTTCCTATGAAAACACAAACTTCGGAAGGAGGAAAATATGCTTGATACTGCTCATTTTTTGTGAACGCTTAGAAATGTTTGCTTTCATTGAACTGCTAGTGAAAACTGAAATTATTTTTTAAGTCTTTGCTGATGTGCTATTTTTACAGAAATATTAAAAAGTTTACCATTGAAAAACTTATATCACGGAAGCTGTATATTTGACAACAAAGCTATGAACGCTCTGACCTTTCATCCCGAAAAAAACTCAAAATCATCAGTTTAATTGTATTCTGTCCCATTAAAAACTTTTCGTTCGAAATTTACGAAACTTTCCAGCTCACGGAAGCCGAAAAAAACTTTCATGACAACAATGCGAATAGTAAATCTCCGAAAAGTGCAGCATTTTTAGTAGCTTTCACAAAGTTCCGAACGGCATCGTATATTCATGTCATTGTTCTATTCAGTATCCTCCTTTTTGAATTAACACAGATACACACCCGTCCATCTCATAAAAGAGGAGCTCCAGCTTGGCTTTCGTCTATTGCTGAGCGCAATGTCAAATTCGTTACGGGTTTGCATTGTTGCAGTTTCGAAACAGACAACAGAAGGTAGTTTATTATATGCAACGCAAGAGCTGCAAGAACAATTAAATTAGGCCGGAGAAATCCACAAAGGAAGCAACGCTGCATGTCAGATGAAAAGTGAATACTAAAAGAAAGGATATGCGGAAAAGGGATTCAAGCCAGTGTGTGCGGTTTTGAATGAAATATTGTTTGAAATGTGTTGCATTGTAAAACGTGTTGGAAAATTGGAAACGTGTTGGAAAATTAGAAACGTGACTTCGTTGAAAGTATTAATTACTAATGCAATAAATTTCTGGAAAAACATGGCATAGCTTGATTTTAATGCTCATATAATGATATAAATATGATAATAGTTGCATTTTCTTGTATTCATTAAAAACAGATTTTTTATCCTATTTGAACATATTTGAAAATGAAATCAAAACCCAATTCGAAGTTTCTAACTGTCAAATGAAAATCTGAGGTTTGAAATGATAAATGTCTTGTGGGATCACATAATTACACAATCCACAAATACACATCCACAATCCACAAACACTTTACACTTTAACATACATCAAAATTTGGTTAAACAAAATAGGCTGAGAAAGTTGTAATTAAAAATTTATTTAGAATGTAAGTCAGTATACTTTTAAACTTCAAAGAAAAACAATAAAAATATATTATATCAATATTTTATGTATTTTATAATTAGAAAGATTTGTTCGCTTACTAAATTGGTGACCCCGACGTGATTGCAAGTTATGTTAAACTATAAATAACTGTTTAATATAATTATATTTTTCATGTGATTTTTGTGTTAGACCGTCGAAGAAATGGCTGCTACAATTTTTCGCAGTATTACTATGGCGGCCAATCATGTAACCTGGACAGGTTATGCAAAGCTCCAGCGACACAGAGACCATTTGCAAATGCAACTGCGAATTCGGACGCTACAGCAACATATGATTATGGCTACGGTCGGCAATATAATTTTCCATAAACATATTGCCAGCAAGCTGAGGTTACACTGGGATACATTGCTCCTGTATATCCTCCAAACGCAGCCGTAACTATGCAGTCAACCACTTCACCACCGCAACAAATGATGCAACATCAACCGCAACAAAACAACATAAACCTACAGGACCCGACGTCACCGGACTAGGCATCATCTTCCAATCAAGAAGAGCGTAACGATAACAGCAACGTCGACTTCAATCAGTTTGTCTCGCAACATATCTTACATAGAAGTGAGCTTCGCGCCGCGCTTAACAGATTTCTATAGTCCACTGTACAGCAGTCAGGTGCCTTAACTACCGAACAGCGTCTACTACAATTTGTTGCAGCCGCAGCCGAGCACGTCATCATTTGCCTAACAACAGCAGCAGATGCATCTTTAATCGACACAAATATATCAAAATTGTGAATTTTAATATTTTATGTGAATTTGTGCAATACAAAAACACGGGGAACAGCCCCAACATTTGTTTTAATACACACACATCACATATCCGCCATCGGTAGCGCTAGCCATCAGCCCCGAGACCTGGCCATCGACCATCTCGGCGGCACTGCTGGCGACTGCCTAAGCCCCGAGAGCTGGCCATCGTCCATCTCGGCACGCGCTGAGTACGGGTTCCGGGAGCTGGCCATCGACCATCTCGGTCCCGTACAGGCAGTCGCCATGGCCATTTTAACAACCGCGACCGATGGCGGCAGCCACTAGCCCCGAGATCTGGTCATTGACCATCTCGGAAGCACTGCTGGCGACTGCCACAGCCTTGTGAGCACGCTGTTAACGAGCCCCGAGATCTGGCCATCGTCCATCTCGGCATGGCTCGTGCAGGCAGTCGCCAAGGCTAACTAACAAACCACGCTACTCCGCCTCCTCGACCTCAGCGTCATTCTGACACTTGGGGGGGAGTAGTGTGGGATCACATAATTACACAATCCACAAATACACATCCACAATCCACAAACACTTTACACTTTAACATACATCAAAATTTGGTTAAACAAAATAGGCTGAGAAAGTTGTAATTAAAAATTTATTTAGAATGTAAGTCAGTATACTTTTAAACTTCAAAGAAAAATAATAAAAATATATTATATCAATATTTTATGTATTTTATAATTAGAAAGATTTGTTCGCTTACTAAAGTCTTATAAATAAACACACCCATGGATAAATTTCCGAAAAGCGTTTACCTCCAATTGGTCTGAAAATTTGTCTACTTATGTATTTTGACGTGCTGATTACGAATATAACTATGAAAATTACCACAAATTGGTTTTTCTATAGTATTTTCCATTTTCACCTTATTTTTCCAATCAGCAATATCAGCGTAAATTCTATGGCTATGATCTTTTTAAAGTATTTTCCTTTTGGGTTTTTGGTTCTTTATACCCTTCTTTAGGTTTCAACATTTTTCTCGTTTTTTCTTTGGGTTTGTTTTTTGTATTTCTTTCGTCTTGTTTTTTTTTTTTGTCTTATTTTCCTCTTCAGGCTATTTTTAGGTGATGTGTGTGTAAAATGGTAAAAACATGTAATATCTTATATAAAACCGATTTGGTCAAATTCGTAATCAGTACGTCAAAATACATAAGTACACAAATTTCAGAGCAATCGGAGGTAAATGCTTTTCGGAAGTACACCCAGGCTCTCTACTCTAGATACAAAAACAACGCAGCTAGCATAAATAGAAGTATAATGCTGCTATTGAATACATTTTTAAGGCCATTGAAAAGCCAGAGAAGCACCTAAATTTATTTAATATTTGTGTAAGTCTCTCAGCCGTCGTAGTTAAAATATTGGAGAAGACTACGCACTAGGATTTTTGCTATGATTCCAAGCATTTAAGATACTGATACTGTTTTAGATACAAAAAGCCCGAAAAGTGAGTACCTACTCACTTTTCGAGCTGTTTGTATGATTCAACACCTAGTGGTTAGAAGGCTCTGATTATTATAATACAGTGAGTACAGATGAAGTTGTCTAGTTTGGGCCATGGACACCTTTCGACCCTTTGTTTCTGCCTGCCATGCTTCAAAGGTCAGGAATGCTTACCATATCCTGGCTTGTGCCAATTTATAAAGGTCGCCTTGTGCTATGTCATGTATCTGCAACCTAAGGGACCGCTAAGATTGTATTTTTACCTAAAACAGATAGAAGGAACCATTTCTATCCAGAAAATTACAGGCTAATTAGCCAGACTTTTTTTCTTCTCAAGATATTCGAATGACCTTTGGATCTCCATATCAAAGAGAGTCTTGGATTTCAAATCTTTTCGAGAGCCCAAAATCGATAACACAAAGGGCAGTCTGTGGCGACTGCTTTCCATAAGATATTTCTTGAAATAGAAAAGAAACACGCGTTAGGGACCTTTTTGGAACTCTGGAGCGCATAAAACATTCATCATGGAAAGCTTCAGCGCAACCTGTACCATGCATGCAGCTGGACAAAGAGTATGTTTAAGCAAACGCTCATATCCGCAGAATTAGTGGGCGCGTGAATTACAAAAAAAAGTTCACTGAGGCACACTTCAAGGAGGAGGTGTATCTTCTACCTTGTGGAATCTGGCGACACATATAGCACTAAAGAGGTTAGAGAGCAAGGAACTCACGTTTGTCGATTATAATCGCCGGTAGATTCCCGCATAGCAAGGTTCCTGAACAGCAAGCTCACCTGAAAGGTAAATCTAGAGAAAAGAGCAAAAAGAGAGAAAGCAAAGCTATTTATGCCAGTAAAAGGATGTTCAGTAAACCTTGTGGCCTAAATCCTACTCTAACGCACCGAATCTACACGGTGATAATCAAGCCAATCCTTGCTTACGGCTGTCTGGTTTGTTGTCCGGAAATAAAAAATATCACCTTTGCTGACATGACGAACAAAGTTCAGCGGTTAGCAACTCTTTCTCTATACTACAGGTGCCTTAGCTACGACTCCTTTGTTTGTTTCTTGACATGAAAAAACGAGCTCTGAGCTGCCGCGAAAGATATTTGCGAGAGGCGTTTAAGAGAGATAGCTTAGACAAAATTTGTATCGCTCTGAAGAAGATTTTTAAGGACTAAACTAATAAAACTGCTAATAACGCGCATGATTTTCTGTACACATAGCGAAATGTAGACTTTATAACAGCGATTTGCCAGAGCGTTGTTTCAGGTAAAATAAAGGGAGGTTTTAGAGGGTTCCTATTTGAATAAAACAAAAAAGTACCAGTCGGATTGCCTTTATTTTGTAATATATGGTTCTTTACATTTACTTTGTTTTTATATGATGTGTAAATAACCGCCGCGACTACTTCTCAAAAAGCCAATTCTAAAGGTCCAATTTTCGACCACCTTTAAAAGCGATTGCTGCCGCATATCGTCAACGAACGTGAATAATATTAGCATTTAAAGTGTCAATCGTCGCAGGTTTGTCAGCGTATATCACCGACTTCATGTATCTTAATCTAGCAGAGGCAAATCCCAAGGTCTTGGTGGCTAATTGATGGGTCCACTTCTCGAGATAATGCGATTTCCGAAGTCGTTGGTTGCGGTCACTGTGTAGCTTGAAGCACCGTCACCTCCATGTGACGCAAATTGAGGAACAAAATCTTGTTTATCAGCACTTTGTACCGGTCACCATTGACAGTAATCCGCTCTCATATTTGAAGAAATATGGCTCTATGATAACTTGATAGGAATTTTCCTCCCCCCAGATGCGACAATACTGCTTATTGGCGTTGTGATCCAGCCTTAAATGAGCCACATCGCTGAACGGAGTTTTCCCAAAAAAAAATAAGGTCAACTTCCAGATGATTTTCGGTCCATTCTCCAAGCGTGCGATGCATTCGATGATCGCACGGCTTTAATTCTTGCACTAGTTTGATCTTGTTAGCCTTTAGACTGACATAGTTACCCAAAATTTTCCAAAAAAAGGGGAAGGACCTAAACTACTTGCGCACTCCTGCGAATCGGTTGTCAGAAACATTGGCTTGCAGTGCTTCGATATTTTCTTCGGAACTGACTGTTCTCAATCTTGTCGTTGGCCTACGATCCAGCAACATGAAGTGGTTGCGAAAATTTGAAATCGCATGGCGAATAGCACATGCTGATGAATGGTTATGCTGTCGGTAAAACTCACGAAGCAATCTTTGAGTTTGCACAATTGAACAATAATCTCGGAAATGTATTTCCACAATTTGTCGACACTGCTGCAATACAAATCTGCCCATATCAATGTATCAAACCTTACTGAGTAAAAATAGCAGTGACATTGACAGCTGTCATCAGCTAATTTGACATTGACTTTGTTTACATCGCATGCTTAGTCCGCAGACTATACGCCAAATTCGACCTAAATTATTTAGTAACACTCAGTACCCGACCCAAACGAGCATTAGGTCAGTCCACTATTTCAAGCAACCTGACCTCAAATAGGGCGTAGACTATATCGGTGTAAAAGCATACGGCCTATGAATTGATTTATGCGCGACCATTAATAATATATGTGTGTTGAATATAAGCTCGCATCTCTCTCTCGTTTGACGCAGTCATTGAAATAAACATGAATTGAAAAATTTAAATTGCAAAAAAATCTTATTTGATATTAATATGTACATTTTTAACGTAACCTAAGTACTATTAACTATAAAAAAAACTCTAGCGCACCTGAACCGCTAAAAACACTAATGTTCGAAGAACAGTAGAAGAATCGTGCAGATTTTGAGTGCATATTCTACCACACGAGCTGCTTATTACAGCCAAACTGTTTCAAACGCCACGTTTTACTTTGGTCTCAAAATGCATTATAACTCATATGGCGGAAAGGTTTCAGATATTACCACTGGCATGCATTTCAAAGTTTATGAGAGCAAAAGACTTGATAATTATATTCGTTCAGTTGCTTATTTCACAAAACTTTGAAAGCAGCATCTCATAAAACATCAATGAAGAAAATGCTCAGTGCCTGCAGCACCGTAACTGAAGTTGGTGTTTGGGGCTGCGATCCGAAAAATTTGCAGAACTTTGGGAATTGAAACATTGGTTATATATTTTCATTGTAAATGTTTCCGGTGTGAATACTAACTGTAAGCATTTATTGATACAAAAGTAGCACAACCGACTCGTGCTGGCAACCTTTTGCCAGTATAAAAGCCAAGAATATATCACATCTGCTTAACGTTGTTATATTACATTCGAAGTTATAGGAGTATAAAGATATTTAGGGTTACCAGTCGCGGCATTTTTCAAATAATCGAAAACTTAATATTTGCCGTTATTTGCCACTACAACATCATTACCATTTGAAAATTTTACAATAAAATCGCTTAATAAAGATATTGCAAATAAACACAAAACCAACAATAGCTGGCAGCCCTATCGTGGCTTTTCAACCAGATTCGGCCTACATATTGCCTATAAAAGGTTTCATTAATTGTATGGAATTCGTTTTGATTTCATGACTGCACTAGAAGTTATAGGGCAAAAAGCTTTATTTTCCTGAGCAAATTTTCAAAATCAAAGACACAAAAATTACCATAGCTGGCAGCACCGATCAAATTTTTCAACAAAAATTATACCAAACACGGCTTAGAGTAAGGTTCAGCTAATGGGTCAATTTCATGAAAATCCGGTAACTGTATAAGAATTCATAGGGTAAAAAGCAGTTGTTTTTCTTTGTAATTTTTCAAGATGGCACCACTGGCACAGAGTTGCCCACAATTCAAAATCGCTTCTATCAGACCTGGCATACTTAAGTCCAATGTATTCTGTAAATTTCAACTGTATCTGATCATTGGTTCGTGAGTTCCCGTGAACAGAATTTTTTGATGCTAAAAATATTGGTACATTGAGAAAGTGTTACCGTTCTTGTCCGACATGAAATTTCCAAAGTTTTACTTTGAACGTGTAGATAAAGCATAAGATTGGTTTTCATTGTAAGAAACGGACATTTTTTTAGGAGATTCGATGGTTGGAATGTTTTCACTTTTAGTGCCTACCGCAGCTGCAGGGTTGCCAGGACATTCATCAAAAAGTATTCGAGTGTGCAACTTTACAACATTAACATGTCCTGTAAGTTTCATAATGATTTGATGATTCTTTTTACTTGATCAATTCAAAAATTTTCAAATGTTCCCAATCTCATTTTAGGCGCCTAGCGCACTTATAGAGTTCAAAATTTCAAAAACATTATCCGATTCACATTTAAAACACGTTCAAAATTCATTACGTAAACGTTGTTTTTGCAAAAGCTATTTTTTGACAGAAAAAAATGGTATATCACTAAAATGGCCGCCGGCGCCAAAGGGTTAAAAACTATTAACTTTTTGTGAGAGTTGGCACTATTCTGCATATACACCAATGTATTCTGAAAATTTCAGTTCAATCGGATGACACGTTCCTGAGATTTTTTCACTGAAATTTTTTGATGATATATATATATATATATATATATATATAAATATATATATATATATATATATATATATATATATATATATATATATATATATATATATATATATATATATATATATACAGAAATATGAATTTTTGGCCAAAGTAATTTTAATACTAATGTTTTTCTTCGAACATTAGTAAAAATTACAAACTTTTTGTTGTTATATTTATTTTTTCTTTTCAGCTCTTTTTTTTTGCAAACTAATAGTCATACGCAACCTGTACAGTGGCTAGGAACATCTTTGCATTCGCTACTTAAAAATACCTATCTAACTTATATCGAATTAGAAATAACTTATTCTAAATAGACCTAAATCTTAACCTAGGCCTTAAATTCGTTTGAAGGCCTACATATTTAACACGCTGTCTTTGGCTTGTAGAGTCTACCAGTGCAGAAGATGAGGATTCTTCTTTAGAGTATCTCATCTTTGGCCATGATAGTTTTTGAATCCAGGACAGGGGTTTTCTCAGGCATTTTTCTTGGGGGGTGTGTTCAGAATTTTAGGAGGGGTGTCCCTTTGGAACAAAGGACACAAAGGTTCTTTTGTGTAGGAAAATTGTCTTTGTTAGGGGGGGGGGGGGGGGTGTATGCACTTTCCAGGGGGGGGGTATTAGGGGGGTGTAGGAAAATATATTATCCAGGATAGGAATGCAAAAGTCATGATAGGCCGGATCAAGGTGCTATAGCAAATGGATTTAGCTTTGGTGGTTATGCGCATCTGTTTGACGAAAGGATGTATGATGCATCGAAATTCAGATTTAGTTGCTTTGGTTTTATGCCGCACATGAGATTGAAACTACAGAAATTTCTGAAAATCAACACCGAGGTACTTTAGAGATGGGCTAGGAGTAGTCTTAGAGGTTACGAGCGAAATAGCTAGTTTTTTTGTCTTGTTCCGAATAGTTTGCAATCTCCAATACTTAGAAAGATTAAATACACAAAGTTGCGTCTTAATGCTATGTGATTAGATGCCCCATTCGATAAAGTAAAGACTAAGTTCTGGTAAGTAGTATTCAAGGTTCTTTGTTGCTTCCAGTGGATCTTTATTCGTCGCAAATAAGAGCGTGTTA
Organism: Nemotelus pantherinus; assembly: GCA_963978885.1. Lineage (NCBI taxonomy): Eukaryota > Metazoa > Arthropoda > Insecta > Diptera > Stratiomyidae > Nemotelus > Nemotelus pantherinus. The sequence continues at coordinate 99,495,343 of OZ022265.1, read as the reverse complement.
TCGACATATTTGAGAAGTTTTGCTTGAGGTTGGCCCATTGGGATAGGGAGGTCAGCGGTAAATATGGTATGAAAAATAAGTCCAGTTACAGAACCTTGTGGAATTCCTGATATCACAGGTCCTTTGGGAGAATCTGCTCCATTAACGCTGACATAAGTTGTATGTTGTATAGTCATCAAACGAGGTTTAAATTCGACCTCCAAAAATTTTAGTTCAGGTCGATGGAAAATCCTTCAAACCAAATTAATTTAGACCGCGCTATGGGTCATGCCAGATTTAGTTCTCTCGGCGTAAACCAAGCCAGTGGTGAGTTTCACTCTCTAAAGCAATCTTTAATTGCGAGTTGCGTTCAATTGTTTATTCCAGGAGATAGCTTGATTCAGGTATGTATCGTTCTAAAAAAGATTTCTACGTGATATTAAAATAAAACTGTTAGCAACGCGCATCGTTTACGGTACACATCACGAAATCACGTATTAATTACTCGTTTGCTACTTTACTTTGAAATCTTAATACGACCGTGAAAAATACGTCACTTATTTATCAGGTGTAACGGTATCGTTGAGCAAAGTATTTCTATCGGGCTTAACTTTCCGATACAATGTTACTGTTGAAAAAATAAACAATTGATTATATTGGTTATTGATTGTGATCATGGGTCCCTTCTTGTCTATAAATCAGCATAGACAACGTATATCGTCTCTAAAGCTTCTCAAAGCAGAGAATATTGATACGGGAAACTCGATCGTTTTGCGGAATCAGCCTCCGAAAGCAGAAACAAATTGGAATTGTTTTTGCGGGATGATTAATATTGAAAAATTTTTTATTTACATTGAAAATCTTATTTTGACAAAGTGGTTTCGAAAATACACCAGCTCACAGTGCATACTTGACTGATGTGACCACTTTCCAACTGCAAGTATGCACTGTGAACTGGTGTCTGATGTGAATCAGAGCATACTTTTTGAACCACTTTGTGAAAATAAAATTTTCAATGTAAATAAAAATTTTCAATGTAAATAAAAAATTTTTCAATTTTAATCATCCCGCAAAAACAATTCCAATTCCAATCCAATTGATTATAGTTTTTCGAAAGCTTTTCAGCGTGGAAGTTGTCAAGATGCTGGGATTTGAATTAAAACACATTAAGGCAGAGCAAATCGCTACATTTTTCAATTGGCTATATTCGTATCATCGCAGAACAGTGTACATTCCTCTTATAGACCCTGTGATACACGACTTACAAGACCGCATATTTGCTGGAACCTTTGTTTTATTTCAGCTAGGTAATTTTCTTCATAAATTTTCTTCCTAATTTTCTTCCTCCACCTAGAGTACTATGTATTTTTTGTTTCTGTATGAAGATAAATTAATCTAGCAAGTTTCTAGTTTAAGTTTGAACAAGAATTGAAATCAGTTTGCAGAAATTTTGAGTGAAGATTGCCATGTCGAATTAAGTCGGTTTTTATTTTGTTTAATTTTTTTTTTGTTTAACTCAATATTTTTCAATCACGCGCCTTTCGATTAATGTTCCAGCTCAAGCTTTAGAAAAACCTATGCTTCAGCAAGCGAGAGTGATCAAGACTTGTTTTTTTTCTAAAAAAATCAGATCTAAAATGCAGGTTCCTGATTTATTTCAAATTTTGGGTCTTACCCTGACTTAGTGAAATCCCGACTTTTTATATGTTTTGAGCCTGGATTTAGGCTAAAGCACTTTATTATGCAAATAATTAACCACAAGAATATTTACTATTAATAGCAAACTGTGTAATCCAGAAGCTTTGATGCTACCAGTAAAATATAAGACCACACAATCTACGTACTGAATATACGAACTAGGTAACCTAAGCTTTAATTAAGAGTTATCTTAACGAAAGCGAAGAAAAAAAAACACATTTTCAAGACATGTTTCCAATTTCGTGCCGGCTACAGCGATAGGGTGAGATGATTCCTTGAACCTACATTGAAAGAGGGTCGCGTGTTTCTTCTCTTCCTACTTCGCTTGTGTCCTCAGGTCATTTGATGCTGTGCATTAAGATGAACGGAAAAGAAACTTTGAGAACATATAGTGGATGTCCTTGAATGTAATGTTTTGTTCATATCAGGCAGGGATTTCAGTCATTTGTGAAATAATACTCCTGGAATTGTAACACGTGGAACGACGAGCGCGTCTTTACCAGGTTCTTTGTAAAATGAGACAAAAGGTCGAAAAATTTAGGAAAAGATGTATATCTGCCAAAGAGCTTGTCACTATGATCATATGAAGTTTAATGTTAGTATCTGTTGTCCGAACAGAGATGTATACGTGAAGATACGGATGATGATGATGACAAAAGCAGATGTGCGTTTATGAATTCTGAAGTTTATTTTTCCGATGTACACGAGTAACTTTGGCAAACCAGAACTTAAAAACCAAGCCAATTATAACAAATTATAGGATTTTTCTCAGGTTGCATATAGAGCTCTAAATCAATTAATTAAAAAAAATCAATTCTGTCTAAAACACTCTCATGCCATGATTTATGTAGAATAATTAATTATTGTCCAAGTGATGTATTTCAGAAGCAACAGCAACAAATTGATTCCATCTGATATTCAAAATCCCCAAATGTTTGAAGCGAAGTCTATAATTCAATTTATTATCCACTCTATCCCATTATCGTGTAGCTCTCGTTCTTCAGAAACGTACTCTTGCTAAGCTCTTTTACAACATTTTACATAGGCCAAGCATATTGAGAACCTTCCATATCGTCACCTTCATCGCTTTACGTAAGAATCGAACTGAAAGCGTTCGTATCCGATGGCAAATCATAGAATGAAGTCCAATAGATAGATAAACGACACAAAGTAACGACAAAAGAATATCTGAAAATTGCCTATGCCGGGATTAAATGGGGGGAATCAAATTTGCTTTTAGGATTACGCATTATATGAACCATTTCACAGAATTCCAGGGTCGAGGTTGTAGACCATCAACGACCTGACTACCAACTGTGCAAACGAGAGTAATACCATAAAAAAGATAGATAAGCATTCAAACCATGGGCACCTTTCGCGTTGACCCACAAACCAAAAGCAGGAAAAATTGCCGACATAATGTAGGAACGATATTTTTTTCGCTTGTCCAGGTCATTTTATAGGATTCGAAAAACTTCCGCTGTATACGAGGTCAGGCAAAAAGGGAAATTAGCAATATGCTAATGGGTACAGAAGGTTGCAAGTTTCATTTAATTTGGCTTCGAATTTAACAGCAGATAGGTATCTCGGTTTTAAAAGTGAGGTCAGAGAGCAGTGCTACTATTTGTTCTCGTTTGCACTCCTTTAATATATTTTCCGCTTCAAAGAGACGACGTCTTAATCCATTAATCAGGAGTGCCATCAAAAAAGCGGTGAACGTGTGCAAACCAAAAGTACAAAGCACGCTGGGTTCGTGTTGGTGCTAAACGAACAGCTTGAAATATTCCGTGACTTATTCATTTGAACAACGACCTCATCGCCTCACCCAATTGCAAGAAAGGATACAGAAGTCGAGTTGGCAATGGTGAGGAGCTGCCCGCAGCTGATGTTCACATTTCATGAGATGTTTTTTTTTTGCAGTGCTACAGAATATGTTTGAGTGTATTTAATTGAAATTTGAAAATGTTTCAAAATTCTTTCAACCTGTTAGGATAAATTTAATTGCGATGTTCATGTGTGCAGCTTATTAAAATATGTATGGAATGCATAACTTAATACATTTGTTAGGGACACTAAGCTAATTTCATTATTCGAAAGATGGAAATTTTTCACGCATGTCTCCTACTCAGGGGTTTTCTCAGGAATTTTTCATGGGGGGTGTGTTCAGAATTTTAGGAGGGGTGTCCCTTTGGAACAAAAGACACAAAGGTCCCTTTGTGTAGGAAAATTGTCCGTGTTATGGGGGGTGTATGCACTTTCCAGGGGGGGTATTAGGGGGGTGTTAGGGGGGTGTAGGAAAATCCCTGCTACTGGTTAATAATAATTGAAACTTCGTTTGAACTTTTAAATTAGGTTGCCATCTTGTCGCAATCAATTCAAAAATAGAATTGGTGATTAGCATCAAAAAGCATTTATTCTATAATTAACTATTTTAATTTGTTTGCCAAATAATTATTTAATGTATAAAAAGACTCAAAAACTGAACGACGAAATCTAGCTCACGAACAATCAGCGTGAAATCCCAATAAACAGCAAAAGTGCCGAGAAAACGTTAGCTAGCATTGATAAATTTCTTATTTTCTAACCGATCTTATTTCTCAGGCTTAGGCATCAAAATACGCGATCGGATACCCGCTGTCAACATGATTGATCGCATTCATTTCTGAAATGAACGAAGCCACGCTCTGAACCTCTTGCCTAACTAACCTTATTTCTAACACTCTCGAAGCAAAAAAAAACACAACAGACTTCTAGCCATGTCTCTTGAAGAAACATCTACACCGCAATACATTGTGACAACTCCTAGCGAGGTTGATGCAGATGAGCAGCGCGATGACGATGTATCAAACGAGAAATTGGTATCGACAAAATGCATATCACAGAGTACCAGGTCACAAAGCCTGCAGTCAAGCTCATCATCGACTGTAGTCGAGCATTCGAATCAAGCCATATCGCACCAACTCAAGGCTCAATCCAGTACGTCGATTGTCACCGAAAGGACAATCCAAAAGACGTCCAGCAAGACCAAGTTTCAGAGCTTTCTTCAGCACCCGGAGAGTGGGCACAGTGGTAGTGGTGGCTTTCTATCGGCTCATCAGAAGCATATTCGACAATTCGTACGATCGACATCAGCACACTCGGAAACAGTGGCAGCAGGTGCGCGTGCGGATAGATGCATCAGAAGCTCCTCAACACAAATCGAAGAGCCCGAAACCACATCAGAGCAATTTAGCAATACTCTGAAAGCTGGCTTTCACCAGTCGTCAATTCTGATATCAAAATCGGCCGAAACTATTGAAGCGAAAACAACAAGCTCGGGAATTCGAACTCAGCTGACATTGTCTGGTGGCTTTTTGGCCCCACCGAACCGGAAGTTGACAATTTTGAGTCCAGTTCATGCTCCACCCGGACTACATGATATGCTTAAGAGACATGGACGATCTCCATTGTCGCCACGAATCAGTTTTCCAGGAAGTGAAGCGGATTTGTTCAGGTAAGGGTGTGGTTGTTGTGAATTTTGAGCCTGAAGCTAAACTAAAATGTTCAAAGTAGAGAACATAGCTATACTTTTATGATAGGTTAAGTGTCAAATCAGATTATCTTTTATCAGATTTTTTTTAAATGTGTAGAAAATCACCGATTTAAGGTATTTTTTTCATATTTGCCATTTTTAATGTGATTCATATTTTGAACAATATGAATTTGATGCTGGCATTTAATGTAATCTTCGGCGAAGCTGCGAACTTAGGGCGTCAGCCCAAGAAAACTTTGCGGTTAGTGTTTGTTATTCGGTACGGGTCAATTTTTGACAGCTTCTACTTTCACAAGATCCATTTTGTTACGATCGGCAGATACGATGTGTCCTAAATATTTTCTTCCGCTGTAAAGAGGGTGCATTGGTTGGGGCTAAAATCAAATTTGCCGCTCGGCACATCGAGAATACTTTCTCTAAGATGCGTACATGCTCATCGATGGTTTTTTTCTGCCACGCGGATGTCGTCCAGGTAAACCAAACATGTCATCAGATCTTCGAAAGCTGCTGAAGCGTCGCAAGGTTCAAATGGCATCACCACTATTTGCCATCATCCAGTACGGATGCCACTTTTTTGCAGTAGTTTTTGTCGATTTCTGGTTGCCAGCAGCCTTTTTTAACGTTACGCAACGTTGGAAATCACTTCGTATCAGCCAAAATGTCTATTATGTATTCGATTTGTGAAAGTTAGTGATATAATTAAGTTGCCTTTAGTCGGCACTCGTCCTCTTTCTTCGCAAGGTCTACTAGTGATGAGAGTAGCAGAAGACTCAATTACATCCTGTTTTTTCGTATCCCGAATCATGTCGCTAACTTCCCCTTGTTGGCAAAGGCAGACGACTTGGAGCTTATCGGATGGACTTAGCATCCTGTTTGTTAAAGAGGTGAGTCATCATGCTCAGCTATTCTTAGAAAACAGTCGAAAATATGCCGTTAAACTTAATGACCAACTCGGAGACTTGCTGGGAATAGCTCTGGCGGTAACTGGTTTGATTCCAATAGTGCTGACACTAACCCACGCCCTTCTCGAAGAAAAATGAACGGCAGGTTATATACTAAGCTGTGAAACCACCTTTACTGCTTTGAAAGGCTATTATCAACACTTTTGAAAGCACTAAGAGAAACTAAAGAATGTGGAAACCTAGGTTTAGCAGATACTTTAGTAAGGGAAAAGGATAGAAGACTTGAAACCCATACCAAAATTCGAAACATTTTAGCTTCAAACAAGATACTTTGAAGAAGACCCCACGAAACTCACGTAAGTCGGCTATGTATTGGTTGCGGCAGATGAAATGGCCGATTTAGCAATGACATGAAGTTGGCTGCAATTTTAGTGCATTATGTTGGCACAAGGCGGCGCAAATGATATGACATATTGAAGTATAAATACTGCTACCTTGGTTTATGGAGTCATTTCTGTTTTGCACTTCATAGTGATCGTAAAAACAAAACGAGAAAGTGAGCACGAAAGTGAATCAAAAACGGTTACTTTTACTATACGAATTTAAATTAGAGCAGAACGCAACAGAAGCAACGAGGAATATCAACAGCGCATTTGGGCCTGATATAGTTAGCGAACGAACCACTCGGTGATCCGGAGATATGGACTTTGGAAGTGAGCCACGTGGGCACCCAGGACCATTGATCGATAACGATGAGCTGCGTGCATTAGTGGAGTCTGACCCCCGCCAAATCATAAGGGAATTTGCCGAGAAATTAGGCGTTCACAATTTGACAGTTTGCCACCACTTGCAACAACTTGGAAAAGTGAAAAAGCTTGGCAAATGGGTTCCGCATGATCTTACCGAGCAAAACATGACGTGTCGAATGAAGATTTCAAGTTCTCTTCTCTCCCGCAACAAAAAGTAACCGTTCTTGCACCGAATTGTGACCTGCGATGAAAAATGGGTTTTATACGATAATCGTCGCCGATCGGCCTAATGGCTAGATGCCGATGAAGCGCCAAGACACATGCCGAAACCAAGCCTTCATCCAAAGAAAATAATGGTAACTGTTTGGTGGTCTGTAGCTGGAGTTATTCACTATTCGTTCCTGCAACCTGGCGAAACCATCAATGCTGAGAAAGACTGTGCTCAACTGGATGAAATGCATTAGAAATTGATAGTCCAACGACCTAGGCTTGTCAACAGGGATGGAGTGATACTGCTTCATGATAACGCACGACCTCATGTATCGGGAACAACGGTCCAAAAATTAAACGAGTTGCGCTATGAGACTCTTCCTCACCCTCCATATTCACCAGACCTCTCACCAACAGATTACCATTTCTTTAAACATTTGGATCACTTTTTGACAGGAAAAAGATTTAATAATGAAGCTGCTGTCAAAAATGCCTTCGAGGAGTTTCTTCGAACCAGAAACTCGAACTTCTACAAAACTGGAATAAATGTACTTGTATCTCGTTGGGAAAAGTGTGTTGCATCTATTCGTACCTATTTTGGTTAAATAAATTGTCTTTATAAACAGTTACAGCTGTTTAAAAATTTATAACTAAATCGGCCATTTCATCTGCAGCAACCAATATATCTCAATTTTCCGACTTGGCCAACTGAATCGAATAATTCCGAAAAGATTTTGTTCTAGGTCTGGATAAAATGAGAAAACTGGCCTAAATGATCAAATCCTTTGAGAATATGAGTTAAAAGTACCGGTGTCACAACAAAGGCCAGATCACTTATTATACTCGCATGTAAAATATTTGTTTTTGTGAGGAACAACTTTTTAGTTGCTCTTAGTATCCTTCATCCTTAAATCAAATAAGAGCGATCAGTTCGAATTCAAGAGTTTTACACCTTCCAAGGGCTTCCATTGTTTTTGTCATCATGTCTGAAACTCTGATAAGTGCACCTCTATACTTGATCGATGCAACTAAAAGTAGGTTAAGTGGATATAAGAAAAGAAAGTTTTGCACCATTGAATTTTGTTTAAAAAAAAGTCATTGAAAGATATATTTAAAATTTTTTTATAAGTTTTTACAGAAATTTACATTCACAGTAATTTTTTAATTTTTTGTTGAGTTTTTTTTCTGCTACATGTTCGTTTTTTTAAATGGCTTTCATTATATTTTGGACAACCGTTTCACTGCCTTGCGTCTACAAGGTCGAACATTTTGTGAGTGATTTGACAGCCTTGTATTGCTTTCTAAATATTCTTTTACCGATAGTCACTATCTTTGGCCTGAACCCTGAAGAACTGGGTGGGCTCATAAGCTTTTCAGCCAAATCCACATTGTTGTCTTTAAACCATTTTATTGTTCGTTGAGCGTTATGAAGATTAGCAGCATCAGATCAAAATAATATAGATTTGCCATGGTCATTTAAAAATGGCAGCATTCTTTTTTGCAGCCATTCTGTTACGGCCAATTTGACACTAATTGTCCTTTCCGTGAAAAACGGCTGTTTTCTTTCATTGACATATGATTTGCCAAAATAACATCTTGGGCCCCAATTTTTTCACAGCAATTGTTTTTTTCGGAATCGTTCTCTTTATTTGCTCTACAGTAATACTATGGTCCAAGTAACATTGAAACGTTATATTTAAAATACGACTCATCATCCATCATTATGCAGCATTCGTTTTTATTCACAATTTTCTTATACAATTTCCTTGACCTGGAAATTCCAACGTAGTATTGTCTATTAGGCTTTTGACACCTTTTGTTTATTGTAGGCCTTAGTATTTTTTCCTTTAATCCTTTGCACAATGCTCTTTAATGTACCCACTTTTGTTTAGCAACATCTCGAACAGAAGCAATTTTATTTTCAAGCCCGCAACACACATATGGTGAACGTTTTGTGAACACATTCGACAAGACATTCAGCGAGACGGCCTATCTTATGAAAACACAATATGCATATCTGCGCACTTAAACTTCGCACCATGTAGAAAAGTGCGAAGTTTAAGTGTGCGAGCGACCCCGAGGTAAGGCGAGACCTACATAAACCCTCAGAAACCCTTATAAAACTGGTACGCTTCGGCGAAAAAACCAAACACACTCTCATCCTCGTCATGTCTTGGCATGTGTGCGGAACGAGAAAAAAGGCGAGAGTCGACGAGGAAACTTCCGTACTCGGCATTACTTGTCATGTCTCGGCAAGCATCTGGATCCGCCTTTAAAAATTCTTTCAGCACTTTTTTTGTCAATTGCTCCAGGTTTCTTCTTCCGTCTCTCTGATCTCAAGTTGTCTTTCAATACCTGCTAGCTTTGCGATAAAAAAAGATGACTTGTTTTATGTCCAAATGCGCAAAATCTTTTCACGCACTTCTTCTCCTGTTGGCGACTTTTTTTTACAAGTGTGTAAATTGAGGGTCCGTACACTTAGCTTTGAGTTCACCTTGCTCTGAACAGGTAAAGGGATAAATGAGTCGTGTAGCTAATCACTCCACACTCGTATTCGCATTGATTGTAAATTTGTAATTAAGCTCTCTATCAGCTTCAACCCCTATACCCGTACGAGGTTTGTCGTGGGACTATTATACTTTTTGAAATTATTTGAGTTCCAGCCTATTTCATATGTTTTTGAAACCAACGGGAAATTTATGTATGCCTGTATACCATTAAGAAATCAGATTTTAATGGGCATTGCTTTGATATAAAATGGTGCAGAATTTTCGAGGACTGTGCTTACCAGAAGTCATGTAAAACACCATTTTGTTTTTAGCTCTATTGATGATAAAGCATCTCCTGAACTTAAGTAAGTATTCCTTGCGTCCAATTGCTCTATCTGGAATTCGCGCGCTGGATGATACTTAGACATTATTTACAACTTTTGTTTACTTGGATAAAACAGCTTGCGGCTTGTGTAGCCGAGGGAGCCAAGAATTTTTGCTGCCGCTCGCTTGAATTCGATCATGATCACACGCTGAGCTTTGAGTTAACCTATCTAAGTCAATTTAGAGGGTAAAGCTAATATTGAAACTTATCACAACACATTAATTTTGAATAATGTCCCTATCGACTTCAATTCTTCAAATGCCTGCGTCAAAGTGCAGGTTTACAGCGGTCGGACCAAAAATGACCTGACCTAAAGCGCGGACTAAATGAACTTAGTCCTCAGGTGTTTACACCAATCTGACCTAAAATTTGCTTAGGTGGAATTTAGTCCTCGTTCGTATATGACAGCTGTCATTTAGTTTAATTTTCCTTCATGCACTGTATTTATCGTTTCATTTGTCTCTCAAACATGTTTATTTCAATGATTTTGTGTCAAAAGCAGTGGCGGCTCGTCAGGGTGGGCCCGGCCCGCCTGGCCCACCCTGACGAGCCGCCACTGAGTTTAAGTAAAGTAGATATTTCTTGTTGGTATCCGCGTATACCTTATAATAGTGTTTTTGTGTCGAGCGGGCCCAGTGGCGGCTCTTCAGGGTGGGCCAGGTGGGTCGGGCCCACCCTGACGAGCCGCCACTGGTCAAAGGGGAATGTTATGAGCTTATATTCAACATACATACGTTATTAATAGTCGCGCAAAAACCAATGTTTAGGTCGCGTGTGTTTACAACGATTATAGTCCACGACCTACATTTAGGTCAGGTCGCTTGAAATCCTGGACCGACCTAAATTTAGGTCGGTCCGTCAGTGTTTACACCACGTGGACTAAAAAATTTAGGTCGAATTTGGTGTTTAGTCCGCGGACTAAATGTGCGGTATAAACGCTACCAAAGACCTTGGGGCTACGTTTGACAACAAGCTTAGATTGGATGTTCGTATCTCAGATTTGGTCAATCAAGCCTCTAAGCTGTCACGTTTTATCTCAAGATCACCGCAAACATTCGAACGCATGCAACCAACCGTACTTTTGTATTCTTCCCTTGTCTGGTTAACTCTTGAATATGCCTATGTTGTTTGGCGTCGTCAATATGAATGTCTTAAAAATGCATTGAATCTGTACAAAGGAAGTTCACTCGTTCGTTACTTTACAAGTACGGTGTTCTCCGTTTCGATTATCATGATCTTTTTTCCTTTCTTAAGCTCGAAAAATTGCCTTTCCATCTTATCTATCACATTCGATGCTTTTTCTTTTTTCCGAAATCTGTCGTTATCTTTTACATTATCCTATTTGTGAAGATATCTACTCCCGTCCCGTAATCAATTTCGTGAAACTCGGTGACCAGAAACTTTTGAAGTATCATTTGCGAGATGTTCAATCTACTTTGATTCGCTTTGACCAAGGTCAATGAGAACACATAACTTTCTCCAGCTTGGTCCTTCACCTCAATCCCTTGAAACATTTAAAACTGTGTTAAAGGCTCAAATTAAATAATTAACATCATGTAATTGGATTATAATCTGTATGTTGCATGTACAAATAAATAAATAAATAAGTTTGCTTCATAGTTTATTTTTGCTTCGTCGAATAATATGTATTTATTATCATGCCTTGGTGATATGCTCCTTCCGTCAATTGAATTTTGAACAAGTTTGCCATTATTTATTTATATATTTATTTACATACATCCATTAAAGCAGTACCTACAATAAATGCAACTTAATACTTAGTTACAATAACTTGTTTCAGCGGGGCCCGGTAGCTCTGCTCGCTAAGGCGTCAGGCCGAAAAGCGGCGTGTGATTGTCTATGAGGGTGGCAAATGGGCCCAAACTGGTGGCCTAATGCTGGCCGCGTTCCTGGCAGCCCTCTTCCCTAACCTAACCAACAATAACTTGTAATAATAAATAAATTTAAAAATTTAAAACAATATATTAATAATGAATAACTCAATCAAGAAATATCACATTAACCCCAACATCAAACGAATGGACATATCTCCATAATTCATTACCTGTGCGCTTCATGCGTTCTAAAGAGGAGTGGAGGTTAAAATTTTTTTTAAAATAACGAAGTTAAAAAATATCGTTACTTCTTGTGGAGCTAGTAGGAGTTCTTAAACCAACATCCGCAATCCGCTCAGATGAGTCAATTTCCCCATTCAATATTTAATTATGTCAGCATAGCTTGAGTTGCCTAGTGGGTGGATCACTGGCCTCCTGTGTCCCTGTTTCGAATCGAGGTTCGGATCGAGGATGCGCATCAAGCTTTTGGTTCACCTAGCTCAAAATAGGTACCTGATTTAAATTAGGGGTGAAGTGAGTCGTGGAACTAATCAACTCACAGTCGTATTCATATTGATTGTAAATTTGTGAATGAAGCTCTCTACCTACTTGAACCAATACACCTGACAAAAAGTTGCCGTGCGATTACTTCACTTTCTTGTGTCAGCATAAAACTGTCGAATGAGCTTAAAGATTTAAAAGCTCAGAACATAGAGATCTAAGGAAATGAAACAAGCGTATACATATACGAAATTTAGTGAAGCAATTTTACTACAAAGGTAAAATCTATAAATAGAACAAATCGAGAGAATTGCTACCTCAGATATTCCCCTTGGTTTCCCCGATACCTGAGCTTTTGTTGTTGCTGAGTAAGTAATTGTCAAATTCGCGTGCACATGGCCAACTATTTTTCTCTATCTATCTCACTCTATCTTTCTGTTCGGCACAGTAAGTGAATGTCAAATTCGCTTACTACTACTAACAATTTGCCTAGGCAAATTGCTTCACTTCTCACTGCCATTTTCATTTCCTTATATCTCTCTCTTCTGAGTTTAAAAGCAAGCTTTTACTCGGCAGCAGCACTCTTCTCACTTTCTGATATTCTATGTTCAGTGCCACAATCGCTCCTCCAGAATAAACATTCTCCTATCAAATTCATTTGCCCTCAAACATACCGTAAGAAAAATTGCACTATTTAAACGCTTATTAATGCCTAATTTAAGAAAAAATCAAGCTCAAATAATTTAATTAAAAGGCTTTATATATCTATGTCGAATGATGGATGTGTTCATCCATATGAATGTTGATATATGCCTATATACATATAATACATTTGCACAAATTTCAAGTCGAATAGATATGACAGTCATTATCTGCACGTACGAGCTAAGGTATTCGCCTGGTGTGCAGAATCTAATGCCGTGTATCTTCGGAATAGCTGACAGATTTATTGGAAATGTCTAACAGATTTATGAGACCAATTGCGAATGCATACAGGAAATTTCGTCATTATCTCTTGAATTAGATTTTCACATCGTTTCGTTCGGAGTTATTTTATGTCGGCTGTTAAAAGAAATTGATCAGTGCTTCGAAATATGTTTTAATTTGTGTTAATATTAGTTAATATTGGAATGATGTAACAAAACAAATAGCTTAGCTTAATTCAACGCTAACTTTTCAGCTTGAAACTTTCTTTTTGTAAAATATATATTCAATTATTTATATATTTAATTTATTTTATTTATTTTTCAATAATTATAGCAGTTTTTTGCCAGGTGTGCAAGTGGAGCAAACGTCTATGTACGATCTATTCATTACAGTATTTTCATGCGGAATGGATAAAAATAAAATAAATAGATAAAAAATACTCACATGCCACCAAGTATTTGCAATTTACTTTCACCATTTTCTAAATAAGAAGACAAATGGTGCAATAACACTTATTTTAAAAATCTATCCACAAAATTCAAAGAATCTCTTTCTTGACTCAGAATATAAGGTCTATTTACCAAATAAATATCCATTAAAATTTCAGTATTAGCTGAAAAATGCCATGTTTACAATCATCTTAATTTGATGAAAAAAAAAAATGTTTATTTTTTCATGTTTGATTATTTTTACGTTTCCTTCGAAAATACCACAGACTAATGCTCACTAAATATTTCAAAGAGTTTATAGATTTTATTAAATCAAAACTTCCTCGTCAATATCTTTTTGAATCTGTTTTGTTCCTTGCTCTTCTCTCATATCGTGCAAAAAAGTAGAGCTCGGCTAAGTACTAGAGACATTTATCACATGGCATAAGAATTTCAAATTGTTTATGCAAAAAACCATAGCTTGACAAGTCTTCATCTATTCGTCGGCCACAGTCTCTCATTAAGATAAATTACGAAATATTATCCGCGTTATCGAGGCGGAGCCCCGATAAATGCTTCGTCTCCGCCCTGATAAAATCAGGTTGGATAGTAAAGCCTGAATCAGTAAATGAAAAAAAAATTATCAGGTTAAACTATTGAGCCTTAATCAGTAAAATCAGTACAAAGTAAAATCAGGCTCAATAGATTAGCCTGATTTTATTAGGTCGGTCAAGACCCAGACTAAGAAGTCTATGGAGGCTTATTATGACAAAGAGACGCCAAGAAAGGCTCTATGTCTGGTGGAGCAATGGTATATGCCAGGGCTCCAAAAAATCCAGAAATCTGACTGGGCGAGTAGGATGAAAAATCGGATCGTCTGAAATTCTCTGTTGTATCGGACATACAGGGGGGGCAAATTCAACAAGTTAAGCACTAGGTTACATTGGTCGGCAATACCTAGAACTCCAGATATATGCTAGGTCACCGAGTTGAATATTGCCAATTAATTCTCGATGAACTAGTGTTGCTATATTTGGATCCGATTTTACCGCATATATTGCGAGACTCTCCTTGGAGTGGGCAAAAATTTATCTTTAACCCTTTGGCGCCGGCGGCCGCTTTAGTGATATTTAAGATATGCCTATATTCTATCAAAAAATAAATTTCAAAAAAACTAAGTTTGCAAAATGAATTTTGAACGCGTTTTTAAAATTTTTTTTAACCCTTTGTGTGCGATAGGTGCCCAAAATGAAATCGGGAAATTTCGAAATTATATAAATTGCGATAACTTTTGACAAAAATATTGGATCATTAAAAAAGTTACAAAACATATTAATGTTATTGGGTTGTATACTTGCTGGCAACCCTGTAGCCACGTTCGGCGCTGAAAGTGAAAACCTTGAGACCATCGACTCTCCTGAAATATTTTCGCTTTTAAGGAAAAAAGTAGCTCGTATACAAACCTTATGCTTTGTCTACACAGTTAAACTAAAACTTTGGTAGTTCCATGTTAAACAAGATCGGCACCCCTTCCCCAATTTACCTATATTTTTAGTATCAAAAACTTCTGTTCACGGTAATTCACGACCCAATAATCAGATACAGCTCAAATTTGCAGAATGTATTTGTTTTAAGTAGGATCAGGTCTGATAGAAGCAATTGTGAAACTTGGGCAATTCTGTGCCAGTGGTGCCATCTTGAAAAATCGCTAAGAAAAATAACTGCTTTTAGCGCTATAAATTCTGATTCAGTCACGCGATTTTGACAAAATTCACACAATAGCCGAATCTTACTCTTAGCCACGTTGGATAGAAATTTGGTTGAAAAATTCGGTTGGAATTGTCTTAATTTTTGAATTTTTACAATTTTTACTCATAATTTTTTTTTTCAATTTCAAATTCTATGCCAAATTCTGTCACAAAACCGACACTACTTTCAGATACGTCATACAGTTATTGACACAGTTGTTCATTTTAAGTTTATTCGTTCGCATAGTAAAAAGAAAATATAAACCAAAACGAAAATCGAATATCAGTTATTGCATTACAGAAACGCAAACAATCCAGAAGTGCAATTTCCAGCTTGTTGCGTCCACTGAAAATAACGAAAGATTTGTTTATCGTGCTATCCAAAAACTCAACGAGACCCAGAGAATTGGAGATCGACCCCGTCAAGGACGCCTCCGTGACATACGTACTCTTGCAGTCGTCAAAGCCATCGAAAATCGAATTCTTCGAAGTCTTATTCGTACAGAGCAGTTGAAAAAAACTCAGGACCATAAGAGGCAAAGAGGCTTCTTTATCGGTACAACAAAAATCGAAGAATTTTGTTTACTTATGAGAAAATTTGCACGGCGCAAGAAAAATTCAACTGTCAAAATGATAAAGCGTATGCTCCAGAAATGCCTGAGAGTTTGCAAAAAAAAAGTACAGCGAGGACATCATACAGCGTCAGTAATGGTATGTTGAGGTGCTAGCTACGAAGATGACACAGAGCTTCATTCTTGCGAAAAATGTGTAGATCCTTGAAGATTGTGTGAAGCCATTGAACTCTAAGCTGTTCAACAACAGTCAATGGGATCGCTACGATGTACAAAGCCCACACAGCACAAGTATGTTTGGAAAGCAATGTTGCGAAATTTGACGAATACAGTCTGTGACCATAATAAGAGAGCATGATCTGCAGTAAACAACACCCAAACATAGAGAGACTTAAGCGAGCTTTAAATCAATTAGTACCTAATTATTCTTTTTAAACAGAGCTTACTGCCAGAAATGACTGGCCAAATAGATAAGAAAGTTGCGTAAGAGTAAAATGTGGCCAATTTGAATAAAGTTTTTTTTTTTTGAGTCCCAGCAGAGCATTGAAATAATATTTATTTCATTTTGTCAAAACCTCTCTTTTATTTATAAAAAAACGCCAATATCCCTGAGACAAAATTGAAAACACGACTAGATATTTACAAAATGTTCTTATAACTCGAATCAGTGGAACAATTTTCAAACGGATATTTCGAAGTGGCTATACCTTCGAAGTGCTTATACTTTGGTTAGATGCGTAGGAATTCACTTATTGCTTTGAAATGTATCTGGTTTGACAAGGAAATTAGATTTGAATGCAATTCCATGTGATAAAAATATGAGTTCACGGTGTATATATGTTCACAAACATAAACTTATTCTCTATACCAACAAGCATTTATTTTCAAATCCGAGAAAAATCCTCTTCATCATTTTGTGTGTGCATATGATCTAGCAGACAAGACATGCTACACCTCTGATGTTTTCATGTGCATTTGCATACTCAATTCCTTGTAGACTTATCGGATTTTCTTTAGAGAAGCTTGTCGACAATGTTATGCATTTCATGGCGCCTTCGGTGCATCATACTATGTTTCAAAAATTTCCTGATCCAATATCCGACAACGTTGCAAGTGCATTCCTGCTCAAGTGAACGCAACTTAAGAAGATTTAAGCCAGCATTACTGAGTAAGTTTTTAAATACAAACAAATTCAGCTGATATGATTACGCATGGTGTTCTTCTTTAGCTACTAGTTAGCGATATGTGAATAATCTTGCTTCTGAAACACAACAAGAAGAATTTTCAATGCGCTTCCATTTCAGTTTTTTCTCAGGTAAATTTCAGAAATGTACACTGTTTGTTTTCCAGTCCTGTGTATATTTTTTTTTTAAAGAGAATCACAGAAAATCCGTGAGCCGGGTAGTATGAATATTTTGAAATCAAATAGAAAAGAAAGTATACAGTGCGCGAAATAATTATAACATACAAACTATCACTAGGTATTTCTGAGAAAATGAATAGTCTCACACTATTTGTGATGACATCATATCATTTTTGCAAGCGACCGCAATGTAACGGCACTTTATACTAACGGCACTTTCGTTGTAGTCAGCTGGTGTTTAATTTTGTTCAGAAGCCCAAATTACTAGTGCGAAATAAATATAGCGGACAGTTTTACGTGAAGTATATTTTCTAGGTGTAAAATTGATAATTCGTCTGGATTTATAAGACTAGTTAGTTCACCAAGGTATACGCAGCCTACTAATGAAGATTAGCATTGACACGTGCAGTTTTTAATTCGCAATTTTTAAAATTACAGTTCGAATCAATAAAAATGCCAAGGGGGACAGCATTGACTGCTGAAGAGCGGGCTAAAATTTTAGCTTACAGGGATTGCGGGACAACAATCAGAAGAATAACTGAAAAATTGAACAGGGACAAAAGTACGGTGAATAATTTCTTGAAAAATCCCGAAAATTACGCAAAAATCAAGAGATCAGGTCGTCCGTCTCAAGTCAGTGAGAGGTCTAAAAGAGAGATAAAACGGCTGGCTGTTAATAAAAAGCTAAGTCCCTCACAAATACGGTTTCAATTGAATCTTCCCATCACTACGCGAAGGGCTCAGCAGATTCTGAAGAATAGTGAAAATGTTAAATATGGAAAACGCTTGCAAATACCAAGGCTTCTGCCACGTCATAAATCTGCACGTTTAGAATTTGCTGAACGGTATCAATTTTGGACAATTGAATGGGATTCTGTCATATTTAGTGATGAAAAAAAATTCAATTTAGACGGGCGTGATGGCTGTCATAGATATTGGAGAGATTTCCGTAAAGAACGACAAACGTGTCATAGAAGGAACTTTCAAGGAGGTTCTCTCATGATATGGGCTGCATTCGGCTCTCGGGGAAGGTCTGAAATTTGTTTTATTTCACATAAAATGAACTCAGCTAAGTATGTTGAACTCTTGAACAACGTGCTTATCACTTTTGCAGAGAATTTATGGAGAGACGACTGGCTGTTTCAGCAAGACAACGCACCTATACTCTTTGCGACGTTCACGAAACTTTTTTTTGAGTCCCGGAACATACCGCTATTAAAGTGGCCTGCTATAAGCTCTGATTTGAACACCATGGAAAATCTATGGAGTATCTTATCGCAACAAGTCTATTCACAAGGTCGTCAGTTTGACACCATATTAGAGCTAAAAACGGCCATTGTAAAGGAATGGAATCAATTTGGAACATCTGTTCTTCAATCCCTTGTTAATTCCATGCCCCGTCGTTTATGCAAAGTGATACAAAATAAGGGAAGCACTATAGATTATTAAAATTTCTTTTGGTGTTAATTATTGTTTTTAATTTTTGAAATAAAATACTTATAAACATTTTTATGTGATTTGTCCGCTATAATTATTTCGTTCATGAATTTTAAATATTGTATCCTGGCTACAAAAAAATTAAATAGTTGAAAATATAATCCGCTGGTGCTTTGTTATCATGGCATGAAACATAAAACAAAATTTTTATTTTTTGAATCAGTAGCTAGCACATAATTTTCCCGATATTCTCTTTGTCCGATATAATTATTTCGCGCACTGTAGTATTAGATGTATAAACTGTTTTCATTTTGATATTTAAACACGTAGCATTTTCCAAATTTTCTCAAGTTTAACCTTTTCATTAATGCAAAACAGCGTATTGAATTTAAAGGGTACGATCTTTGCCTGCATTTAAATTTCAAGTTCCGTAATCTAAATTAAATTCTGTGCGAGATGAATCCAAAAGATGCTAATTTTGATATCGATCATAATTCAACAAGAAATCTGTGAATTATCCCCGAGGAGTTAATGTTATTCATAATTTCACTCTTGAACTTATTGAAGGGTTTGCAGATTACAAATAATCCTTTGCGAACATTTTTTCAAGACTCTTTAGTTCTACAGCACGATACAGGAAAGCTTCTAAGTAATAGTTTATTATCAAATGCAAATGCACTATTTGCAATGATAAAAGGAACAAAATCGTAAACGTATCATAAAAACAGTTTACAGTCAATATTTCCAGTATAATATCGTCACAGAATTCCGCAAGTAAATTTGATGCCGACGTTAATTCAAGTGACACAGCTTCACTTATTGAAAGAAGCAACGAATCGAACCCTTGGAGCCGATTTAATCGCTCTACTCAATTTTATTTAGCCAAACCGGTATGCTTTCCCTATATATATTTAAAAGAGCTCAATCTCCAACCTAAATCTCATATGAAATTACAACCCCTAGCTCCATATTAAATCCAATAACAAATTAACCCACACAGCACAGAAAGTAGATAAAACAACAAACGGTCTCTCCCCAAAGTTCCGAAAGGTTAATTGTTCAGCATCGTCATAATAATAAAGCAGTCAGCGAAATAATTTCGTGTTAATTCCACCGTGAAAAAACCGTATTTCTGAGCCTTAAGCTTTTGAATTTAGATTGTGTTTAAAAATACACCTTTAGCTCCCGCGAAATTATTAGAAAGTACTCGTAGTCTGTGTTGAATAGATTTGAAAGCGAAAAGTTTTTGAACGCGAAAGTGAAAACAAACCCTTGAATGAAATTTTCAATTAATTGAATGCGATATCCAAATGGCAACCATTTCAACTTTGAGCTTGGCATGGACACACTTTAAATCGGTTCCAGATGTATTGCAAGTTAAATTAATTTTTAGAGTAAATATTGAAAGAGCGTAGTGCCGATCAATCAGAAGGCAAAGCAACTTGAAGCTCAAAGGATTTAAAGTAAAACGTGTATCTGAGCTTTGCATTTGGTGTATTGCTTTGCGCAACATATTTTCCCTCTCTTCACTTAATCCCAATAATGAAGTGGAAAATTCCAGGCCATAATATTGCTACATTCCTTCTTCCATCCAGATTCATATTTGGTCCTGAAGTGTAGTCGACGTAGCGATAATCGAATGAAAAACTCTGGTAAAAGTTTGAAGAAAACGCATTGAAAACATTCTACAAAATATTCTCAATTATGAATTCATACACCTGTAAAACGTAAATCATAAATCAGTTTTTATAGCTTGGTAGGATGGTTATCTCCACTTGAATGGGCTTTTCAGTTTATGATTCTATTATCAAGGTATAATATGATTATCAAGAAGAAGAGCAAGGACAACTTATAATATTAGCAGGGCCTAGAATGAAATAAATGATATCCTTTATTATGGGTTGGCATAATTGGCAATAAAGATCTGTGAAAAAGGAGAAGAGGTGGGAAGAGGTCAATTTTAGAGCTATGATATTGTAGTATTTTATTCTTGATAAAGAAAAAGCTTAGTCAACATACCCTGGCTTTGACGTTCCTGTTGTTAGATTGTTGCTCATTGAAGACCAGTAAGTTTTTGACATGTTGGCGTCGATGCATAGGTTGATAGGTTGACGTGGCTGCCGATCCCCTTTAGATTAACCAGGGACAGTTCCGTCTGGTTTGAGAGAAAGGGTGCAACAAGTGCCACTAATCTCCTCCTTTCCAAAGCCGGACACTGGCACATGAGATGAAGGACGGATTTCTTCTCATCCTCAGAGCCACAGCTCCGACAGAAATCATTAAACTCTACGCCCAAACGTTGTGCATGCCGCCCTATAAGGCAGTGGCCCGTTACAACGCCCACAGTGCAACGAAGGGCGCTTCGAGTTAAGCCTAAAAGCTGCCTGGTGCGATGTGCATCCATGGAAACCCAGGACTGCCTTGTTATCACACAGGAAAATTCATCTACCCAGGACTTCTTAGCGTCCTCAAGATATTTTTGCCTCATGGCCAGTTTCACCGATGTCATCGGTATATCTATTGAGAAGGAGCAAGAGACCTCAGGTAGCAAAGTTCCAAGCCTTGCTAGCTCATGGGCCTCACAAATTTAGAACAATGACAAAATGTGTTTCTATTTATATTCCTGACAGCTGATACATATTATTATAAACCGGAACCGAAAAGCAATGATAGAAAGTGGAGAGATAGATGGTACTAGAAAACTATTTGCATAGATTTTCAGATTTTGGAGTGATTGAGTGAGTGTGTGTTAGGGGAGAAGCACCTAGTACCTCAAAGTACTCAGGCAAGAAAGACGCATTGTTCTCATACCCCTAGCCTACTTTAGTTTTTCGGATATGTTAATTGAATCCAGGATCACTGATAAGGCATAAGAGGCTATTGTTTGCATGCAAGCAACATCACAGTCGAAGCATTGATATTTGGTACGCGCATACGTTGTGCATTCGCAAAAATTGCTCCAACGAATCCATCTTTTCTAAAAAATGATCCTGTTCAGTACATATGCGGTACATTAATCCTCATAGGTCAGTCAGTATGACTTTCATGACTCTACAATTCTCCCTAATCTTGTTGAGAAGCGTTCCAAGAGTCTCATAATTAGGTTCTGAAAGAAAGATCTTCGTGTCCTCAGCTACATCAGAAGACAGTTATCTCTCAACAACACACTTCTAAAAACATGGCATATGTAGATGCGGTCGGGGCATCTTCAGCAGTTTCAGGACCATTTAGTGAAAGCATCTAGTCTTGTTTTGTAAAAGCATGAGCATTTTCATTCCCTTCGACACCGCAGTGTCCAGTAGCCAGACCAGATGCCTAATAACAGAGTTCAAGTGTGTTCTACATCCTGCGTTGGGGTTCTATGTGCATAAAGCTTCGCTGTAGCAGAAAATAGCAATACGCTTTCTTTTGCATATTTCATCAAACACCCAGTTAGCAGCTCTAAAAAAAACCGAATATGTCTGCTTGAAAACCAGCAATGCGCTCTCTAAGAGAAAAAAGCCTACCTGTCTTCGAGACGCTTTTAACGAAGATTTCGGAGTCTTCTCGTGCAGTCATCTAGGTACTCCCAGTCACTTCTACCGAACATAAATACTGCATATCTTGTCTCGAAATCAGCGAAGAACACTAGAGCTCTAGTAGAACCTCTAGTAGTACCCCCAAATCCTCGTTGCCCACCCATAAGCCAAGTTGAAATAGTACGCAGTAGTTTGATAAGTCAGTGACTCTTTGAATGAAAGATATTTTTTCCGCAAATGAGCATTGAATTTCTCAACATAGTCTTCTTTTAGCTCTATACATTTAGTTCAGTGTTTTACAATTTTTTTATTCCGCCCAAATAATAAGTTGCTTCAAGGCGTTCAAAATATGCGTTTGTTCAATGATGAATTTTCCATTCGACCCAAATATCTTACCACTCAGTCATTTCTTCAGGTTTAGGAACAGGAAATAGTAGCAGAGGCCTAAATCTAGAAAATATGCTGGATGGAGTAGCAGTTCCTAGCCCAGTTTATGGATTTTTGTCATGGTCACTACACACATGTAATCCAGTGCATTGTCTTGATGGAACAACACAAATGCGGCTTTTTATGCTTCAAATCAATATCGAATCGGTTCAAAAGCTCTGAGAACATTCACTGGGATTATTTCACCCTTTTCAAGATAATCAATGTTGCATCACAAAAAGTTGTGGCCATGACCTTGTTGGCCGACCTACTCATCTTGGCCTTTTTTGGTGCACGTTCACCCGAAAAAACCAACTGTTTTGATTTTTTCTTGGTTTCTGGTGTGATGTGGTGGATACGGTAACGAAACGGTACTCGTTCTGATTGCGGCTGAGTATTACCAAACACTCATTTTCCTCCGCTTATGGTCGAGTGAGAATAATCTCGGCCCCTTTTGGTAGCAACAATCACTGCGTCTGTATGTTATGTATTCATTTGATTTGGACGATGCCTTTGCTATAAATTTTCGCATCCTGACATAGCTCCTTAAAAAACGTGCATTCAAATACCCCTTCAATGTCAACAAACACTCCCATCGCAGACTTACCGTCAGAAACTGCTTGCTCAACCCTGGAAACCAGTGAACCAAGGGCTGAGTCGTAAAATTTTCCTCGTTGTTACATATGTAACTCCTCATTTAAAAGATTCGGCTTAACGGCCCCAATGCGTCCAGCATAAACAATAATTGGCCTAAAGTTCCTCGAATCTGAATAGATTGGATGCAACAGATTTCGGTGTAAAGACTACCTTCATCTGTCGCCAAGGTCGTGGAATATACAACCAAAAAATCCAAAAGATATAGTCTGCCTCGATAACATAGCCGGATGGATACAATCCAAACCCCAAAAATTGAAATTTTCAAAGGACATTTTCGCTGGTGATTATAGATCTAGCTGTGAATTAGCATTTTTCACTGCTGTGTAGAGCACGAGATTCGACCAGCGGCAGAGAAACAAAAGTAATTCCCAAGTAAAATCTACAAAGATTTCTTTCAAAACTTGGTCAACTCACCATCAAGACGTTTAATAGAACTCAGCTTCTGTTAGTAAGTTGCTTGATCTCTTTCTAGATCTTGCACAAGGTGTATAGGAGACCTCAATGATCTCCTATACACGTTACGTCTTGAAGGATCACACCAGATTTTTCTAAGTTCTATTTTAGACTCTGTAGATGGTCCATTCAACCTCTGTATTTCCCTCACAAGCTCAATGGAGGAGTTTTCTGGTATACTTTCTGAGATTCAGTAGTCCCAGAGGGCCATCTTACTGCACCTACTCTTGCTAATAGGACATGTCTCTCCATAACTACCATATGTGACTCAATTCAGCATGTTCAACCGAAATTTTAATGACTTCGACGACTTAATCCCACCACTAAATCAGGCGTTGTTTTCAAGAAGTCGAATGATTTCGGCCCAATCGGTGTTTCTTGGTTTTGTTGCAAAATCAGACAACAAGTGCTAGTAGTTAAAGAGTGAGATCTCATGCAGATATGGATCAAACTATTCCAGGTAAACGTAGTGATTTCTCAATAGCTCCAGTTCTTTTGAGGGATGACAAAGATTGTGTTTAGAGTCATTCCTGTTTTTACAGTAATTCAGAAGTCAGAGAGACTATCTCCTTTTAGTCTTGTAATTGTTGCTGCTTCAACTGATATGCTAGAAGTAAAAATAGGATCTGAATGAACATACTGAACTAAATATTTCAACACTTATGCTGGCGGCAGGTGTAAAAAGTTAAAAGAAATATAAGCCGAATTGCCAATCGGGCGTTTAAACCTATCATTTCGCCGGTACTGCACGATAACCTGTAACAGTTTCCATGTTCAAAGCTATCTGAGAGTGATGGCATCAAGTAGAATTGAAACCAGAACACAAGTTCTCATCATCGTTGAACTTATAAAAAGTCTGCACTCCTTTATGAGCCTAGTACACCGTTTCAGCTCCCCGAACCAACGGCTCATGGCCATGCATAATGTAAGGGGATGCTTGCAGCTTTTCTAATTTTTCACATACAAGAAGAAACGATGTCTTAGCATGCTAAAAGTTGATCTGAGCGAACTATACAATTTCCGGTACAAACTTTCACAGTATCCACGGATGACGCCTTTACTTAGTTGAGAATGTCCCGTTAGCGTAGCTTGGCTCCCAGTGATCTTTTCTAGATGTTTCAACCCTGAACTGATATTATAAGTTGCCACAAGGTATACAGTCAATAAATTGAAAAACTCGCAATCCGTTAACTGTTCAACAACGATAAGGTTTAATCTCCCACTGCGACCTGGGTACTACATTGTAATCATAGATGAAAAATAGACCTTCAGAATCCGAATCCCTGCCGTACGGAGCGAGTGTACTCAGTGTACTTGCAGATATACAATCCTTTAGATTCATCCTGATTATATTTTAGGCACATTTAGTTGCTGTAATCTTGTGATACACAAGCGCCTTCACCGCAACAAGGTGATACCCGAAAGGAGCGAAACAATCGATTATTAAAAATTTGCATTGATTCAATCTAGAATTTCATTTAATATTCGCAGTTTTGCTCAATTCCGAGTATATTGAATACGTACATGTGTAATGTTCTTTGAAATCCAGTAATAAGATAACATTGTAACTCCTTTCTATTCGAAGTTCGTTACATATTCAAATACTTTAACTCAACATATTTCCATTTCTTGGAAAAAAGAAATAGCAGCAGGATATTTTGTTCACCCAGCAGACACTGTCAAATCCAAACTCGTATACATTCATGTTCGTTCGCGTTACTGTCAGAACGAAACGGCTGACCGATCAATAATTCGAACATTGGAAATTTACATTTCCACATCATCAACGAACCATGAAATTGTTTGCTGAAGTCCGATTCGATAAAGTCAACAGCTGCAAGCTGAATATGCAAAACGTTCAACTCGACACCAGCCATTTTCCGTCTTCTGGAACAGAGTCCTGTAGCGCGATATTTCAGCTTGACTAGATTTAGACAGAATAGAGTCAACAGAACGAGCAGTTACTGTTGCTTTCCTTGTAAATGTGTATGGGAGCGCTCTTGGCTCTGAGGTGCAGCCTCCAAAAATTACATTTTAATGTGAACTTTTATCATTTTAGGAAAACAAACCTATGACTTTTCGAGTCGTTGTGATGCTTGTGTCGAGAGCTCTTCATAAAATTTAAATCAATACCGGGATCCTATCATTTTCAAATTCGGCACGTTGCCCTTGACAAGTTGAATGCGTTGACTATTGAATAATTGAAAAGCTGTTGTAGCTGCTATGAATTTGCTTGTTGCGAAGAAAGGAATAAGTTTTCGTTGAGTTTTGGCTGCGATCCACGAGCATAAAGATTATTTTCATCAGTTAGGCCAAACAACGTGATTAGCTAGTAACGTTACTGGCAGCGGAATTTCTGTAATGTAAACTGTGATATTGAAATCTTGCAATGTTTTCTGTTTTGAATCCTATTGATTGACAGAAAATGAAACATTCTACCATCCATGCGGCGGAGATACATTTTTATTGACAATTGATTTCTTCAATGAAACATACGAAAATTGTCTTGTTCACACCGCCATTATTACGTTATGCGACAACAAATACCAAATTCTCGATAATATATTCACCTCCCATCTCATGTGCCAATTTGCCTCCCTTTGTACATCACTTCAAAACAACAAAAGAGCTCTCAGATGCCACTTGAACCCTTTTTTGCTTAACGAATATTTCCTCACTTTATTACGGCAATTTACGTTGAACTTCCTTTACTTAAATCCGCTCTCTGCTAAATCTAAACGGAATCTTTTTCTCACCCATAAATACGAACGCTTTAAAGAAATTGTCCTGACATTGGAGCGTTTTCAGTAGAACAACGTATTTATCTTTATGCTTGCACGATTCAAGACTCTCAGGTTCACTTCAGTCAGTAAAATAAAAACATACTAGTCTGAATGTAATTGGACACTTTTCGGGACACATTACGGTTTTTGCTAAATCCTTGCCACATTTCTTGCCCTGTTCACTTCGGTCTATGTTCAATTCTATTCTCTGAAAGAATTTCCTTTTTTTTGGTGTCGGCTGAAGTCATATTGTGTGTCATTTATATTTTTTCTTTTATATTTATTATGGTTTTCAAAAGAAGTGAAGATAATATTGCTCCCAGAAAAATATATATTTATTTAGCTCTGAAAACAATACCTCTGGCAATATCGTTGTTTGCGAGTTCAAGTGCTTAGAAGATACACAATCAAGTATGCTACATTCAGCGTTGCCAGAAAAAAATACAGAGAATCTTGGAAAATTTTTCAAAAAATCTGGAGAAATCTTGGGATTTTAGATTCAATGAAAAACGTAACTTAGTTTCAGTAAAAACGATATCATTTTATTAAAAACCATTTATTTCAGCAAAAAAAACAATACAAGACCAAAAAAATAATTCATAACAGCAATTTTCTGCGTACTATGATTATGCTTTAATATAAATTTACCGAAAATAATTTTGATTTGAGGATTTCATTTAATTCTGTACCTGCACAAGTTTCATTTCTGGATTTTAAATATTCTTAGGCCACTTAGAGTATATGTTTGTAATCGACTGCTCGTTTTTTCGTTTATTGATGTTAATTTGAGCAACTCAGCATTGCCGGTTTCAAAACCGGTGAATTCAATATTTCTAAGACTCCATCACTGTGAATTTATATTCTGCAATTCTGATATTTCTCTTAAGTTTGGAAAACATTGACAAAGTGCGATAATTGAAGGTTGTCTTTTCAAAACAACATTTTCAGGATCCATGAAACTGATATATTTGGTTTTTATAATTTTGATACTGATATATTTGGTCAATATAATTTTAACAGTGCGTTTCGAATACTAAAATATAATCTTTCAGTCTATTTAACTAGGCATTCACTGCAAGCTCCTAAGTAAAGGTAATCCTATGGTAAAAATTACATTTCATTTAGAAATTTATCATCCTTTCTTTTGGTTTTGTCTAAGTAATTCCTTTGAATATAATTATTGAATATTATTTTCGTTAATCTTGTTATTTCCATGTTAAGCCAAAATATATTTGGGGGTTCACTTTGAAAGAACTTATTTAATTGTAGAATTTGACAAAGAGCTAGCCGCAGGCTGAGCTTTTCAAACTCTGTACCTTTTTGTTTGACATTTTGATTTGCGCTATGTGAAATTTTGAAAATTTTACTTAAACATTTAAAATATCAAAGTTTCAGAACAAGTTTGAAAAAATCTGGAAATTTCGAATAAAATCTGGGTGTCTGGAAAACGTTGTGAAAGTCTGGCAAATCCAGACTTAAATCTGGATCTGGCATCACTGCATTGGTAGCTGTTGACTCAAATCAAGTACTCTCTCTTGCTGATAACAAGTCGTTTTAGAAGTCCCTCGAATGTTGTGAAAGGGTGAAGTGATGAGATGCAAACAGTTGAATTACCTGTTTCGTAGTCAATCAGATGCATTGATCAATTACAGATTTAAAATTTGAACTATTAGTTTCATTAGTTGAAACAAAAGTTAATGCGCCTTATTTACTTGAATATTTGAGTAGAATGATTTTCGACCAAACTTTTTCTTTGAAATCCACCAGTTTGAATATATATGTAAGATCATTAATAATAAATCACAAGGAAAATATTAAAAAAAAATCTGAAAAAACTGTTTCAGGAACATTAAAACTTTGAATTGGACACAGTTATTTTTTGAGTAAAGTCTAGTAATGTGTTCGGCGAAACGGAATACAGCGAAAACGTCTTTGCGGAATCTTGCAAAATCAAGTTCCGCACACCAACACCATGCATAGTATAAATTGCCACTGATGATATTCAACAAGTGTATTACATTTGAATTCGTTTCGAGTAAATTTAACTAACCGGCATCAAAAATTGTATTACCGGAAAGATTGTTCCGTTTTCTTTTGCAGCCATCGGTTTTTTAACAAAATATTTACAAACTTGCAGCAATTCAAACGAAATTGAGAAATGTCAAATTTTTCGCACCAATTAAATGCACCATTTTTTGCATCAATTTAAATGCCGCGAAATTTTACTTATCCATTGTGCAACGTCATTTTAGAGCGATTCACGAAGACTGTAATTCGTCTTCGAATACAGCCATAATGAGCAAAAACAAATGAAACGAAATTCCGCCCTGGACAGGATTTGGCACTCCGTTTCGTTTTGCGCCAAATACATTACCAGGCTTAGACACGAATAGTGTTCACGGACCTTGCTTAAACGCAATCATTTAGGTTTGAGCTGAA
This sequence comes from Nemotelus pantherinus, assembly GCA_963978885.1. Lineage (NCBI taxonomy): Eukaryota > Metazoa > Arthropoda > Insecta > Diptera > Stratiomyidae > Nemotelus > Nemotelus pantherinus. Next base: position 99,466,312 of record OZ022265.1, on the reverse strand, counting down.
ATTCCAATATCTCCGTACTCTAAAAATCTGAAGCTCCGCATATTTAGTATGATAAATGTCGCAAATATGCAGATACTTTGAACAAATTCCTAGATTTTCCCGCCAGGTGAAGAAATTCCCTAGAACGGGGAAAAATTACCTAGATTGACATTCTGTATTGACGTCACTATATCTCGCGGCTCAGCATAGTGGTTAGGGTCGCTAACCTTTGGCTGTTCTATATGCCCGAAAATTAATCTTCGTGTTGAGTTCATACTCCAATCTGTCATCGGTGGTTGTTGTGGATCTGATGTCAAGTATCTTGGTAATATACTGATGGGGAATTGTCAAAAACAAAAATTTTATCGCGTTCAATTTGCCAAAATTTTCATTTCACTATTTCTGCATCGCAATATAGTCACGGCATTTCCTAAATGCGGCAAAAGCTAAGATGCGCTTGAACTAGGGTTTTTATTTGGCGACCCGATTTTCCATCTCGAGCGAAGTGCGGAAACTCTCATTGATGAAAAAAGATTAGCTCTAAAAGAACGATATGACAGTAAAATCCTGGAAAACCCTGGACTTCGAGCGGACACGTCTACTTAAGTTGCTATAAGTATTATAAATTTTCAGATTAAAATTCAGATAATCGTGTATGTTTTATTTGATTTTACTGCTGTATATTTGAAGCTTCACACTTATTTCTTACACTCGCAAATTTCGGGGAGGGGTTTGCGTCAAAGACTCGATGGTGTTATTGATTTTTTGGAACTAGCTTTTACAAAAAATTACATGTGAAAAGCTGATGGATATTATAATTTCAAATCTTCTCTGCAAGATCCAGCAAACCAAGGACACATCTACTCCAAAGTGCCCTCGCAAACCCCTAAGTTCGATCAATAACCATCAAATAAAGGCGTTCATCTTCCACCGTAATGCAACATACCGACAGAGATAACGTACACGCGACTCAGTTGTTAAACATTATGTGAGCGTATAAAGCAATCAGGCCAGCCGCGAATTGAGAAGCGTGTAGCGCGTAAAGCGTGACATGACATAGATCGAGTTTTTGTAATTTAAATGATCAAATAAGACAACGCAAGTTACAAACGTGGCGCGAGGTGATGCGATTCCATAGTTAATCACTGAAGTTACAAAAACTGCAGCTGTGTCATGTCACGCCACACGCGCTACACGCGTCCAATTTGCGGCTGACCTCAGATACATGCAGCGTTGTTTATGCTCAAGTACAACCGATTGAACTCCATCCTGGACTCGCAGGAGAAAAGTTCGAAGAATCTTCGGAAACTTCGCCAGTCATTCAAAGACAAGTCACGATACATGAACCCTCTTTACATTGCGAATGGTTTGCTGGCATTTGCTGAAAGTGAAAAGGTTGATTTTCTTGACAAAATCTTTCACTAAGCGCTTTTTATCACCCAGAACTTAAGTGACACTGAAATTATCATCAAAAGCACTATCAATAGCTTCTCAGAACTCTCTGCAGACTTTGAATCAAAAATTAAAATCAAAAATTAACCCAAGAGGTCATGCCCCGGTGAAGATTAAATTCGCAACATACATTTTAAAAAAACCCTTCCTAGAAGTGTTATCATCTCAATTGCCCAAAATTATCGTTCTTGCTGTCTTTACTAAGTAAGCTATTTGGGACAATAATTTTTACGTTGTTTATAAAAAGTTCAAATGCTAAAAAAAAGTAACTCCTGACTAGCAGTTCGACTTCCGGGCGGGTTTCTTTACAAATCATCAGCTCTTGCAAATCGTTAGTCACATCAGTAGAGAATTTTCTTTCATGCACTCTACTGGTCTAGTTCTACAAGATATACAAAAGGCGTTTGAATCAGCATGATATTTAAAATATTAAAACATTCCTTTCCAGTTAACATAGTCGAAAGAGTCGAACTCTTCCTCGACTTCAGGACTTTAATTTTGAAAACCCATTCCATATCTGCCAAATAAAACCTTCCTGCAGGTGTCATCCAGGGGCCAGCAGTAAGTCCCATACTCTTCAACATATATATACACTACTGATCTACGTAGCGACCCGGACGACACAGCCATTTTCTACAGCTCGACTAACCCCGATGATATCAACAACACGATTCAGCAGCAGCAGCACGTACTGGTTAGCGAATTTCGACAGAAATAGAAAATAATGATAAACTCTGCCAAAATGCAAGCCTTCAGTAAAAAACAAACCGCAAAAAAATTTTCCAATCTTCAATAGATCGTTTTAAGAGCAAATTTTGCGTGGTCGCGTGCAGTGTTCATCTTGACACAATACTGACTTTCAAAGAGCACAACGACGTAGAAGTAAGCCAAATTCTCAAAAACATTCGTACCAACTACCCATTCATTTGCAGAAAATTCAAGCTATCAACTGAAAATTAGACTTTGTGCTTTAAATGCATTAAACGACCATTAATTCTTTATGCAGCTTCTATCTGGAGTAAGTGGCCACCGTACCACAAAAAGCAACTCCAAATAGCACAGAACAAATGCCTCAAAATTATCTTGTTTAAACTTTTATATATTCATCCAGACTCCTCCAGCTTATAATTAGTCCCATTAATAGTCGAAAATAGATTCGTGCGATTTATTTTAAAAATGCAACACTTCTTCTTAATTAATGTTGTAACATAGATGTAAGACTATGATATTCATGCCGGTCTATACATAAAATCACTGTGCATGCAAAACATGTTCTCTGACAATGGCTAAAGCCTTATTATTTTTGTTATTATTAAATATTGTCGTAATCTTAATGTTGGCTGCGAGTTTGGACATCTTGCTCTTGCTAGGGATTGCTAGGGATGCATCTGGTGTACCAAAAATTTTCCGTCTTGGCCCACTTTATTTTAATATAGTTATTTCCGACCTATTCCTCTTTTATTTTATGCAGGCGATATCAAAGTGGATCACATCATTGAATCTGAATCTGATGCACTCTTTATCCAATCTAAGCTTGATTCACTTGATCATTGGTGCAATGAAAACAAGCTCCCTCTCAGCTTTGATAAGTGCCAGGCTATAAGTTTTTCCTGAAAATGCACGGCTTCACATAACACGTACTTTCTCGGCAATAATTTGCTAGCTCAAGGTGAAAACATTGTTGACCTCGGTGTCATCTTAGATGAAAAACTCCACTTCACCTTACACTATGATAAAATACTTTCCCGTGCAAACAAACAGCTAGGCTTCATCAAAAGACGTACCAAAGAGTTTCGCAACCTGTGGGTCACAAGATCCTTATACACTTCACTTACACGTCCTATTCTTGAATAGGCTTGCATTAGCTGGAATCGCGCATTTGAAAGCCACAATGACAGACTCGAGTCAATACAAAAGTAATTTTTACTTTTCGTCTTGAGAGAACTGTACAGCCCTTATGATTTGAATAGCCTATCGCCTTATGAGTTTCTGCTGGGTCTTCTAAACTTATCGACACTTGGATCCAGAAGAATGGTGATTTTGTCCTGCTTTACACTCAACATCACTCGAGCCATTATAAGAGGTATATTCATGAATAGTAAAACTATGACAAGTATCCCTAGACGGAACACCAGGTCCTCTCGTTTGCTAAAGGAATATCCAGTAAAAGCAATCTATATTCTCCAACGATTTAAAAAATAATACTCCAAATCCTCCCATTTCCAAGCCATTCGTACCCCTTAAATTAAGCTATATGTCAATGTTTTATTTATTTATTATTTATTAATTTTTAGTTATTTATTTATTTCCAACTTTTTTTACATATACAATACATTAGCCTTCAATACATTAGTTTTCAATTTATATATGTGCAATTATAAAAGATTGGTGAATAAATAAATTAAATTTGTTGTTCAAAAAAATTTATTGTTGCTCATTATTAATTTTTTTTTTTTCCAAAATTTTTAATTTGAGCTAATAACTAAATAAATCAACACCTGATTCAGAATAAGATGAAGTCCAAACTGTAAATAATAGGTGCGTTTTTTTGCACACCCGAGCAGATCAAATTTTGTTAGGCATATTGAATATAACAACAAAAATCCTGCACTTGTGGCGTCACTGAATCAAAAAATGTTAAGCAGTAGTAGTTTATGGGTTTACATGTAGAGTGTGCTGATAACAGTAAGAGTGTTCTAAACGGTTCGTACCACTGCTGAAATCGGCAGTTTGAATTGAATGAATTTGCATAGCACTCTGCCATTTTCAATTATTTTACATCAAATCTTGTAGTGTGCTGACTGGTTTTGAGTGTTTCGATGCACATTACATTGTAGATTGTTTCATATGCAAGTTTCATGTCTGATTTCGATTAAAATCTATATAAGATTTCATTCAGGTTTTTTCTATGGATTATTCTAATTTAACAACCAATCTAAGCAAAAGCTCAGCGAATGCAACAACATTTTCGAACAATGCGATTTTCTGCTCTGGATCGTTTTTTTGCAACCCTACGTTAACCTGCTCTGCTAGGTTGCAAAAAAACGCACCTAATAATTCAATATCTATAGGCATTGATTTGGAACCAAAACGTGCGAAAAGACAATTGTTTGTGATGTTTTTTTCTTAAATTCCGTATAATATTTATAAATTTAACGTTCAGAACAAGAGCATCATTAATTGAAAGTGCCTATGCTTCAGTGTAGAAAAAATAACTAAAATTGTAATGAACTCGACTGCATGAATTTCTTGGTAAATTAATTTTTTAATAGTTTAATTTCAAGCCCATATTAGGTCTGTTCCTTTATTTTTCGCGTAAAAAAATCTTGGGTAAAAACTTCATCTTTGTTATTTATAAATTTAACGAAAACCAAAAATGTAAGGAAACAGATTTCGGGAAAAATTGGCAAAACAAGAAAAAGAGGAAGGGAACTTTCCCTTAACCGAAAAATAACATCATTTTTCGGATTGGGGAAAGTTAGGAACGCATTTTGAGTAAGTTCGTGTGCTCGCGGATGCACAATTTTACCCAAATCTAGGTTAGGGAACATAACTAGTGTTAAACATTTTGACAGCAGTCTATTATTTTACGAACGCAATTAGGCCCTTATAAATGTTATGCCCCGTTTACATTCTCGCCGAGGAATGGCAAATGTTGACAAGGCGAGTGTGTAAACGGTCTCCTTGTCTATTCTCGGCTGCGTTTTTTATGGCAAGCACGCGTGTGTAAATGGCTTGCTCGTCGGCTCTTGTTTGTTTTACGAAGGGATAATGATCCTTTTATTGCTGTGCCTGAGTGTTTATGACCGTCTCGTCCTAGTTCGAAGCCGCTGGAAGCGAAGTCGGTTTTATGTACCGAGTCAAAGGGATTCGAGAGGGTAGCGAATGCTCATTTACATTTTCGAATTTTTCGCCGGGACTTCAAACATATCCTTGCGTGGCACAGATTGAAATAACTCAACGCACACCAGGCAGTTGCAATAGCCACAACCTGTATCCTTGTAGCCATCGTTCACTGAACTGAAGAAAACAGCTCACAACTGTCGAAAGATGCATGGTGCAATATCCTAAGTAAACAATTCACCCTATGTCTTGCTGAGTCTTGTCCAAAGTCTTGCCGAGTGCCCCTCACGAGACGCTCGTCCCTATGTATAAACGCGGCCTAATATTATGATCTCAACCATAAATTTAACCTAAGCTACTTTCACATTAATATGTTCAGGTACATCATTTACAATGCATATAAGCTGACATAATCTTATCTATAGACGGACTTTCAGTCTACTCATCATGACAATCCTTATGAATCCCTCCATTGTCGCATTTCTTTTTGTTTCATTCAATTTTTCAGCTTACAAAATTAAATATAATCAATCTTTTTTCTTCGTTTATTTTCAGGTACGTTATATCTCAAAGGTCACGACTAACCACTGAAATTTGACGTTGGTAGAAGCGTAAGCGAAGTTAGTTCATTTGTAGATCACTAAATTCTAATTAGATACTTTGTGTGCCGGAAAAGGTTGTTTTGTTCTTATCGATTCGCTATATATCCTTCAGGCAATTTGCTAACGGCTGACTAGTTTGATAACTGGTGAGCTCAGCAAACCAGAGCATACAGTTCGAATAAATTTGCAAGGATTTCTTGTTATATCACGCAACCTGTGAAAGTTTGTTATTTACGAATAATGTATCTACATACTAACACTGCCAATAACAATCAGCATAGCAAGTTGTTATTTACAGCCTTTCATGGTCGCGCTGATAAAAAGGAGTTCCGTGGAGTAAGAAGTGCTTTGCTGATTTTTTGACAATCGCATATTTTTTTAATTGGCCTATTTATTTACATACGCTAAAGATAAGCATGTAAGAGGCTCTTCATAGTTTAATGAAATTTTATTGCTATCATTTCAGAAGAATAATCCAAATGAATTGATGAATAGTTACTTCTGGCATATGTTCGCGTGCATTTGCATGAATTAACCATAGAGTGTGTGATTGAATGACAAGCAAATCGATTCATTATTAACTTGTAAAATTGTTCGTTTAATTGGATGAACAGAAAAGTTACGATCGTAATTATATAATATATCTTGAGGGAAGCATGAAAAAGCCAAATCAATATTTTTTGGGAAAGTGCAAATTAAATTATACTAAATTGAATTAAGGTGGTGGAGAAAACCATCGCATAAATTATTTACAATATGAATGTTCTTATCAATTTTGGATATGGGTGATAATTAGGTTTGGTGTACAAATAGATTTCGCTCTTAACTCTGTGTTTTTAAGCTTTATCTATCTGTCTATGAACCATTTAATGAATTTTGCTAATCCAGATTCAGAATCCCACAGTTTTTATCTCTGCATTTTTTACAAACCTTATTTCAATAATTTTTCAGTCAAGCTTATACCCAAACAAACCAATAAACACACCTTCAAACAATTTTTTATTCCTGTTAGGACTCACCCTCGCCCTGACAAAACCAAAATACTGTCTTGCAAAACACAAGAATTCTGAATTTTTAATGAAAAACGAATTCCCTTCACAGAAAAAATGTATGGGCTCTCCGCAAGAGAACATGCTTCACAAAAATTTTAATATATGTATTCATAAATCCAACAAATAAACATATGAATGTAATTTTTCCGCTACGGAATTCAATATTTTCGGTCGGTCATTGTTCGCAGTTGGGAGTTTCTCTCGTCATGGAATATGAAAAGTTTTGTGAGAGAACGAAAAAAATTTCGTTTTAACTTTCTTGTTTATCGTTAAACAAGCAAAGCACACGGTAAAGGTCGTATTCAAATCCTTATCTATACATCCATTCGAATCGTACTGAAGTGGAAACGAGTAATCGTTTTGAGTCTAACTAAACAGACTAGCAGCCAGAAGTAGCGAACGCCAAGTATTGAGCTACTTATGCCAATGGTCTTGAATGTGAATGTATTGTGAAGCTATTTAGTCATAAAGTTGAATTCTGAAGAAACGAAATTATTGAATATTTGAGTTATCCAGTACGAATCATGCACCCTTTCCTATTTAAACCCTTTTTTCGTACATGTATTTGATTCAATGGTGAATTATTATATTTCTTTCAATACCTCGAGACTTCATAGCATTCTTCAAGATCTATAAGTGAATAAAACAAAGTTATCACAGGTAAACTAAGTCGTGCTTTTTCGCGTTTCTAAAGGAAGAAGGCTAGGATTATTGCATTGAAAACAATAACTGGGGCAGAATTTTTGTCCCTCTCAATGTTACTGTTTTAACAAGTCCACGAAAGAAGCGCAAAAAACAACTACAAATAGCTTTACTTTGAAAACCGTTGAAGCCACATCTGCAGTTTCTTATGTATAGGCTACCATCTACAACCGTTATTAGTTTGCTGTTCTTATACGATCCAGTCCTCGGATAAAAACTAAATTTACAGAGTGTGTCAATTCTTACGTGAAGCGGTTGTGATAAATTCCTGGCTGCAGTGCTAATAAAGGGCTGCCAGCGCTAGAAATGCTGCCATCAAAATATAATCTGTTAAGATCCTGTAATAAAAATAAGTAACAAATAATTTCATCTTGCAAATTGGGAAACTCATGCAAGTGGTACCCCTAGAAATCTCTCTATCCGATGGCCTCCAATGCAATCATCATATCGGTTTGCAGGCTCATTTTAGAACTACTCGGACAGTGCACCAGCAAAGATGTCGATGACGATCGATCTAGCGGAAACTGCTGAAGAAACCTTATTTGTCAAGAAGACGGAGAAAAAATGGGCACATATGTGCACAATATTGAGGCAGTAGTCAAAGTAACTGGTATTGATCCAGTCGATATTTTTAGAACTTAAGATAATGGAAATAATATCCTTAGCATCAAAAATCTTCTGCATCAAAAAATTCAGCTGTTTCAAATGTAAAGAAGTTTTTATTGTGGCGTCTCAAGAAGCTTTAATGCAATTTTCTGCGTAAACTGCGTATCAATAGGTCATCTTGCTATATACAGGAGTTGTTCAGAAGCCAATAAGATAGAAGAGTGTCGTAGTACTGCTAAGCTAGAAAAACAGCGCAAAAGTGAACTCGATGAAGTTGTAATAAAAACATTATTCGACTTGGTGTTTCTGTGCCATTCACTTTGCGCGAAGAGTAACTCCCCATTCACCGAATCTACAACCCCCTCAATGGAATCTGCTCTTTCCAGTGTCAACAATACACAACCATACATTGACCCAGTGCTCTTTGGAGAATGCCAGTAGTCTTTGGTGGATCTAAAATAGAAGGAGATGGCATTTCGGAAAGGTCAACGCTCGAATAACGTCAGCTTCTCGAGATTGATGAAGGATATTGAGAACCAAAATTGGGGCTCGGTTAACATTTGAAACATGATGGATTTTGGATTGAAGCTAAGGTTGCTTTGTTCAGTTAAGGTTGCATGTAATAACTGGGTTGGTCGCAAAGTTCAAGTTTAATAGCTAAGTATTTGACAGTTACTTTCTTTGTGAATTCCTTATGGTAGCCTCTAAGAAAAATCAATTAATTTTTAAGTCCCATTTTGAAGAGTAGGCAATAGGAATGTGTTTATGACTTTGTTGTTCAGCTAATACATGGGAGTTCCAGATGAAACTATCATCAGCATACAAGTCAAGAGCAGCTACTATAGAAGAGATATACAGTGGCTCAATAAAGAAGTCGGACACATACCTACTTATATTTCAAAAGGGAATAAACTGCCCAAGAATACACTTCAGACAAAAACTAAATATATTTTTTGTAACTGCGTATCATTTATTTATGAAAAATAATAACATTGAAAACTTAACTCACTTTCATGATTTTATAAAAATTAAAAAGCAAAAATGTGCGTAAAATTCATGCCAAAAAAGAACTCGGACAGGTGGCAGTACTCTTTTTGCTTGTGGGTTTAAAAAGGGAATTCCCGGATTTTATGTACTTGACAGCTTTGCACATTCAACTGAATCAAGTTAAAGGCCTGAATTTGTTATTTGTGTGAAATTCTGAACTTAAAATTGAAAATGGGAAGGCAACGTGGCCAAAGTTCTTTAGAAGCAAGACAACTTGTTATAAAATATTATAAAGAAGGGAAATCGGTCCGTGATATTGCGAAAATCGTAAATAGGGCACATTCTACAGTTCATGACATTATAAAACGTTTTAAATCTTCAAAATCAGTGGAAAATAAACAAAAAAGTGGTAGACCTAGAGTACTTTCAAAGTCAGATGAACGATGGATTGTACAAAATATTTATAAAAACCCGAAATTAAGTGTTCCTTAACTAGCCAAACAAGTATCGGAATATCTTAAGAAAAATGTAAACCCCGAAACTACAAGGCTAGTTTTGAGACGAAGAAATTTACACGGGAGAGTAGCCCGTAAAAAACCGTTTGTGAGCAAGTGCAATCGAAAAAAGAGACTCAAATTCGCGAACAGCTACAAAAACAAAGACTTTTCGTTTTGGTCTACTGTGTTATTCGCAGATGAAAGTAAATTTAATATATTTCGGTCCGATGGACAATGTTATGTGTGGCGAAAACCTAACCAAGAGCTCCAAGAGCACAATCTACAGTCTACTGTGAAACATGGAGGTGGCTCAGTGATGGTCTGGGGATGCATGTCCGCAGCTGGCCCAGGTAATCTTTGTGTAATCAACGGAATTATGGACCAAACAAAGTATTTGAACATTCTGAAAGAAAATTTGGTGCAGAGTGCTAACAATTTGGGAATAAAAGATAATTTCCAATATTACCAGGATAACGATCCAAAGCACATTATGGCTGCTATATAACTGTCCGCATGTGTTGGAAACACCTCCGCAATCCCCCGATATAAATGTTATCGAAAATTTATGGACTTATTTGGAGAACCAGTTAAAAAATCATACTATTAGGAACAAGCAACAATTGGAGTCAGCACTTCAAACCGAATGGGCCAAAATTGATCCTACCCTTTGCAAAAAAACTTGTAGAGTCCATGCCAGCAAGGCTAACAGCCATAAGGAAAAATAATGGATTGCCAACCAAATATTAGAAACCTTTAATAATATTTTAACCTTTATAAAGAATTAAGCGTCCGAGTTCTTTTTTGGCATGAATTTTATACACATTTTAATTTTTAAATTTTTATATAATCATGAAATTGAGTTACGTTTTCAATGTTATTATTTTTCATAAATAAATGATACACAGTTACAAAAAATATATTTAGTTTTTGTCTGAAGTGCATTCTTGGGCAGTTTATTCCCTTTTGAAATATAAGTAGGTATGTGTCCGACTTCTTTATTGAGCCACTGTAAGTAGTATCTATCTGTGATATCCGCAATGGAAATGCTAAAAAGAAACGTTCCAAGGATGGAGCCTTGCATGAGCTCCAAATTGTATAAGAAGACAGTTCCATTAAAAGAAATAAAAGAGTTCCCGTTGAACCCTTTTATTTTTTAAAAACTGTTAATAATCTTAATAATCTATGTTGAAAGTCTGGAATTGAACATTTTGACAAGGAGGCCGTCAATCGATGCGTAGTCAAAAGCATTCAGCAATTCAATCGGGCAAGCATCCTAAATCTATTTGATCTGGCTATTATCTTCATAAACTTTTTGCACAATCATTGGCTTTAAATCCAAATCGCTTCATTGGTATTTAAACTATCTAAGCTAATCGATATAAACTATCCAGTCATTTTCCCAAATTCAAAAACAGTGATCTAGTTCAGCACATCGCAAAAAGCTGTTGTTTTTGAAATTGGAAACATTTTCATTTCACGCTTCCATACAAAGGGAAAATATCCAATATGGAAGTAACAGTCGAAGAGAACGCAAAGATATTCTTCGTCGAATGACTTTTGCGTTGAAAAATTAAAGGCCAAGGCAAGAAAAGATTCCTTGTTCGCAAAATTTTCGTGTCTTAAGGGTTCGATGAACAAAACCTGGATGAAAGCAAATGGGAGTCAGTGGTATGTTTTTCGTCTCCATGGACTTCAGTGATAGTTGCAATTATTCTTGGTCTTTAAGGTGTTTTATTTTCTTACGCTTAGTCTTTCAAACTCTTAATATCCTGGAACATATCTCTGTCATACCAAAGACGTCTTTTTTAGGGCGTTAATGTGATTTCTCTTCTTTTGTATAAACGGGGGAGCGACCTTCCTTCTTATTTGCCTGAATTAAGGTCTAAGACCATTCTCTGTACTATAATTATCGCTTCAAAGGGTTATTTTGCATTATAATTAAATTATTTATAATATTTGGCATTATTATAAAAATTCTACATATTTCCTGCTCGAGGGCAACAAGAGCTATACTCAGCTAAGGAGCAGAACCGCTGTTTGCCCCTAAATCGCCCTAAAAATCAACTCCATAAAAATATGAAAATCTGCTTTCACTAAATCTAATATAATTGCTCCATTAATTTTCCCTAACGCCATCGAGAAAACTAAATACCTTTTGTTGCTTCCAGATTATGTCGAAATATTCGAAACTTGTGTCAAATCAAGTCTCATGTCAACATCAGCTCTTTCTTATTATTCTTTACTTTTCAAAAGCTTATTTATAGGTTCCTTGCCACACCAATTTAATGATGATGATTCTCCACTGTTCACCAAACTGTCAAGCACAAAACTAAAGTAAAAAGTTTGCATTCCTCATATTTCATCGCTGTCATGTCAATCTCAAATACATAATCCTTCAAACCTCAAAAATTATCAGCAACTAATAATGATTAAGTTATGCTCGCGCATTTACTGCTGCTACATATGTATGTCAATTACAAGGACATGTCCAACTTTTCTTATGAAACATCTGTCAGGCGAAAAAGAAAACTCACTAGCACGACGCAAATTGTCGAAATATTCGATTTGTCACTAACAGTCCTCCCGGAGACTGATGGTCTGACCCGATTTGACATCGCCAGTCGATATAATTGGAAATACGAACAGCCGGATCGATTCCTATTATTGTTGCTGAAGCAGCACAGGATACCGTTAGAACCAAAGTTATGCGGACAAATCCAATTAAACACTAAGCTCTGGTCGCTTTAGCTGTTTCAGGATAGCAGCGCGACTGTAGCGAAAACTATTTGGCTAAGTTTGTGGTAGTACCTACATTTTCGAATTCGTTTATCCTCCGGGCAGATGTCAGTGGTTCCGAGCCGGCATGGAACCAACGTGTCTATAATTTAATTGTAGCAAAATATATGCAACCGTCAACATTGCAAATGGCTTCATTTACCGTTGTGGAATTTTGTTGACTTGCGTAAATAAACCGCTTTGTTTACTATCAACTTTCGATACACACGGCGGCGTACAATTAACAGAACCAAGGGTTTCTCTTTCCTCTTGCAGATGAATACGTAAAATTGCCGGCAGTTCAATGGCGCACTTTTGTTTACATTGTTTAATGGAGTTTGCAATCAACGGTAGAAATTAATTATAAGCTTTACTTTTACGTATTGAATTGCAGCACATTGCATTGATTTGTTTTGATTTTAGTCTGCGACCGTAATTAATGTATCTAACTATATAATGAAACTTTATTTTCTTGTTTTACTGGTTAAATTCTTGCACATGCCTGTGAATTGTCAAAACTGGATTGTCAGCGACACTGGCTTCCACGACCACCATATTCTCTTCGGAACACACTATTCTCAATCTTGTCGTTGGCTTACGGCAGCAACGTGAAGTGGTTGAAAAATTTACAATGACATGGCAAATAGCACATGGGGCCATGGGGCTCATAAATCTCACCAAGCGATCTTTGAGTTTACGCAACTGGACCTTGATTTCGGAAATAAATGTTCACTATTTGTCAAAACGAGACTCATCTCTATTCTTATCAACCTACACTGAAAGAAAAACTCTTGGTTGGTTCAACTATTTTTAATAGTATTGCAACGATTCATTCAAAATCGTTAAACGAACTACGGAAAATAATTATTTTTACTATGTTAATATAGTTAATTTTACGATATAAAAGTAGTTGGCTCTGGTTGTACAAAAAATATCGCAACGTTCATGAAATCAACTGTTTTAATTGTTTCATAACCACGAAAATTAGTTGATAAATAGAAAAATTTTCATCAATTCACTCAAAACTTCAACGTTTCGAATTATCAACTGTTTTTATGGTACTTAAACTACTTCGCAATAGTTGATTTCAACAAACGTAATTCAGTGAGCAACGTCTTTGGAATTACTCTACGCAAAGTAGAATGATTTCAAGATTTGGATGTTTTTCATGCTACGAATTAAATTGTTTATCAACCACGCGTCATGGTGCATAAAAGTAATCAACTATTTTCTTATGGTTGTTTCAACTATAGCCCTAGTTGATGCAAAAACAACTAAGGAAAACTGTTGATTTTTCATACTCCTCATACTCATACTCCTATTCTATCATAGAAGTTTCATATGCTACATTGCAAAATTGTGTTCGGTTTGCTGTTCGATATAATTCATATTCATGTTATGCTGTGAAGCCTTTATATTTCCCTTCTTCTATTCACAAAATATAAGTCTTCTGTTTGCAGATCACTGTTATAAAACAGGGAGTCCCGAAAACGAATATGATTGTCCCAATGCCTGAAATTGTTTAGCAGTTTCTATTGTTTTTATAGATGCTGCAGCTTGCAGCTATGCATATGAACTCAATTTCACGTCTCACGTCCTGTTTCTATTTAAGGCTTGGATGGATTATGTTGCTTTGGTTTATGGCTTATCAATGCTCCTCTAATGATACAAGCATTTATAAGAAATTATACCAATACATCGTTACCGCCTGAACCAGTACTTTTTTGCACCACGGACGTTGTTTATCAACCACGCGTCATGGTGCATAAAAGTAATCAACTATTTTTTTATGGTTGTTTTAACCATAGCCCGTAGTTGACGCAAAAACAACTAAGGAAAATGGTTGATTATGCCAAGATTTTTCTTTCAGTGTAGGTAAACTGCTGAAGAAATGATTTACTCAGCCTCTGATTAAGTAGTTGTTGAGAAGAATTTCATTCCTTTTCATTTATTTGGCCTTCAAAGAGATCATGGCACCATTGATGGTTAAAAAATCCTCACGACCAATATTAAAAGGCCAGAAACTGTAGGAAAATTCGGTGCAGCTTGTTTCGTCGATGTGGGGAGGACTCTCGACTCAGTTTGAATCAACGATCTGATCCACAAACTTACCACTCTTGACCTGTGAAGCTCTCTTTTATACATTATAATAGTAGTACTTATACGTATAATTTTGAGTTTGTTAGTTGAAAATGCATTGTTAAACAATAATTGCGCATTTGAAAAGTGACAGTCGTCTGAACGATATCTCTACTCAGTAGCGTTGGCCTGTTTTAATCAAATTTAATCTGTGACTCTGCTAATTCTGACATTAAGGTGATTTTGAAAACTATTTTCTTTTACTTATTATGACACGTTTAGCAAATAATCGCTTTTAATTAGTCGATTCCCATCGATTTCGATTGCGTTTTGCATTTGGATTACACAGCTAGCAAAATTTGACAGCAGTCGGATCTGTAGCTTTCATATTTTCGATGGTTTATGGTGCGGGAAAAATCTGTCCATGTCCGAGCCTATGGGAGCATGTAACACTTCAAAGATTTTCAGGATCCTAGAAAACATTTGTCTGCTGAACATTTTATTCCCCTACTCCTTATCTTAGTTACATTTTGTTTCACTATGGAAAACAAATTGCAATTGAAAATTATAAATAAAAGGTCATGAGATAAATTTGAATTTAGTAAAGGAATAATAATTAATCAAATACTACTACTACACATACAAATAAATTTTGAGCTTAGTTGAAATGAGAATACATGCCTCATATAATAGAACAAATGCCAGCCAAACAATAGAAACATGGAATCTATTTTAAATTTGCATACTCGAATTGATTACGATGAACATTTCCGGAAGTTATTGTTGAATGCCAAAAGCTGGCTACACCAATAGCATTAACTGAACTATTCAGGTGCTTGCGATTTAAGCTCAATTATCATATTGAACACCCAAAATGTATTCAGTGCAATATGTCTGCAAAAGCTAGCCAGCTAGCATGATTTATATTCAGAAATGATTTTGTATGTTTTCCAAAAGCTTCCACGAGTATGTTCACAATTTTCCGAAAGTTCCACGACATAATGTCTCATGATACTGCATTTAAAAAGCTTATTCGCAGGTGTTTCAATGAGAATTTGCATTGCTTTTGATACAGACTGCCGACGGTTGTTGGGGATGTTTTATTTTTGTTTACTTTTTTGCTTCGCTTGAGCTTTTATTCAGTGAATTTTTCGGAAATATCGCTATTGGTTCGATGTGCATTTCAAAACGATTTCCGGATTGAGTTTGGAAATGGGCAGCTTTGATAAGTTAATTGTTTTTTCAGAGTTGAAAAGGTTTTTTTTAATTGTTTTAATTGCACATATTGAGGTTTTTCATATGTATTTGAAGTTGATACATAGTTGCGAAATTTGACATAGGTGCAAAATAAATTGACTCCATTCAAAATATTTAATAAAATTATTACCACTTATTACAGAATAAAATATATTGAGAGTCAGTAAAAAGTTCGGCGGCCGCCTCCTTCAGACAGACTTTGGAAAGACATACTTACCCCATTACGTAGTGTACTACCCTTTTTAAGTGTACAACTCTTTTTAACAAAGAACTGGGCGATCCTCATCAGGCCCAACGAAGCTTCTTCATTTAGACTTGCGAACAGGGGCGTGCACTTCATATAGGCACAAAAGCACTGCCTACCCTGCTGTTTTGCTTTTCTGTTTCGATATATTTATTTTACTAATATATCTATCTACAATCCAATTCTAAAATTTTGGTTCAAAATTGAAAAAGAATTGAAAATAATTACGTGTATCTGGCAACTACCTATATTTCATGCTTTAATTTCCTCATTTTCGATTTCGCAAGCATAGTCCAGCAAAATAAGAACAAAAAATACCCAAATATGAGCGTTCGAAGGCATGCAGCCTCACTGCCTTTACCTTACGCACACCTTCACATGAATTTCGTATCGATACACTACGCCCAACTGCTCTCAGCTACAACAGTATGTGTAAGATGTAGTACTATTTTATATGAGCCAAAGGCATGCCTGCCTTCATGAATTTCAGGAGAAATGATTCCATCGCTGCATGACATCAACGCTCGCTGTGCAAGGGGAAGTAATTTGCAGCTATGCAGCACAAGTGCACGACGGTGCTGACAAGTGAACAGCCACACTGCACAGGCAAAGTTTTCGTTATGCGAGGGAGTTGCCAGCAGAAATATTTGTATAATATAAATCTATTTTTGATATAAAATGTAAGTGTTAGCTTTGTATATTAGTCAAGTGTTAGTATTATTTTTGTACCTAGTCTCAGATAGGAAATTTTAAAAACTATAGTTTCCTTGATTATAAATAAAAAAGTCGCCCATTTTTTCTCGGGATTTAGAATTTCGATAGGAAAATTCTACTTTAAGTACCAAAATTTGGGCAATGTTTGCCAATTTTTTAAAATGACAGCCATACCTTTAAAGTTTTGAGTAACATTGCTGTCTCATTAGTTCTTGAGTAGAGCGTATTTGCACTGCGTGACAACGGTTATAATATAATAAAAGTTATTATACATTGAGAAAATTAAATCAACAAATAAATGAAGTGTACTAAAACTCTGAGTTTTCAGCATCAGTGTGTCGTTTGTGTGAAAGCGTATGCGCTTGATGGATTTTCATTCGGAAACAAATATCGAATTGTCTCAGCAGGCCAAATGACGCCAGAGTTAGATTTAACTAAAAAAAGGGAATGCTATTCATCAGTTTAATCACAAGTATGATGATGAATTTACTTGACTGAATGCCTGCAAACACACTAACCGTTTTTTTTTGTTTACCGTGTTTTATATTCGCCAGCACAAAAAATATGTGGAATGACACTGAATATGTAGATTTCTCAAAGACCGATAGACACTGAAGCAGATTATCCTCGAAATGTAAATATCGGGCAAGAAAATAAAATACATGGAAAATCGGTGTAGCTGCGGTACAGGCTAAGTAATACCATTAGTGCATAATAAATAAATGTTGGGCCGGCATTTTTTAAAAAAATAACACCAAAAGAAGCAGCAGGCAAAAATAGTGAAATTTTCTTTGTTAATTGAATTTTAAGTTAGACTAAGAATAATTAAGAATAACATAAATACAAATATTTAAAATTTAAAAAAACATTTTCAATAAAAAATATTTTGAATTAAATTCTAATTTTTCGTTTGACTGTTATGTTTACTTCTAAAAGTATGTGACTGCCTACCCGGTGCAAATTGTTTATGCACGCCACTGCTTGCGAAGAAGTATGAACCAAGGAACTGGTTAGTTTTCCCAGCAAAAGTTAGCTTTTCGAGGCATTTGCAGAAGAAATTATGAACTGTTCCTTCCTTCCCTTTGTATTTGCAGCTCTGAAAGAAACCGTTGTAAGGGACACCTAGCCGCATCGCAAGCTTACCAAACAAACAATGTCTGGTTAAAACAGCGCACGGTCTCCCATCATTATTTGAGTAGTTCCTTAGTGCGAAGTTAAAAGATATCCTAAATTGTTTTGCGATCGCACAGGAAGGTTCTTCTACCCAGGACTTCACAACGTCTTTGAACTGTTTTTCTCTAATATATTAACTGATGCAATCAATCAAGAAACTGGAGGACCTCTTGCGGTAAAAAGCGTAAAAGCTTTTGAAGTTCGTCCATTTCTCAGTTTGTCTTAATATCCCAATGTCTTGGCAACCAATCTGGATGGAATGATCGAATGTCTCGACATCTCGTCTAATTCGAGAATCAGGTACGGGAAGCTGTAAACTCCTGAAGAAGACTATGTGTAAATGCAGATATTCGCTAAGAACAGGTGCGTTTTTTTGCGTCTCGATCAATAGCAGATTAGGGTAGGCAGCATTGCAAACAACAACAATCCTGTCTCAGTTGTTGTTTTCATTGCTGCCTACTCTAATCTGCTATTGATCGAGATGCATAATAACGCACCTAATATTGGGACTCCAATGCAGCAACACAAGGAGTGCTTATGTTGTAGTAATACAGAGGGACCTCTTTATCAATGAGGCTGCTAACCTTAGCACGTTATCATTTTCTGATTTACAGCTTTAAACCATAAAACTACTTCCTTTCCATTTTTATTGAAGCTTTTGCTCTTTAGTAGGAATCTGTTTCCTGAATCCATTTTCACAAGTCTATAATATTTTAGTGTTTGGATCGAAAGAGGCATCAAAACTTTAAGAGTTAAAGCCCGCAAAAACTTCGATAGTTGAAAAAATCAAGCAATTGCTGCTTTTTTTCATTATACGGTGTTTGTGATATGAAAACTAAACAGCAGCATCTTTTCGCAAACCAGCGACTAAATGACCGATTATGACAGTCTTTTGTTAGCACCGATACCAAAAGTATATCAAATGTGCTTCCCGCTGAGGTAAACTAACTCAGTGAATTTCTTTTTGAAAAAAATTGTAAATTTATATAAAAATTACCTGATCTCATTGCTGCGATACTACAACTTGACAATCTATTGGAAGCATCTGTTGCTGCAAAAATGGCAAAAGTCATTGCAGCTGGCAACACTTCCTTAACTTTACAACAAAAATCTGCCAGGGTTTTCCACTTCTCTAAAAGAGTTTCCGTACCTCCTGGAGTACCGCAAGACAATCATCTAGGTCCCGTGCTGTTTAACATCTTCGTTTTTGATCTGCCTGAGATATTGCTTGGTATACCACATCTCTTTTATGCAGACGACTTACAGGTCGTAAACACGTAATCTGACGTAACGTTTCTACAATCCGAGCTTCAATCTCTCGAACAGTGGTGCAAAGAGAATAGTCTGACTTAGCATTAACCAGTACCAGGTAATAGATTTTTCCGTAAGAATAAAATCAAAATGTATTCTTACAGCCTTAACAACATCGAATTGAATAGAGTTGATTATATTATAGATCTCGGCATAGTATTGAACAATAAGATGCGTCTCAACCTCCAAAACGACAAAATCCGAATTTGTGCTAATAAACAGCTCGGGTTCATTAAGAGACGTGCTAAAGAGTTCAAGAATATATGTGTTACCAAGTCATTATATAGTAATCTGGTGCGGCCTCAATTGGAATATGCCTGCATAAAATGGAACCCAATATTTAAGTAACATGGTGATAGAGTGGAATCTGTTTAGAAATTTTTTCAATTTTCGCTTTGAAAAATCTCTATGACGCAAAAAATTTCTAACATCTTCCTTTTTACAAATTCAGACTGATCATTCTAAATTTAATGTCTCTCTCTCTTTAAGAAGAACACTGTTAAGCGGTTGCCTAATTTTTGATGTTGTAAGTGGCGCAGTCAATGTTGAAGATCTCTCCAACAAAATTTCAAATTACTTCTATTTGACCTGTTCTTACTCAAACTCAATACATGCTGTTAATTTCATATTGAACGCTTTGTTTGTATGTTCTCGAGCGCAAAATTATTGACGCCTCAAAAATGGACAAATTGGTTAAGGGCTACCGCACTGAAAAAACACATGGCGCCAGACGCTGTAATTTATAGATTTCTAGCGCCATGTACATAGTCGATTTAGGGATTGTAATAAAATATAGCGCCACACGTCATAGTACATGGCGAAAAGTACATAGGAGCAGACGCTATGCTTATAGCCCTACACGCTATGTACTATAGTCCTCCACGCCATATACTATAGCCCTCCATGTCATGTACTATAGTCCTCCACAGCATGTACTATAGTCATCCACGCCATATACTATAGTCCTCTACGCCATGTACTATAGTCCGCCACGCCATGTACGTGGCGGGGAGTAATTTGACGACGTAATTTGGAACTGAACCGACTCAATAAACGCTTCTGAGAACCGCTGTGTGTGTGTCAGCCAACGCGCCAAACCGAAGCGTTAAACCGAAGTGTCTGTCATTGACCTAATTTTCAGCTAGTTCTACTAAATAGAAGTATATCGCATCGGACCGTCACATACATATGTTAATAAAACTTAAGTGGGCTTCGAATTTTTCAATCATTCAAACGCATGCTAAATACCACACATGATTTTACTTCATATCACCAACAATATAAAAATTCGCTCACCTATAAATTTGCTGATGAGGCTACTAAAACCCTACTTTTTCAAACAGTCTTTCACTTTTTCGAACATCACTAAATAATTATAATAACTTCACTTTGTAGCGTTCGATGACAAATGGCACTCAATTTCGTTCGCATACATGAATAGAACTTAAATGTGCTTCGAATTTTTCAGCCTTTAAACCCTCGATCCACGTCTTTGAACGCCCAAGTCGATCCGATCCAGTGAAATTTTTTGATCGGAGCGACTTATCGCAAATAAATCGACTGCGGGTATACAAATCGACTGTGGGTATAATGAAAATGTTCAAACAATATGACAACTGAAACCATATAACATGGCTCATGATACTATAATATAGCGTGTGGGGCCATAATTTCTGCGCCATGTTACATAAGACCATGCGCTATGCAGATTCTGACATTACGGCGCTGGGAGCCATATTGCATAGCTCAGAGTACTATGTACATGACGTATGGGACCATAAATAATGCGCTATGTTATATAGCTCTGGGCGCCATGTGGATTTTTTTCAGTGCGCTCTTGTGAGACGCAGACTTTTCAAAATTTGATATTCCTCACCATGGGTAAAGCATTGAATTTGTCAATTGTTACATTAATGAATGAAAAGCGCAAAATTTACGTATCTTCTTTAACTACAGGGTTACCCTAACATTCATCGAACATCAAACATGTCTGTTTTTGATAAACATAAATACGTCCTGTAAATTACGTGGTGATTTGATGTTTCTATCAGAAGCTATCAAAAATCGAAATTTGGAAAGAAATTTATGTCTACTTTTAGGCACTCGGTGCCCACATAGGGTTAAAAATTGCCAAAACATACCCATGACCGAGCATATTACATACTTGTTTTTTTTTCGAAAAATTAATAAAAATATAGAAGATTTTTCAAATTTTTACTGTTTAAAAGTATGGGGCAGTTTTAATACTGAAGTCACCAAATGTTCAGGCATGAATTTTTATTTTAATATATTTCGCCAACTACGCTTACGTGGTCATATGAGGTCTCATATTGTCCTATTGGAAAATGGTTTCCCGAAGATGCATTTCATCTTCAATAAAAGGCAGAAGATTTAACTTTTTTTAAATGGCTTTCTTTCTCTTAAACAATGTACGGTTCCGAATACCCATACCAAGATGTAGCGCCTCATACGGTTACCTTTCCGCCTTCTCTCTGGACCTGATTTTGGGCGCAATGGGGATAATAGTTTTTATTCCTAAGTCTGCAAAACCACTCTTTAGAAATAAACACAAGCTCGAAAGTACTCTCTTACGACCTGACTACTCGTTCCAACTCATCGCAGCAATTACGTTGTTCTTTGTGGGTTGTTCACACCAATTTCTTCTGTTTACCGCATTTCTTCGGGATGAGAGTGGGTGACTTCTGTAACCCATCTCGCACAACAGCTTCCGCATATGAGCATTTGAAATTTCCTAACTTGTCTGCCTTTGAAATTGGTTAGAATAAAATTTCTGATTTTCTCAATAATGCTGATGCTGGTAATAATTCCAATTATAGATGAACGTTGTGACGGTGGTTCGGATCCACAGAACCTGAGTCCTGATATCTTTGTAGTGTACGCCCCACACAAGACTTACTAATATCAAGCTTGGAAGTAATTTCTCTCTGAAACAAATCTTTTTTATACAAAGCTACAATCCGGACAAAAAAACAAGTATAAAGTTTCCACTACCAATTGGAGTTGCGAACCCTTTCCTGCTTGAGAATACGGTTGTTGGTCATTTAGTTTCAATTTTGCTATGAACTGATAACGTCAGTCTTCAATTTATCATTTTAAGTCCTGATAGAGGACAATTTTATCAAAATAATGCAATCATTGCAACATATACGAGGCAAAAAACTAGAAGTTAGTTATTCTATTATTCATGGTCCTATCGTTTTGCGAAGGAAAAATTTTCAAAATTTTCAAAATCCTTCAAATTTTTATTCATACTTCAAAGTAAAAATAATAAATATATAGTATTGCAATAAAATTTGTTTATTTCAAAACATGTATTAAATATGTTAATTTTTATATAATTTATATAGTGTATTTATCATTATTGAAGCTTGAGTACCGTTTTGGGTAAAACACTGGTTTCTTGTGCGTGGAGTTCCTAGTTTAAGTCCAGGTTCAGACGAAGAACTGCGCACAGAGCTTTGAGATCACCTAACTCTAAATAGGTACCTGAACTAATCAGGGGAAAAGTGAGCTGTGAAATTAATCACTTCACACTCGTATTCGCGTTGATTGTAAATGTCTGAATTAAACTCTCTACCAGCTTGAACCTGACCGAAGGTTGTCCTGGGATTATTTTATTTATTAATCATTATTTGCCAAGCTTATAATGATGCCAAATAATACATTTTAATTTGCAAAAAACTGTGCATTATAGATTAACTTTAAAAGTTTGATTTAATTTGAATATATTAATATTAATTTGAATATTTTGATATTGAAAATACAACATCTGATCATCTGATCTACATCTGATCTACACTAATTTCGTTTCCAACCTACCACAAAGCACCTATTTGTAACTAACGGGCTCGTTGAAATTCACTTCAATTGGCCTTTGTGAAAAACCGTCGCTCAATTTGATTGGTGTCTAAAATTTCTTAATCTCTCAAACATCATAAACACGACAGAAAAAAACCCTAAAAATTCGACATGCTATATTATCTTAGATATTTTTATATTATCTTAGATATTTTTAACTTATCTCAGCAATAATGCTATCAAGATTTTAAAATATCAAGCTTTAATAATATCAAGTTTAGCTGATAGCATCGATACCGTTGACTAACCCATTGCATACAATTTGCCCCATATTTCCATTACTTTCGTTTATGGAAAACATCCAACACAAACAGTTAAGGAAGTGCCGGCAGGACTTTTCGCCACAACTGTCGCAGATCATGTATGACCGGACGACGCTTTCGCCCCTGTTTTGTCGGGACCCGGAATATGTGTCACAGCCAGCTAGTCAGTCAGACTGTTAATTCTACCACGTCTCACCCACTGTATTTCGCACACGACATATCTACCCCCATCAACCCCACATTTCGATAAGCTTTCGAACCATGCTGCCTGCTCACATCCTCGGATTCCCATGCTGCGTTCTCGACGTTGACGGTTGCGTGCAAACGTGACTTGTGAAGCCGCGTCAACTGCCGAACATCACGTCTACGTTTGTTAAGCACAGCACGGCGAATGACAAAATGGCGCCGTCGTAGCGCGCAAAAGGAAATCTTCTTCTTAAGGATGAGAACAGGAGCCAAGTAGGAAGTGTTTTCGCCGACATCGTGAAAGTTTCGCTCGCTTTTCACATCGCTCGAATCGGACTTTGAAAGTTTGATAATTTTCGCCGTGTCCCCTTCCGTCGTGTCGATGAAAATTGTGCCGAGCTCCTGCGAAAAATCCATAAAAGAAGTGTTAGCCATCGCAATCGCGTCGTGATCATCCGTGCGAATCTCGGTCATGTAGGAGCGCAATCACAACACAAAAACTCGGTTTATGACCTAACTGCAAATATTGTAATCAGTGTCAGATACTAAGTGCATAGCATCCCGTTACTGAACTGTTCCACCGCTGGCATCTGAGCGTGCCGCATTCGCCCGTTTGCTGAGGCCGACGGAGCTTCCTCGCTGAATCAATGCGTTACGCCACTCGCGAGCGGGTAATTGTAATAGTGACAACCGACGCGAATCAGTGTGGTTTGGATTAAGTGTTTGGCATAATAGTGTGGTCGGATTTCCGCGTTTCGTGCTCGAAGACGTTCCTCGCGAGATTTGAAAATCGAGGTCAGGCTCGGAAGTATTTCGTGAGTAATTAAACGTGGTTTATCATTTCATGTCACAGTGATGCGAAAGGACTTCCTCGATTGTATCGAATCCATGCTCTTATTTTCACCCAGTCAAGGTCGTTCATCAAGCATCGACGAATCGGCAGTATCAAAAAGTGACGCAACCGAATCCGAACCTTGACTAGCTCAAACAAGACAAACACACGCGAATTTGCTTAGCATACTAGCTTCGCGTTGCACTGTTGCACATGCTAGATTTTTGGCATCAAAGTGAATCGGTCGGTGCTCGAGACCGGGAGGAGTGCTCTAATTAAGAAGTTAATTAAATTCGTGCCCCACACGCCGCCCAAGACCGCGAAACAAAGCCACACCAGACCAACCAGAACAGTTTCACCATTTGGCTTCTCTGCTTTGTTGTTTATTGTGTTTTTCTTGAATACGCGAGCCAGCGACGTTATCTTGAAAGCTTGACGATATGCTCAAGCATGGTGAGTATATGCCCTCATACGCACGAATCGAGGGCAAACCAAAATGAAAATCAATCAGAGTCTAATCTTATCGCGCTGCAACAAAAACACCATCGGGCGCAATCAGTGGTTTTTGTCATTTGATCGAGCCTTGCTTGCTTTCTGATTTCGGTTAATAGTCCAACAGCAAACACGACACAATTGAACTGTTGATAACAAAGTCAGCTGTGTGAATCTCAGCAACCGCTTCGGGGCAACGTCACTAACTTATCATATCAGTATCGTGCCGGTCGAAATGTTTACAACAACAAGCGACAAGTAAATTCGATGGGAATGTAATTTGCATTTTCAGGTGTGAAAGGGAGAGAATATTTGCATACTGCAAAACATTTACGGGAGAAGGAAGATTGTTTCAATGTCGCCTTAATCGAGCAAGTTGGAACAGACGTTCGGAGATCTAGAACACAGATCCATTTTGCTCCATTGAAAGAAAGGAAGATATTTTTCATATTCTTTGGGGTTTATGTTTTTGAAAGATGCAATCCAGATATCTTGCAGCCCTGCAAAATGTATCTTTCAGTCCCGACAGATGTTTTCAATATATGCAATGCATTTTAAATTAAATTAAAATCGTCTTTCTTGCAATCCACAAATTGTCTGTGGTATATAGTACAATGGTTCGATGATGCAAAGGAAATGAGCATTCTGTTAGCTGCAGAAAATCAATACATCTTGTATTACCATTTGTTGCAGAATAAATTTCATTTCTTTGCAATCCGTGAACTGAATCTACCTCACCAGATGGAATTGTAATATGTTATACATTCGATCGGTAAAAACTGATTGCTTATTTAAGTTCGCGGGAAAGCAAGCCAGTTGGTATCCTCACCGTTTTATGTTGTATCTTCCTCTTTGGTTTCTGGTTTGATTACCGACCTTCTGATGTCTTTCATCAAAAGAGTCTTCCAAATTTGTTTCGTGTAAGAATGAAATTTAAACATTATTCAACTTCCGCAAAGAATAAACCCAGCGAAGGTTTAGTAGCATCAAAACGGTAAATTTATTTACTATTTTATTTTGAAAATTCGAAGACAAGCTTGTACTTCATTTTCATCAAATTTTGAATGTTGTTAGTTTGAAGTTCCAACATGAAATGCTGACCAATTAATAACTAAAATTTCTTGCAAAACTGTCAAGGTATTTCCAAATGCTGTGGTGAGATTAAATGATTCCCTATGCGCTAGAATCTTCGATTATGTCTGCCAACATATCGTCTGCGTCTTTAGTTTTCAAAATCTTTTCACATTTTCCAGCTTTCAAAATCAAGTATTTTAATTTGAAGACGATTTTTTACAAGCTATATACATATATTTTAATTTTTTGACAGATGTCGATATTTCCCCTTATTTTAGTGTCTATAGGTAGACACTGAAAAGGGAAAAAAGAGAAAAAAGAGAACAAATTACCCTCGAAATATCGATATCTGCCAAGAAAATAAAATATATCTAGTATCTAAGGGAAATATTGCTCTTTGAATTTAAATACAGTGAACCCTGGTTAAGTGGGCGCTGAATATGTGAGAGACCTCTGTTATTGATAATTAGAATGAGGTTCCGACACTTTTGCATTGAAATACCTCTGTTACTGGGAATTTTCAAACATTGTTAGCTGAGATTAGATTTCATAGATTTTTTCGATGTATACCCCTACAATTGGGATTTAACCCGTATAAGCCGTATAAGTGAGCCAATTTTTCCATCTCTTTATATGATAAATGGGGCATTTCACGTGAAGCGGACAACGAAAAAAAATCGAGGTTCTGGATTTCGTTCATATTGTGCATAATGGTACTTCTAGAAGATATGAATGTGGATGCACAAGTTTTTGTTTCTATGAGGTTTAGTTGCCGAGCTATGAGCTTCTGAATAATTGACGAAATTGATAAAAGGTTTTTTTGAAAGCGGATTCTGAGATTCAAAACAAAATCTAAAAAACATTAAACATATTGATTGGTATAGAAAATTAGCTGTTCTTTTTAATTTTGAAATTAGATTTGAAAAACAATTTTTTTTTCCTGTGTGAAACCGGAAGTAGACACTTAAACTCATAATTTAAATAATTTGGACCAGGTTAATTTTGTTTATTTTTACAACAAAATAAAGCTTAAAGTATACTTATTTTATCATAAAAGTTTTAGAATGGGATGGCCAGTAGTTTAGGAGGTAGGTGAATTTCAATACATAAAAGTCGCATGGGGCGTGGTACCGGGAGCTAAAGACTAAAGACCTAAGGTTTCTGAAGCAATCGTGTGGTGCAAAAGAGAGAGCACAAAGCCAATATCAAGGAACTAAAAAAATTGTAAAGATTTGTTTGCATAGGTATCACAGATGCGTGAAGAACCGGCCCAATAACCGGGCTGCAAATGATTTTGGGGCTGATGCTTCTGGAGTGGTTCAATCTTAGAAGCGTTTGCTTAGCGTTAATGCCTGCCAAAAGGTTGGGCACTACAGTACTATGAACCAAATCAAGGGGGCAGCTACTTCGACATATCTACTTACAAAATGCCGAATTAAGAATGGTCTTGTCGCTGAGGATACGAACCACATGACCAAAACAATATAATAACAGACTGGACGAACAAGGTAGTCACCGGTGACAGTGGCGGATAGATTTACACGGATGTATCAAAGACAGACCCTGGAGTCGTATGTTAGAGACTGTCAGACGATGCTACCGTTCTTTAGTCTGAAGTATACACCATACTTACGGCAGTAGAGTCAATCAGCGGAACATCAACAAAACTAACGACGGTTTGCTTCGATAGTAGGACAGCCATTCTCGCTCTTACGTCTCATAAATGCTCTTTGAGAACTGTTAGTGCGGAAATGAGAATAGAGAAATAATGAAGAGTGGAACATCCACAGATATAAGAGAGAATGGATTAGAAATCGACCGAGAGAAATGTGCCAATTTTCGATTTTTTGCTTACTGGTGTGAGAATGAGGTACTGATGTGTACCCTACACAGTTCATTATGGTAACGCTCATGTAAAAACCACGAGAGATCGCCATTTTGAACGTCGTTTGACATTTCTTTCCACGCAACCGGCGAGTGGAGATTAAAATGCTTTTCGTAAATGAAATTAATTATGATTTAACACAAAAACAAAACGAAATTGATGCTAAAGGTTAATTTTACTGACCCGAAATACGATATTCCCTGCGAAGCACTTCGTTAGCTACTTTTGCAGCCTGGAACGCGGCATTTCATTATCGCATTGTTTTATAATTTTTAACCCTTGATGTACGTTTCCACCGAACCCGCCAAAAAATTTTCAAATTTTCTTTGACAAATTTTGACTAAAAATCAATGTTTTCAGTCCCCGACACAAATCAAACTGACACTGACGTTTCTTTCCGTGTTGCCCGTTGCACGCTTTTACACCGATCTGGTGCTCCACACATTTTTTTCGTAAATAAGATATAGCATCAAGGCTTTTCGGTTGTGAGTGCGGTAGAAAGGGGCGCACTGAGCGGAATTTTTGTGAGAGAGCAATGTTGTGCGTGTATTAAAAAAGACACAGTCACGTATGGGTACACGGATAGCCATTTCGTATCCATTTTCTTTCATATCTGTGGGAACATCAATAAAGCCAATTGGTCGAAAATTGCATACAAACAAAACATGTGAAGACTATCATAAAATTACTAAGGCGTAGGCAATTCGATTTTTTTTAGGTTTGAGCGGAGCTAATCGCGTGGCTCAAAATTTTGAATCCAAGATATCTTGCAATCATTGTTATGTATGTTTATTTTGATGTTCTTGCTTGAAATAAAACTTTCTCGCTTAACCCCACGTGTTAATTCTGAAATATGTATATGTGTATTTTAAGGGAGAGATTATAATTTGGGTACACATTTTTCACTATGTTTAGTTTTTAAAATTCAGTAGGGTGGCCTAATTTTCGGACGATGCTGATAAGTTAGCTTTCAAGTAGTATACAGAGCATAATGTGTTTCCTGAATTGCACCTAAACTGCGTGTTTCTGAAATCAAGCACATGTTTTAGTAAAAAACTTTACCCTGCTAAAAATATGCAGTAGATCTATGACGTGCATATTGTTTTCTAAATTTCTTCCTTTTACAACCGGATTTACGACTTTCTTTTCTAAGTTGAAAATGATTCACAATTGTCTTCATCTTCTTTAAATATCACCCTTGAAGAACATCGTATGATATCGTTTTCTATAAGTGATCGGAAAATATTATGCTGCGGGCTTGCACATATGTTTGTGCCACATAACTTGCCACTCATCGATTCTATTTTGCATTTAGTGTTCAATGCACTCTTACTGTCTTCCTCTTAGTAGGCGAGTTCCTCAACCTAACTAACTTCCCACCTGTTTGCTGACCTTTTAATTTTGGTACAGATATCCTACACTATTCAAATTGTCACCAAACTACTCACCATTTGAAGCTAGGACGCTTTGGGCTATTAATGATTACAATGTTTCAAAGTTGTACCAAGGCACGTACTGGTGGTTGTCACACGTATTAGGGTGGTTGTCAAATGAGTCGACAAGTGTCAATGTTTTATCTCTTATGCATTTATCTATTGTGTTCAATGATAGGTTTGGAACAATATACCATAGTATTCGAAATATTTTGTAAAAAGTAATGTTTTGTTCCTAAACTTCAATTTGTCTGGTTGGAATATCGCATAAAGGTTGTTTAGACCATTTCTAATTGACTTTCTATTGTTTTTGATATGTATTATGTAGTGTATTATGTATTGTAGTATTTTCATCATCATCGTCACTACAAGTGCGGTCCGGTCCTGACTATTTTTAACATTTTTTTGCAATCGCCTCTTTCAAGAAATTTTTTACCTGTCCTGTTTATCTTCGTGATTATATTTTTAGAAAATTGCATTTATAATGTTCATAATAATTACTAGTTTTCTGTCTGATAGAAATGTCAATTATTCGTTGCTAATTGCATTGAGTTCTGGAGCTTTTCACTCCCTAAGCTTGATGATTCGATTTTCAACATCAGCTAAGCTAAATATTCTTACATGGAGGTCCTCCGATAGACTGGATCAAGAATTTGCTTAACCGATTCAACCTATCTTCTATTCCTGGAATTATAATCATGATACTTCTCCCAAACCCTCTGGCTTGTTTCGTTGCCATATTTTAGGCCATTTGGCTCGTGTATTGTGGGTTAGGTTAGGTAAGGTTGAAGTGCCTACCGATCGACAGAGGCCTGCCGAAAGTCGTACCTAAGCACAAAAGACGGCCGTTGTGATGCCACAGTAAGTATTACTCTCTCCTGTACACTAAAGTCAGGAAACTAGCTGCTTTCTTTGATGAGCCGCACTATCCCTTTCAAATTGACCAGGGATTGATAGTTCGGTCAGATTTGAAAAAAAGGCTACACCAAGTGGCGCCACTATTCTCCTCGCTAAAGCCAGGCACTGGCATATCAGATAGAGGATGGATTCTTCGTCGTCTTCAGAGCCACAACTCCGTCAGAAGTTGTTAAACTCTGCGCCCAATCGTTGCGCATGTCATCTTATGAGGCAGTGTCCCATAAGAACGCCCAAAATCCAATGCAGAGCACTTCGAGTTAAACCTTATGGTTGTCTGGTGCGATGCACTTCCTTGCATACCCGGGGCTGTCTTGGACTTCCTATCGTCCTCAGGGAATTTTAGCCTGATGGCCAATTTGACCGATGTTGTCGGTATTTCTATTGAAAAGGAGCATGAGATCTTGCCTCACAGTTACCCTGAAACTCCTTATGTCCAGGCACCCAAATCAATTGTACAGCCGAATGTACACGTCATACACGGCATTCAACAACAATCATGGACAGTGTACAAATTTCAATGGACAATGCAAAAGACAGTGCCGCTTGGCTATCTGTGAAAATACCAACATTGACTCCAAATATTTAATTACACAGAAGTCAGCCAATTGCCTGAAAAATAAAAGACGTTACAGTGGTCTGGTAGATGGAAAGACAGCTTGAAATTCAGCTCATCTGAGTATACACCACTCCCGATTTTATTGTTTAGCTTTGAACCATCGGTGTACACATGGGTAAGTCCACTTTCGAGGGTGACACCATCACACCATTCATCTTTACGAGGAATGCGAGCTGTGAACTCCAAAGGAATTCCAAGTGCGGAGCAATCCAATAAACACCCGCTGGAGCGAGAGCTTCCTCAGCCAAGATCGTCGCATGGCTGAACTTTGTTCCATTCCATGCTGAGATACAATTAAGTTTCACAGCAGCAAGATTAGCTTGCTCTAAGATCAGTAGATTGGTTGGTAGCTAATGAAGCAACACGATAAGTGTCTTAGTAGGGCAATTACCAGTAGTGCAGCTAACCTCCACACTTTTTAACGTGACGTTTGCAGGTAACCTTAAGAGCAGCCTGCCAAGCAAAAGAATTGGCTCAAGCACAGCGGTATAAAGCCAAGCAACAGTACGAGACTACAATCACCAATTCGCCTCTATGGCTCTTTTACAGCAGTAAAGTGTATTGATAGCCATCCGCGCTCTTTTTTTTCTATTTTGTAGCTCCATAGTAGCCCCGAGTTCAGGATGAGCCGTAAATATTTGACCCTCTGGCTCAGATCCATGGAGACGTTGTTCAATTTCGGTAAGTCGAAACGAGGAACTTTTTACTTCCTTGTAAACAGCACTAGCTCCGTTTTGCTAGGATTCACATTCAAACCGCACTCATGGCTCAAATGTGAAAATATGTCAAGAGAGTGATTTAAACACTCCGATAGCGTAGATAAATACTTTCGGTTATGTCGTCCGTATAAGCAGTCATTTGGCAACCGGCACGGTCCAGCCTCATTCGAAGAGTATTTACCGCGATGGATTGTAATTATATTCAATCCATTTTTCAGCCTTAGATTTGGTTTAGCGTCAGAAGCTATCCTCACTAAGTTTCATGCTCTGTAAAAATTCTGCGAAATTCGGAATTGTACAACGCCTAATGGCATTTGCGAGCCCATTTCCTTGTTGTTTGACGGTAGGGTCCGCATTCCTAACTCTTCTGCGAACTTGGTTCCTCTTCATAATAAAATCATTTATTTTTCTAAGAATCTAGTAGGTATTTCGTCCCTTTACCGAAATTTTGAAAATAAAGGATCTTTTAATGTAAAGTGTCGGTGGAAAGAGTTCATGTCCCCTGCTTAAAATAGAAAATAAAAAATAAAAAAGTTTTTCGAGCTTTGAGATGAACTTGGGTAGTCCTGTATGCCGAAATGCCCACGAACGCAAAGGAGTGCGTGTGTACTTCTAGGATGGTTGCATCCATTTGTTTGAGGTTGGGACCTTCTATGAGGAAGTCACCAATTTCCATTCTCATCAAAATCTCAGTGGGACCACATTTATCAGTTAATCTATAGTTCCCGGGTGGTTGATAGTTAAAGAAACGGAAGTGATCAGTGGTTATGAGTACCTTTTCTTGAGTGAGTCCATGCTATTACTCTATGAGCTATTACTCTTGTCCATGCTATTACCCTATGAACTGCATTAACTCTCCACCTTTTTTAGTAAGCTAATTTGCATTCCAAGAGAGGGCTGATGGTTTGCTGTAGACGTTATTAAGTTTTATTAGATGCAGTAGCTGAAAAGAATGCAAACATTCTCCACAACATTTTCGCTATCATTTCCTTCACCTTACTCTGGAATTGATCCTGCATTTTGGAAAACAACTGTGATGTATCCGTTCTACGATATTAGACTCTGGCTGAGGCAAATTAAGTTTGAAGCTTTGTATTTGTTGTGTTAGTATCAGTGATTGTATTTGGGTAAAAGTCTATGATTTTGAACTTCTTCGCCATTGAAGAGTTTTACGAGTGTTTTGTGTTCTGCTGCCATTGCGGAAAATACCTGGACTCTCAGATAGACTCATTCAGTTGACTCACCCTTAATACTAAAATCTTGAAGGGTCGTAGAAATTTGGGTCTACTTTTTGACCTCAGTCTTGCCATTATTATCTATATCCGTTTTATTTTTCGACGAGGAAAGTTTCTTTTGGGTTCTAGTTTTCCTTTCAGTTAACACTTCTTAACTCAAAAATGGCTTTGACTTTAAAAACTAACGAAGTTTAGTCAAAAGTCAATTTTTCTTCAATCGTTATGTATCAATTTCTTGACAGATTTTCGTCAGTCTATCGATAGACACTAACGAAGAAAGCAAGTTACTCTATGTGTACCTTCAGAATTGTTGTCGTAAACTTAAGTTTATTAAATCGCTAAGATTTTCCAGAGAAGTTTTCTACCGTTTCAATTGTAATTTTAAATTTAGGAGATTTCAAGACTGTTAGCCTCTTCTAAAGGTAAAATTAATTTTTGAATTTTAAATGTTTGGGTTGCTGCAGTTGTTGCCATAACTCCTTGTCCAATATTTAGCATTTTTTACGTTCTTCCAATTTATCTTAAACGAATTAATTTTTACATGCGTAGATACATTTAAAAATCTGTTTAAAATAAAAAATTCTTATTACTCAGCTTTTTCGTCTACCATTTCTATACAAATACATATAAGAACTGAATAATTTAAATTATCCACTATATACCATCATATTGTCTAGTCCGAAATAATTTCAAAGTTTCATTAATATTTCATTTCCCAATCAGTCTTCACATTTGATACTAAAATGTAATGGCTCTCGAAAATAACTCCATTTCAATTACATTCAATTTTCCAGTAAAATATCTCTGACATAATTACAAAGTTTGGGATATGTTTTAAGTTTCACTCATTAACCTCACACTCACATTTCTTATTCACGAAGCTTTCTAAGATTTCAACTCAGCTCCAACTACCCGAAACGATCATATTAAATTTACAGCTGAACTAACTTTATTCACCTCACGCTAACAAAGTGTTCATCCTTTCAATTCTCTGCCATTATTGACTCGACCAAGACCCAAAGTATCTATCTATCCAAAGCATCTTCTGAATTCCGATCTGACGCCATCCTGTCCACCTGAATCGAACCATTCGCGTGGAAAGTCACCGGAGGCCTCTTAAAACATTTCTTTTTAATTATTGCTGCTGGGCAACAGCAAAACAGCCTGGTATTTATAATTCATTTTCAAACATTGAAAGATAATCAGCTTTGCCGAGCCGTGCCGGTACTATGAAAACTCGCAAAAGTCGAACGACGCTGAGTGTTTCTAAAAGTTTTTTGATTTGATTATGGGACTTTCGTATCCTGGACAACAGTTTATTCTCGTTGGCCGCCATTCCATTGGCAGTCTATATTGTTAGGGAGTTTCAAGCCTCTAAGAATCATGACGAGATTTTAAAAGGCCTTTAAAGAAGCCGAATATTTTCGGTGGAATTTCGAAAACAAAAGCCGCTGAAAAGCAGTCGATATTTACATTCAATTAAAATGTATTTGGGAGTGCTTAAAACTGTGGTTTGTAGGCGAATATTTTTGGTGCAGCAAGGTGAATTTTGGCTTTATACTATTTTTGATTCAATTAAACAGACAGAATCGCTAAGCGAAACGGCCCGGAATTCAAATAGGTATTCATTTTTGCAGCCACAACTACTTTACCGAAGATATAAATCTTTGCTGTCAGCTCTAAAATCACATGATTTGCAATCTTTCGATTTTCATGCTATCGGCATAAACACTAATTAAAAAAATATATTACGTGCTATCCAAATAACCCGCATATTGCTCCTTACTATCTTTCACTTAAAGGTCGTCATGACTACTCTAAAATACGTTTCCCAGCTTTATCAGATTAAGCAACGTACTTACAAATTGAATTCAGCTCCCAACCTCTTAAGCCAAAACAGTTTTCATGACCAACCTGTTGATTTTCGATTTTTTTCAATTCCATTCTACGAACAAAAGGCCAAACCCCAGCACGTAGAAAATTTCATTTCGAATTCGCTTTTCGCATTATTGTGGAAAATTTGTTGCTGGGGAGATTAGGTGCGTCATTCATGGTAAAAGGCGTATTGAAAAAGAGTACATATGTATGATCATAAAAGAATTTTTGAAAAGCTTTTTTTCGTCAGCTCTTATATGATTGGAATAGGGGTGAAGTAATTCAAAGTCGAAATTTATTTTAGGGTATGTAAAAATTGAAAATCGGTGCTTGGCTGCTTCAATTCAAGTTAGTACTGCCATTGAATCATTCTTCCGTTAATACAGTAATAGTAGTGATTCCCGACCGAAAATTGGAAAATATGCTCCAGAAACACTCTTCGAATAGTAGATAAAGAGGAGTAACTACAACGAATTATCCTACCACACATAAGCGTGGACAGAACTTTGAAATAAAGGGGGCAAACACTCAAATTCGCACACATTTTTCTTGATTGATAATAAATTAGTGTGAAGACACAGTAAATATGTAGCATGGAGTCGAGTGCGACAGTAAATTATGAAAAAAGGCTTTACAATAGAGGGAGAAGGTACGCCACTGTATATGCCACTGCCATCACAACCAATTTCGGGTCTTAAAATTTTTGAGTTGGTAGAGCTATATTTTCGCAATCGATATTATCACTTGTGCCTCACTTTGCTTAAAAATTGATTCAAGCAACTACTCAGCGCTAGGTTGAATCAAAGTTGGGTGCATGGTCTCCGTCCGTACCTAGAATCAAACCAAGGACGTCACACGCTAGAACCTAGTAGTCTACCTACAAAGCTCCACGAGCTTCAAGATGTAGGCTAACACTAAAACACCAATTTTGAAATCATTAAACTCGAAAGTAGAAAATAACAAACTTTTTGCACTATATGCGAATTTATTTTAGCACAGAGTGATCTAAAATGGTGCAAAGTCTTGAAAATAAAAAGTCTAGCGCACCCGAACCGCTAGAATTACTAATGTGCGATGAAAAGTAGAAAAATCGTCCAGATTTTGAGTGCATATTTTACCACACGTGCTCGAACCCGTTTCAAGTGCAAAATCACTTTGATCTTCACAATGCATTTAAACTCATAGGGTGGAAAAAATTTCAGGAAATTCAAGATTTAGGTAAGCCAAACACTGCAAAACTTTGAAAGCAGCATAACATAACATAAACAAAGAAAATGTTTAGTGTTTGCAACACCAGCACTGCAACTAAAAGTCTCCCACAATTGCCTCACGTCAAAATCAAATAACTATCGATTTCAATTTTATCTGATGATTTCGTCAAAAGTTACGGGGATAAAAAGATCTTTAGGATCAAAAAACGGAAGATAAATGGAATCAAAAAATTTTTAGAACTTGGAAAATTTAAACATTGGTTACTTATTTTCATTGTAAATCTTCGCGATATCTAAGCATTTATTGATACGAAAATAGCAACAAACGCCTCTCGCTGGCAATCCTTTGCTGGCATCAAAGCCAAAAATATATCACACCTGCCTTACATTGCAATTAACCTACTCTGCGAATTTCGTTTTGATCCGACAACTGCATTAGAAGTTATAGGGGTACAGATATTTACCTTTACCAGTCGCAAAAGTTTTCAAATTTTCGAAAACTTAATATTTGTTGTTCATTGTCAGGACAAGATAATTACCGTTTGAAAATTTTAAGATAAAATCGCTTAGTAAAGATATTGCAAATAATATACCAGATTTCTTCTGAATATAATATGTTCCATTTATCATATCAAATTCGTTTTGATTTCCTGACTGCACTGGAAGTTATACGGCAAAAAACTTTATTTTTCTGAGCGAATTTTCAAAACCTAAAATTACCATAGCTGGCAGCACCAACCGAATTTTTCAACCAAATTTCTACCAAAGACGGCTTAGAGTAAGGTTCAGTGACTGTGTCAATTTCATGAAAATCTGGTAACCGAACTAGAATTCATAGGGCAAAAAGCAGTTTTTTTTTCCTTATAAAATTTAAAGATGGCACCATTGGCACAGAGTTGCCCACACTTCCAAATCGCTTCTATCAGACCTGGTCCTACTCAACACCAATACATTCTGTCAGTTTCATTTGTATCTGATAATTGGGTCGTGAGTTCTCCTGAACACAAGTTTTTGATGCTTAAAATATAGGTAAATTGGAGGAGGGTTACCGTTCTTGTCCGATGTGAAATTTCAAAAGTGTTGCTTTGGTTGTATAGACAAAGCATAAGATTTCTATACGAGTTGTTTGAAGGTTTTGACTTTCAATGCCTGCCATAGTCGCAGGGTTGCCATAACGTTCATAAAAACCACACGAGTCTACAACTTAGTAACAACAATAAGTCCTGTAAGTTTCATAATGATCTGATAATCTGGTCAAAAGTTATCGCAATTCAAATATTTTCAAATTTTCCCAATCTCATTTTAGGCGCCTAGGGCTAAAAATTTCAAAAAAAAAATATATTCACATTTGGAACACGTTCAAAATTCATTCAATAAACATTATTTTTGCGAAAGTTATTTGTTGACAGAAAAATAGGTATATTGAAAATATCACTAAAATGGCCGCCGGCGCCAAAGGGTGTTTTTTACTAATGTTCAAAGAACATTAGTATTAAAATCGATTCGGCCAAAAATTCATATTTCCATATATATATATATACCATATATATATATATATATATATATATATATATATATATATATATATATATATATATATATATATATATATATATATATATATATATATATATATATATATATATATATATATATCATCAAAAAATTTCAGTGAGATAATCTCCGGGAACGCGCCATCCGATTGAGCTGAAACTTTCAGGATACATTGGTGTATAGGCAGAATAGGTCCAGGTCTCTTTAAATGTCAGTTATTGTTAACCTTTTGGCGCCGGCGGCCATTTAAGTGATATTTTTAATATACCTATTATTTCGTGCACAAATAATTTTCGCAAAAATAAAGTTAA
Organism: Nemotelus pantherinus; assembly: GCA_963978885.1. NCBI lineage: Eukaryota > Metazoa > Arthropoda > Insecta > Diptera > Stratiomyidae > Nemotelus > Nemotelus pantherinus. The sequence goes on along the minus strand of OZ022265.1, from coordinate 99,428,556 downwards.
CGAAATAAATGTCTAACGTGTTTTACATATGAATCGGATAATGCTTTGGAATTTTTTAACCCTATGTGTGCGCTGGCTGCCTAAAAAGAGGACGGAAAAATTTGAAAATTTTTAAATTTCGATAACTTTTGACAGAGCTCATTACGAAATTTTCAGAACATATTGATATTATTTAGTTGTAGATTTGTGTAGCTTTTAATGAGCGTGCTGGCAATCCTGTAGCTAGGGCAGGCACTGAAAGTGAAAACCTCCAAATCATCGTCTCTCTTGAAAAAATGCCGTTTCTTCAAAAAAAAGCCACTCATATGTAAATCTTGTGCTTTGTTTACATAACCAAAAAAAAAAAAAAGATATGGTATAACGGGCACGCCTGGTAACCCTTGCCCAATTTACCTATATTTTTAGCATCAAAAACTTCTGTTCACGGAAACTCACGATCCGATGAGCAGAATTATTTGAAATTCACAGAATGTATTGGTCCTAGACAGGACCAGGTCTGATAGAAGTGATTTTGAAATGCGGGCGATTCTGTGCCAGTGGTGCCATCTTGAAAAACCACTAAAAAAGATAACTGTTTTTAGCCCTATAAATTCTGATTGAATCTTTCGATTTTGCTTAACCTATATTTTTAGCATCAAAAACTTCTGTTCACGGAAACTCACGAACCAATAATCAGATACAGCTAAAATTTACAGAATGCATTGGACTTAAGTAAGACTAGATTTGATAGAAGCGATTTTGAATTGTGGGCAAATCTGTGCCAGTGGTGCCATCTTGAAAAATTACAAAGAAAAAAAAAACTGCTTTTTGCCCTATGAAATGTGAATAAGTTACCAGATTTTCATGAAATTGACACAGTAGCTAAACCTAACTCTAATCTCTGTTTGGAGGAAATTTGGTTCAAAAATTTGATTGGTGCTGCCAGCTATGGTAATTTTTGTGTCTTTGGTTTTGAAAAATCGCTCAGGAAAATAAAACTTTTTGCACTATAACTTCCAGTGCAGTCATGAAATCAATACGAATTTCATACAATTGATGAAACCTGTCATAAACATTATTCAGGCCAAATTTGGTTGAAAAGCCACGATAGGGTTGCCAGCTATTGTTGGTTTTGTGTTTAATTGCAATATCTTTATTAAGCGGTTTTATCGTAGAATTTTCAAATGGTAATGATATTGTAGTGACAATAAACAGCAAATATTAAGCTTTCGATTAAAAAAACTCGCTGCAGGTAACCCTAAATTTCTTTATACTCCTATAACTTCGAATGTAATTAAACAACGTGAAGCAGATTTGATATATTCTTGGCTTTGATACTGGCGAAAGGTTGCCAGCACAAGTCGGTTGTGCTACTTTTGTATCAATAAATGCTTACAGTTAGTATACATACCGGAAACATTTACAATGAAAATAAATAACCGATGTTACAATTCGCAAAGTTCTGCAAATTTTTCGGATCGCAGCCCCAAACACCAACTTCAGTTACAGTGCTGCAGGCACTGAGCATTTTCTTCAATGATGTTATATGAGATGCTGCTTTCAAAATTATATGAAATAAGCAACTGATAACGAATATAATTAACTCATGTTTTGCTCTCATAAACGTTGAAATTCATGCCAGTGGTAATATCTGAAACCTTCCACCATATGAGTTATAATGCATTCTTGAGACGAAAGTAAAACGTGGCATTTGAAACAGTTTGGCCGTAATAAGCAGCACATGTGGTGGAATATGCACTCAAAACCTGCACGATTCTTCTACTGTTCTTCGAACATTAGTGTTTCTAGCGGTTCAGGTGCGCTAGAGTTTTTTTTATTATTACAAATGTTCTTCTTCGAACATTCGTAATAATAAACAACACTTTGCATCTAATTGAAAAGTTAAACTTATTTATTACTCTAATATATATTTTTTTTTGTTACTGCCCAGTTTTTCATATTTTCCCCTATAAAACGAATTAAAACATGAGAATCCTTGGTTCACAATTTTTCATGGTTCATTTGAAGTTGCTACTTAGCTCGTTTGTTTTTAACAAATTAACAAAATAAATAACTGAAATAATTCTTGACCTAAAAACATGATAATTGAATGAATAAATTCATAAACTCCACTCAATGGTAATCCTGCTTTCGAAATCAAGTGCCAAACTGAACTTTCCCACCGCTGAAAATGTATCTTTGTTTCGATTAGCTTTGGCAACATGGCAACGTGAAAACCACAATTAATGAATAACTAATTAAAATTCAAAAACTATGTGCTTAAACTTTCGCAAACTGTTTTCATTGACAAGTCATTTAGGTTACATCAAGTTTATATTATCTTCTCTGCCTAATTAAATGCGAAAATAGTAACGGTTTTGAATACATAAATTCTAGGTTTTAAGAGTGCCTGCGATTCAGATGAAGTCGTAGAATCAAATGCTGCTGGCTTATCAATAAGTTTAAGGGTTCGAATATTAACATAATGTCGTTCCTCATTTCTTCTTCCATCGTACAATGAAAATTTCATTTCACTGTGAAGGACCTTCTTCCTATTGACACACAGAAATTATTTTCCTCGGCTGTTGAAAATGAATAGCTATGCGATTCGAATTATAAATAAAAGTTTTTAAAAATTCTGGATTATTTAGCGTTTACCGTAGTTTAGTGAGCTGAATTCTAGGTTGCATGATTAAAAAGAATAAGACAGGTCCTTCAACGTCCTGTATGAACAGTTATTTTCCCACAAATTGTTGTTTAATTTAAACGGCAAATAGAATTATCTATTTTCCACAATTTTACTGTAGTTCAGATTTCAATTCTATGTGTCTGTAAGTCTATCTGGCGACTCTAACTTCGAACTTATCAAAAGGTACAAGTTTTCACTGTGACATGAACCCATGTTTTGATAAAGGTGTGACAGATGCAGAATACTATCCACTGGCAAGTGAAGTTTTTTGCTTCCAAATGCTAGTGATTTGTTGATTTTAGAGTTAAAATGCTTAAGTGCATGAAGATGTTTTTTTTGTAGAATTCATGAACTTTTAAATCGTATGAATTTTTTAAAGAAAAGTTGATTTTAGAAAAAAGATACATATTTTTTTATTCCGTCAGGCTCATTTGTTCAGTGAATTTATTTTTGATATCGTTTTAAAAAGTATTTTAAAATCTAATATGTCTGTCAATAGAAATGTGATGCAAATTTTGCGCGACTCTTTGCTATCAACGATTGAGTAATTGAAAAGCTATGTAACCCTAAATCATAAATGCTCACAGCAATCGAGTATTGTTTTCCAAGGACTAAGAAAAAACATTTGTTAAATTGTATCAAACAAGTATAATCAGTTCGAGGGTTGCCGCAGTCAGTTTTGTCTCGATCCCTTTTCTGAGAGATTTAAACAAATTTTCCCCACGATAACATTTGTAAGTTGTTGGGGTTGAAGCTGGTCGAGAGTTTCATTCACAAATTTACCATCAATGTGTATACGAGTGTAAAGTGACTAGTTCCACGATTCACTTGACCCCTGGATTACCTCAGGTATCTATTCAGAGCTAGGTGAACGCAAAGCTCTGTGTGCGATCTTTCGTTTTGAACCAGGAAGCCCACACTCTAGAAGCGCGTACTACCTACTAGACTACACAAGCTTCTCTAAGAGATTAAGGTTCCATTCAATTTTTTATTAAATTTTTCCTCTTAAAGATGAATTATATCTATAAACCTATCAAAGTCTATAACATAACACCAGAAGGATATTTTCCTGTTATATTTAAGTAAAAAAATGAGCTATGTTTAAATTAAAACCAAAAATTGGTAAAAATAAGCGTCATCAATCATTATTACTTAATTTTTTTTTATCAAAAAATATACATTTTATTAATTTCTTTGATTTTTTATTAGTAACCAGATCTTGAAATACCCGATCATATTTGTTTTGCTAAAGATACCGTGGGGAAAACAATGTTGGAATTAAAAAGAAAAACATAATTACAGGACCATCTTTGTATTCACTGACAAAGAGAATTGCGCCAGGCACCATAAGTTTAATAATTCTACACATATGTTGATTTGTGGCTAGTGATAAAATATACCGCATTATACCATAATGAATGACGAAAAATTCATTGAAGTAGGCGCTATATATTAAAGCTTGTAAAGCCGTATATTATATGTCTTAGTATCAAATCCTTGTAAATAAATCCTCCTCAAATCTGAATTCGAACTGCTTACCCTATGCTTTACAAACTGACAGTCTTGAAGAAGCGACGGTCTTTAAAAGCTGACACTCCGTTGAAACTTGGTGGCGGCGGGACTAAGACGTAACTTTAAATTTGAAAAATAAAAGATAAATATTCGATTTTCTACCTGCACCCCTTTGGCTCTTCCTCTCTTTCTTTACCTCTGCCAGATTTCGAAGAAAGTACACTTAGGCATACAAGGGCCCCCATTCTGATACCGCATTAAATAGTGCACAACCCTTATTAAGTGGATATTCACCTCGAGTCCTTGATGAACTGGGTGATCGCTGACAGGTCCATTGAGCCGATTTGGCTAGGCAATTAAAAAAGTATGAACCATGAGACTTCAGCCTTCTTCCAGCGAAGGTCGGACATTCATACAGGAAGTGAAGAACTGATTCTTCCTCCTCTTTGCATCTACAACTCCAGCCGTAATCGTTGTAAGGGACAACCAGCCGCGCCACATGCCTACTAAACAGACTATGTCTAATTAAGATAGTCATCGTTCCTTCGTGCAATGATGACTCCTTTATCAAATGGAGAAGTGCACGGGTGGCTCCGTTATTAATAAGGCTGCCAGCCTGGGCATATTTCCATAACTTTTTTATTTGTAGCCTTAAGTATGGCTGGCCACCAAACTAGTGCTCCGTACGACAGATTTGGTTCCACTATACTGGTGTAAAGCTAGAAGACGATACGAGGCTGCAGCCCTCAAGTTGCTCCTATACCACTTTTACAACTGCAAAGGGCACACAAGGCATTGCGAACTATTTCCGCTATATTTTTCACAGAAGCTCAGAATCAAAGATGAGCCTAAGAAATTTTAATATGTTTGTTAAGCTTACAGAACTTACATTCAGTTTTGGCAGATCAAATGATGAAATCCTATGCTTCCTCGTGAAGAGCTATAGTTAAATTTTTTTTAGGGTTCGCACTGAGGTCACACTTCTGACACCATTGCGAGAGAATATATGAGGCATGATTTATTGGGCCGAAATAAATATCCCTGGTACGGCAATATCGATATCATTTGCATATGCTCATTAACTTTTCAATTCCAAAGAAAAAAAAAGACAAAACACCGCCCAGGAAAATATCCGTATTTAACATTCGCTGATTGTTGAGCTACCCAACAAGGAGTATATTGCCTAATCTCTTAGTAACTGATTTATCAAGGCTATTAACTGCGAATTAACATCCAAGTTTTTGAGAGTATTTACAATTGCGTGAGAACGCACATTGCTAAAAGCTCCCTCAATGCCTAAAAATGCAGCCAGCGTGTTATCCTTTTTCATTCCTCGTTTGTCATTTGATTTTTCAGAATCACCGTTCAATGCTATACAGCTCTGTTTTGACCGATTTGGCCCTTTTATAAGCACGCTGTGACTTTGAAATAAGAGTTAAGTCGAAGGCACTGGTAATCCGATATCTCACAGCTCTTTCTAAGATATTCAACCGAAAAGAGCCTAGACAAATTGGTCTATCGATTGCTTTATCGTACGGAGAGATAAATAAAATCCGCCTTAGAGATAAATACAAATCTCGTGTCCTGCCAACTGATGGAAATATACGAAATCCTTAAATAAGCATTGCATACGGCCATGAGCCAAGGCATAATGCCTCTAATGTCCGCTCAATATCAGCCAAAACGATATTGTCGGGGCCTGGTGAATTGAATGGGACAAAAGAAGAAACGGCCCATGTTATGTGTGCGCCAGAAAAGAAAGTAATCAAACTGGCATTCCTATATAAATCTACCGGCAATATAGGGGATGTATCCGCACTACTAGGAAAATGAGTGTCCATCAGCATACTAAGCGTTTCTCTACTGTTTTGAGTCCAAGCAAAATCGGACCTTTATAAGCAACCAAGAGCAATAAAATTGAAGCTTAGAAACTTTTGAAGGCGACCGGCTTCTTTGGTACTTTCAATATTTGCACACAAAAATATTTATGAGTTCTTTTCATCTTACGCACAACATTTTCAAATAGCCTTAGCTTAAATTTGTCATTTGGCCAAACGTTGAGCTTTTTGGCAAGATTAGACTCATTTCTGCACTGCACTATTCCACTACTGGGTCTTCTTTTTCCCTATAGATGCATGATTTTGCAGCAGCATTCGCAAATGCAGTAGTCAATGAATTCACTGTCTTATTCAAATCTTCTTAGTTTACGAGCCCAGGAGCGTGTCCCAGTGCAAAAAGTTAATCAGATTTCTCCCAATGAGTTCTTTTACTGTTTAGGAAAGCAGTTACTTATCTTAGTAGCAATTCTCTTTATGTAAATGCCACGTACATGTGGTCAGACACTGAGCACTCCGGCGAAATTCTTCATTTTGTGAGCAGGTGTGCAGAATGCCCACTTAGCAGCATTATATCTAGATCCTCAATTCAGTTAGAGATTCTGAAAGTACGTTCATTGCCGATGTTTCCAGTGACAATATTGTTAGACACAATGATGAATTATATGATGATTCACATCTTTCGTTGGTGTCTGAACTCTCCCATAACTAATTAAGGGCGTTCGCATCTGTACTTCTTATTAGCGGAACCTGGCATGAATTTGCGGCTGAAGTTATTTCCCTTACATGGTTATTGGGAGGTAGCAAGCCTTTCTCGTGTGCCATGTAGCAATACAGAATGGCTTTGGCATTGTGTCGACCACAACATTGTCCTTGTCACTGAAGTTTGAAAGGATAAAAACATTTACAGATTTCCTGATAATGATATGAGCTCTGAGTTTACCCATAGTTTCAGATGACATCAGTATGTATCCGTCATATGCAATCTGCAGACTAGGTTTTTAACGAACCATGATTCTTGGATTAACATTATCTCTTCCTTGTTCCTACACCGATGGAAGAGAAGAACAGCAAAAGCTGCCTTGAAGTAATGAAGGCAAATTTGAATAACCTTCTCCTTTGCTAATTGCAGTGCTGTCCAGATTTTCGTCGAATCCAATGGCCATCTCCTCATCTTCTGATTCGAGATCCAGGAGATCAAGGCGGCCACCTAGGTCAGAGGCTTTAACAGCATTGCCCTTATCTTCTAATGCGGATATTTCTGAATAGTTCAACTCCAACGCATAGGAAAAGCGAGAAAACTCTTTTTTTCTGACAATATCATAAGAATTTTGTAGAATTTGAATGCATCTCTAAAAACTGCGCTCCTTATTACGAATAGCGTATATCAAATCGCATGTTCCACTTTGGTCCGACTTTTATTCGAATTCAAAGTTATTCGAATTCAGAGTTTTCACTGGCAAAAGTTTCAAAATTCTGGAGAGTAAAACATTTTTTAAATATTTTCATTATAGGCTGTTTGTCATATGCAAATTTGTTTGTCACATCTCCAAGCACAAAAATGATAAAAATGCTCAGTGCTGGCAGAACTTTTCCACCACTGCAACCAAATATCTACTACTGTTTGACATAATGATTAACCCACCCTAAGAATCGCGAAATTTCGAGAATCGGATTAGGTTAGATTTCTTTGGCTGACACAAGGTCGCGCATACACGAGATGTAGATAAGAAGACATGGAGTTTAGAGGTCTAGCTCAAGCTGTTATCGAAGACCCCAGACCTTTTCTCGGGTTGGAGTATGTTTTTTGAGCTCTGCTAAGCCACGTGCGACAGGTCCATCAACCAGGGCTCTATGAAACAGTGCTGTCTGGTTTTCCCAGTACTGGACAGAGACACAGGACATGCTGAATTGTCTCTGAGACTCCTGGTTCCTGGCACTTCCTACAGTCATCACCGGTTAGAAATCATAGTTTCATAGCTTGAACTGCTGTAAAACAGGGGTCAGTAATTATGGCGGCCAGCCGTTTGCTGTCAGTCTGAGTGAATTCAAGTAGGTATTTGGTTCCTGTGAGGCTTTGTGACCCTCACATGATCCTGATTTCTCGCCATCTCCGAGCCGCAACCTGCATCATATTGAAGTCGGTCATCATCATATTGGAGTCGCAAGGGGCTGTTTGGATAGGAATTTTGGGATGTCTCTAGACTGGCCCCGTACTTAGCTAGCGCATTCGCTTTATCATTCCCATCAATGCCCCTATGACCGGGAACTCAGAAGGGTTCTGTTTTTCCTAGCCTATTCTGGGTCTGCATGCAGGCCAGACATCCGTAATTTTATTGCAGTTTGAATGTCTGTGAAAATGTTTATCCTGGCATCTGCAGTATCGTCAACGAATTAGTTTCACGGCTTTTATTGTCGCAAAGACCTTTGCCTGCAAATTAATACAGTGATTAGGAAGCCTGAAGGCGGCTTCTATGTCACGATCTGCAAAGTGTGCTGCAGTACCTACACTTGGATCTGCTGCGGATCCGGAAGTGAGATGCCTAAGGCTGCTGTGTTAACTTATTGCCTCCATTCTTACCAATTTCCTATGGTTACTTGATATCTTCACATCCAAAACTTCTCCTTAAGGTCTGCCTTTGTGAACCTTTTTTTGTGGTTTGTGCATCTACGCATTCCGCCGCGATGAGTTTTTTCTTAAGCATGCTGCTTATCCAGCTGCATATAGCAGGATGGCTGTTGGTTGCACGAAATATTTCCATAATGCCTGTTGTATGGACATTATCGAAGGCGCCTTGGATGTCCAGAAAGGCCCCCAACGCGTGCTTCTTGTAATGGAATGCCTTTTTTATTTCAATAACTATCTTATGCAGAGCCCTTTCGAGAACGTGTTTTGGGCTCTCGATATGGTTTGAGATCCAAGTTTTCTTCTTCAATATTCTTCCTGATGATCCTCCAGGCTACAGGTACATGACATAGCAATAGGCAATGTTTATAAACAATCACAAGCCAAGATGTGGTAAGCATACCTGACTTCTGAACATCGCAGGCAGAACCCCATTTAGACTTGGAGATTTGAAGGACTAGAAGGTGCCAATGCCGCAGACTAGTTTCTGAGTGATTTCACTTATACCTACTGCATCGTGATCATCAGACAGTTGTAGGGTGAAGACATACAACCACCCCAGAAAATGAGTATCTACGAAGATCTTCAACAAATCCGAGCTGTTACTTATCCATTTTCTATCTGGTTTGCATACTACGCTTGATGTGATAAAATATCGCCATTTCCAAAGTGGCTTCAATTCTGCCGCACAGTTCCTTCTAAGAAGTCGAACCGGATTTTCAAATTTTTAGTTTATAGAGTATTCTAATGTCCCTATATTCGTCCTAGCATTTCTGGCAATCACACTGAAAAAAATCCACATAGCGCCCAGAGCCATGTAACATAGCGCATTATTTATGGTCCCAGACGCCATGTACATAGTACTCTGAGCCATGCAATATGGCTCCCAGCGCCATAATCTCAGAATCTACATAGCGCGTGGTCCCATGTTACATGGCGCAGCATTTATGGTGCCACACGCTATGTACATAGTACCCTGAGCCATGCAGTATAGCTCCCAGCGCCATAATTACATGGCGCAGAAATGATGGCCCCACACGCCATATTACATAGTGCCATGAGCCATGTAATATGGCTCATGGTCCAATTATAACTCGCAGCCATACTGTGTGAGGGGATCTATAAATGTCAGCAAGTGATACTTGAGTATCGTCGATAGATCGAGAACATTCTCAATCGGCTAAGGGCGCATATTATTGAATGGCTCCTTCGGTGACTCTAAAAGCAGCCAGCGTCTGTTTGTTGCAAGCAAGTGACTTCTCCGTGTGCTCATTTATGGTAAGTAGCACTGTTTTGACTGATTTGCTTCTTCAATGTACTATAGTCCTCCACGCCATGTACTATAGTCCTCCACGCCATGTACTATAGTTCTCCACGCCATGTACTATAGTCCTTCACGCCATGTACTATAGTCCTCCACGCCATACAGTATAGTCCTCCACGCCATGCAGTATAGTCCTCCACGCCATACAGTATAGTCCTCCACGCCATACAGTATAGTCCTCCACGCCATACAGTATAGTCCTCCACGCCATACAGTATAGTCCTCCACGCCATGCACTATAGTTCTCCACGCCATGTGCTATAGTCCTTCACGCAATGTAATATAGTCCGCCACGCCATGTACATGGCGTGGAGGACTATAGTACATGGCGTGGAGGACTATAGTACATGGCGTGGAAGACTATAGTACATGGCGTGTAGGCCTATGTACTTTTCGCCATGTATTATGGCGTGTGGCGCTATATTTTATCACAATCCCTAAATCGACTATGTACAGGCGCCAGAAGTCTATAAATTATGGCGTCTGGCTCCATGTGTTTTCTCAGTGCAGTTACTTTGGATATTTTAAACATTTCCTGTATTTTTTTTCTGCGAAAACTTAGATTTCTGTTCCACCAGCGTAGCTTAGGGTTGCTTTTTGATTCAATGAGTTTTCCCCATGAGAATACCGCTTCGTCCAGGTCTACCTCAGAGTCAATCCTGGGGAGTAATCTATGCCCCATCCACAAACATACCCGTTTATGTTCCGGTGATTACGAACCACCCGTATATGTTCCGAGAATGTTTCTTGAGCTGAATCTCCGAGTGAAGCTTATGTAAGCCCGGTCAGAGAAAGATGGTCTTCTAAGAACACTCCAGTTACTTATCAATTGTGTGTTGGGCCTATTTTGCAGATTAATATCCAGTACGTTTTTGCTCAGAGTCTCCAAATAGACAAAAACATTCCCCCTTGGCTTTGAGTAGATTGTGATTAATGATTAAGTTGGATACAGACTCATCGCTTTCAATAATGTTCCTGCTGCCGCAGATGGTGTGATGCACATTTACCTCCGCTACTATGAACATCAGTTTATCCATTCGGTGTGCTTTTGCAGTGAGTTTTGTGATCTTCTCCTGCGGAGTGGCCCCGCACGCGCTACTACAGTTAAATCATCCATGCTGATATTATGCAGTAGCTCTGCCAAAGTCAACGTACTGGGAGGCAGGTTGATCTGCATGATCCTTAGCGTTGGCCACGATATATGTCTCCACCGCAACTTGCTGGTGACTGCTAGTTGTTTCAACTGGGTCAACTAACCCCAGATCTCCTTCAATACTTTTGATGGTGCTTTTGCAAGCATAGGTATATGCTGCCGACTCCGCACGCCATTTTTCCAAATCGTGGATAGTACGGTTCATCCGATCCCATGTTTATCTGGAATATGTTCACCTGCGCCCCGTCTCGTGTTACCGGCTTCTTCGGGTCCAGAATCTTCCTTGGGATGGCCGGGTTCTGCCTCTGGAGCAGTTTGAGGGCCACTTCCGGTTCTACTACCCGCGGTATTACCACCTTTGCTAAGACTCATCTTTCTACAATTTCTAACTGAACCCTTTCCCGGACTACTGCATTACACCAGTGCAACTTTAATCGTCTTATTTATCGACGAGGACATGGCTTGTTAGGACGCTTTTCCATCCAGTAAATCAAAGAGCCTTATTCTTCAATCTTCCATATGTCGAGTGATAATTCATCCAAAGATGACTTAACAATTATGATTTTTTGATAGTATTCAATCGTATTTTATGCAGTAAGCTCTTCTAATTATGATTAGTTCAAAGAGAGCATTCCCTAATTTTTTTATACATCTCGCAAATAGTGCAGAAATTTCATATATAGTCAAGTGTGGTCTCCACGTTTCCTATACCTTTCTGAGGCCATCGAGTGTGTGCAGTGTAGGTTCACACGCTCTTTATTTTTTAAATATAATATCCCTTACACCCCATATGTTTCCCGTTTGTCCTTCCTTCAAATTCCGACCTTGGAGTTACGCCGGCTGTTACTTAACAAGTGCTTCCTGTTCAAATCGCAGCGAGATATAATATCAGGCTTAACCGATGTATTCCGACCTCGCAGCTCGTTACGGGGCTACAGGTCTCGGGAAATCTTCACTGTTCCGTTCGCGCGTACAAATGTATACTTCTTTTCTCCTTTTGTCAGAATCCCTAGACGTCATAATGAATTGAGGCTTGGAACTCTGCCACAATCGTTCTTTACCTTTAAAAGATGTTTAAAAGCATTTATTCTAAACCTGAGCATTGGGTCATTAGTTTATTGAATCATATTTTTCTTTTTGTATACATTAATCTTTATCTTTTTTAATCTTTATTCTTTTTAATTTTAATATTTTTTTTATCCATTTCTTATTTCATTGCCATAATTGGAATTTGTATTCTGTTGTGAAGAATTTCGAATTAAATAAATATTAAATACTAGAATATCAAAAATATTTCATTCTTGATTCGAATACTCAAATCACATTTTGTACTATCTTAATGTTGAGCGTATTAATAACCATATGAATGTTGAACAAATTCTTGCATTCACTTCATCCACCTTGACAAAGTAGATATTAAATTCCAATTAAAAATAGTCAGGCCAACTATTTGTAAAAGCAAATTTAATTCAAATTGTACGCCAAGCTACACCGCCTCCATCTGATGATTTATTAAATATAATTTAAATTCAAATTAATGTTCAATATCCTGCAGCGAAAATGGTACTCTGCAAAGGTGTGACGAACAATTTACAAACTGCATATGAATGTAGATGTACTATGCATTGGGAAATAGCAGTTTGCGTGCCTGACTGACATAAAATAAATTCCTTAGCTGCTACAGTGCTATTATGTGCACATTTTTCTAGTGCCAACTTCAATGAGTCCTCATTACAGCTACACATGAACGCAGTTATGATCACGATCCAGGAATGAATGTTTCAAGTAGTTAATTTCCGTAATCGAACAAAAGAACAAAAATTCTTTTGCAAAAGTCACGATATCTTTGGAATTTTTATAAATAGGCTTTTTTTTATCGTTGATATCTTTTTGCCCTAATTATCAATAATCCAATAAAATGAAAAAAGAAACTTAATTATTCCATGATGAAATATTCACAAAGGCTTTCATATCTTGGCAGTACGTTTTCCAGTCAAGATTATTCTTTTTTATTTCCACCCTTAGAAAATAATCTTAATGATTTTCCCGTGAAAGATTATAAGAAAGCCTTTTATATAATTAATTCAATGTAATGTTTTCTATAGTATCATTTTGTCGACTTTACTCTGACTCCGAACAGTATTGCCTAAATAATAAATACTCGAAACTTTGAAGAATTTTAATGAAAGGAAACGTTTGTCTTGAAAACGGTCGACTTTGATGTGGGCCCTGGAAATGTAATTGCTTTTTGATGCATAGCGTTTCGCATACCGGAAATAACGTTATGGAATCCATTTGAATAGCCCTAATAAAGGACATAATTGAGATAGAATATTTCTCCGACAGAACTTATTAAGAGCTAGTCACATCATTCAATCTCCCTTTCCTACGTCCCATTCATTTATCGGTATTGAAAAGCCTTAGACAAGGCATTCGTTACGCAAGCCATGAAAATTCATTGCATGCTTTTGTCCTTTCCGCCTAAACTAATCCGAATCTTAATCAACGTCTTCATATGTAAACCAATCTCAAAGAGGAGTGGCTCGCAGAGAGTGTACTATGACGAAATGACATGACATGCCGTGTCCTACTTTTCTTCCAATGTAAATATACGTAGAAGAGCGATTCTGCAGCCGTTTTGCGTAGGCATCCGCCAGAACGTCGAATTTTTTTCTCGTCACTTTGTTGACAAGGACGTTGCCGGTCTTCGTACAGCTGAAGCCAATTATTCGAAATGAAGACTCGAAGAAACAACGTATGAGAATGGGCAAAAGGCGAAAATCTATTTCCGTGCTCCTATTCAAGCGGAGTGGAATCGCGGGAACATGGACTGGCAAATCGATGCCAGTTTGAGTGGCATTTAACTATGTATATAGACAGGAAAACGTCGGAATCATCTGCAAGGACGTTCAATTGCTACTTTTTCGTATCCGTGAACAACAAATCAGATTATATATAATGATTCCAAGAGATTTGTTTCGAAAGCGGATTAGCGCAATTATATTCCACTCTTAAACCCCTTTCAATGGGTGGTTTAGCTTAAATTGCTGAATTAGCTACTTTCTTGCGGCAGATGCTGAATTGATACCGTGATTGAAAAGTGGCTTGATAGACCGACCTGACCTAATGAACTCACTACAAAAGTCGGTGACATCTTTGTGCAACGTGAACCTCCTACGGTGTGTCAAACACAATCAACATCACTATCATTTATTCAGTTCAACAGCCGCCATTGCGGAAATGGATATTTAGTAGTAGTGACTGTGCTCGTGCGTCAGATTAATGTGAGTGTTAAGACGCTATGTGGGAGGGCATTATCAATTTCTATTCTGTCTGGTGAACTATTGAGTGCTTTTTTTATTTACGGCAAAAACATAATGAGTTCTTGCCGACGCAACTCAAAAGCAGCAAATTATTCTTGCATTATCATCTAGAACAAATATTCTGGGCATTATTCTATAAGGAATCACTTTTCATAGCTCCAATTCATAAGATACTCGTACATCTTCTAAAGTTCAAATATTCTACTTGTGAATTTGCTTTCTATTCCCGCCGTTTAATTATGTTCCTGCGTTAGCACAACGAATCTAATTTCTCAACCTATTGTTTCTGCTTGAGTTGAAGTTTTATGATTTCGGACTGAAAAATTCAATTAGAATTTCATTTCTGGTTCATTATGAAATTTCATTGTTTTACAGTGCTTCAATAATTTGCGACGAGCAGCATGGTGTGAAGTTCTATTCGCGCAATGTAACTTTTTTATCACGATCCAGCCACCTTGTTCAAACACCTCAAATTCTTTTGCGTGTTCATGAAGAACCGTTCGACTATTCGCTTGTATTGTTTCGATCCGAATGCTGAGATAGAAAATGATTACTGATTTATTAATGAGTTCATTTTTATGAATATTGTGGGTGGTAACAATTTAATAGGACAAGAGTTTTCTTTGTCGTTGAACTTGTAGACTACCTTATGTTTGTAAGGCAGCAGATAGTTGGAAAAAATATGTGCAAATATTGAACGGAAGTTTATTATTTTTTGAAATATTATGGTCACTTCTACTAATATCTCAATAGTTTTTTTTACAGAAGCAATCTTTTGTCAAATTTCAGAGCGAACATTCAGCTCTACTTTGAAGCGAGTTGTTCCAACTTAGAGGCGAATTATTCCGCTTAGATTATGACAATATACTGTCAAAATAACATAGTTTTTTTTAAAATAAAGCAACCTTTTTTATAATTATATGTATTTAATGTTAAATCTATGCACAACTAAACTTAAAAAAATTCTTAGAACAAAATATTACTGGTCCAGATGAATTTTTTTTATTTAGTTAAATTATAATCCAGATATATAAACTTATAAATCTTATCAAATGCATAACTAAACTAAAATTTAGTTAAATCATAATTAAGACAAGTCATCAGTCTGGGTTTAATCAGGTGCATTTAACTTTAGCAATCTCCATTCTTATTCATCACTAATTTCTTCATCTAACCCACAGCTGGGATTCACATAAGTGACTTGATCACATTTATTTCAACATTTGACATGAGCCTAATTTTTACACGTGGTACATTCTCTGCATTGTTCTCTTGGACGAGAATTTGAATATGAATTACAACAAATTATAAAATATCATTCCAGATCGTTATCGACGTAACTCTTGCTTTCTTCTAATACTCTTCGTTTATCTCTTTCGTCAGATTTTCCCTTCCCCATTTCCCTTCCCCCCTTCCTTTCCCTTCCCCATTTCCCTTCCCTCTTCCTTTCCCTCACCGCTTGCTTTTACCTTTTCCTTTACTGTTGTCGTTGTTATTCCCTTTTCTTCTTCTTTCCAATATCTTCATTCTTTTGTTTTTGTTTTCTTCTTTACCTGTTCTTCAGTCAACGTATTTGTTTCTGGCGTGTGAGCTAAAGTAGCCATCTTTCTTTGTAGACGTCTGCAATCTCGGTGGTACCTTTGGTAAAAGTGTCAGAATTTCAGGGCTAAACACAGCTGTAGTATTTCTCTTTGCTGGGATTAATTGAAGTTCTTGGTCAGTTCTTCATTTGATACAGTTTGAGATGAAGCATTTTCTGACAATGGCCGATCGTCACGAAAGATGGAGCAATATCTTAGTCTGTTAAAACATTGGGGCTATAAAGACATATTCCAGTCTTTTTTCTTTAATAATATTTGTAAGGGTTTCTGCTAAAGGCTATGCCGTTTTAAAAATTCCGGGAAGTTCGTAGATTGACATAGTTTTTCCCGCGTTGTTACGGAGCCATTTTTTTGGGCTTTGGCACAGTAAAACATACATGAAGGTGCGTTGATGCCAACATCCAGAGGTTACAGCGTGTGGGTGCAGTGTAGGGAAATGACAACATGATGATGGTGTTGGCTTTAGCTTTAATGCTAATGCCTTCGTTAATGTACGTCGTTAATGCCAATGTGTGATGAATAATTGTCTAATAGTTAATAGGAATACCGGTTTTTCTGGGCTGGGTATAGTAAATTTAATGAAATGGCCCTTATAAGTGAAAAATTCAGTGGCAGCCACCCATCCTGAGCTATTCCCAGTTCCGATTGACTCAGAGGGCTACCTCGTAAAAACAAATCTTCATACTTCAAACGTGGAAACACAAACATTGGCGGTATCGTGTTTCCCGTGGAACTAGCTACTACCTGCAAAGTGCCGCGCTCAGCAAACACTATAACATCAACCTGTTTTGTGCCTCTTTAGGCCACTATCTTCTTTGCTCTTAGCACAGCCGTTACTCCAGTCGCGTCTAGGTTCCAGATTCTGGATGGTATAAGTTTATGTTATAGTTGAGTTTCACTGAGCCTAGTGAAAAAGTCATTCACATTATGTCTGTTAAATGCAAATTCACGTCTTGCACTAGTTGCTTCTAAGGTTCTTAGCGATAAAACGGGGTTTCTCTTGATAAATCCAGTGAACCAGTCAAATCCAGTTTCTCGATTCTTGTGCCATGAAGAAGGAATATCGAAAGGCCGTCGTATATTAAAGAACACTTTGAAATATAGTTCGCTTACTCTTTTTCCTATTCCAAGATAAAGACTAGCCTGGGTTTATAACCAATGAATTTGAATTTTGTAATGAATCGTTGTAACGTTCTGTGAGAACTTTCAAATTCTCTTGCCACAGTTTAAGCAGGTTTTCCCCTCCTTGATGATATTATCTGCAACTTGAGGCAACAATGTCTTGTGGGTTTTACCTTTCTCTGTCTCTCGTGTGCAGTTTCGTGTCCTTAAAATAAAAGAAAAATGTTCGTAAGAATTTTAGATGCGATTGAAAGTCTGTTGGGGTCAGTTGCTCCGGGCAGCAACCAGCCTCGCCAGGAAGAAACTTATAGTCCGAAATTACGACTGTATGCTAAGACTAACATACTTGCGAACTACTAGAATCAATTAAAAAAATATTTAAGCAATAAGCTATCTTACTTATGTCACTACAATTTAGGAAAGTTACGCATGAATCGGTCCATAATAAACAGATATAGACTAAATAGTTTGAACATGAAAAAATTTACTTACGTCATGTTTTGACAGCTTCGTGCAGACAATCGCTTAACCGCCGTCGCCGGAGTAATGAAAATTGCTGCCGGCGCGGATTGTCATCTGATGCTTTAAACGTGCATTTCACATGTATTGCTATATATTTTCCTTACAAAGTTTGTGATATCGGAACAATTTATCCCGGGAACTCCCAGCCCCGCTCTCTTAACGCAAACGGTTGATAAATTTGATGTTTTGTTTGTACAGTCGGTTAAACATTTTTGAAACTCCTTACCGCACAAGAACGGTTATCCTTTACCAAATTACCTACTTATATTGTTAGCATCCGAAATTATTGAGCGCGAGAGCTCACGACCGGACTATTAGATGATCCGAGCGGCGAGCTTCTGTGCTAGGCTCGCTCAGTAAGCAGTAGCTCAGATTCTGCTGTCTCCAACCTCAGGTATGACTGCAATGGTGAACCCTGGTTGCAGTGAAAGATCACAACTGACCATCGCGGCAAATTCCATGACCAACGACTTTTCAAACTTCCTGATTGCATCTCCTGTGGTTACAAGCTAGAAGTCTGATATATTCTCCCAAATGCTTACAAAAGAAAAGGAGATTTGAGGAGGGAAGAAACTTCGACTAATGCAAACGAAACGCCTGAGGAGAAAAGAGTAATATTGGCTCTAGACCCTGCACACCTTTAGAGGCTGACAATTGCAGGCAATCTAAGAAGCTGCAAAAAGAGGGAAAGCTACCGGTGAAGGTGGACACGGAAATTAATGCATTAAATTCTGCTGGTTTTCCTGGAAGCTAGAGAGCAGGCAATGGTACCTGACATCCTATCTGGAGAAGCCAAAGAAAGGTTGGCTGGTGATGCCAGAGCTGTTAGTTTGGGGCATAAATATATCGAGCGGATGACTGAAAGTAAAGCCACGCCTACTTGACAGCGTACACCATGTAAAACTCTTAAGCTTAGTACTGTGTTCGATTTCACGTGAAATTTCATACAAAATTTCACGCGAAATTCGTTTTGGGCGAAAATTTAGCTTGAAAGTAAGCAGGAGTTGTACTCAGTTCTTAGCATGAAAAGTTGCATAGAAGTTGCTTTCATTTTGAAAATGTAGATGGCATCGACACATGTCTCCAATCATTTCACGCCAATTTAGTATGTGCTGTTCATTATTTCGAGCTAAAAAGTGACATTTGGTGTTTCAATTTGAAAATCGAATTGTGCAAATGTCTTTCCAATAAGAAAATTGATCGAATTCTTGACATTTTATCCGTCAAAAATGAGCAGTGTCCTGCTTTTTTCCATAGCCAAAATTTTCGCTCGAAAGAATGACCAGGTAATGGAGACTTGTAAAAATTTAGCTTCACGATTAACACAGTCCCAGCCTTTAGCGGTAAATAGAAGAGGGTTCTGTATAAAAAATCAATGCTTCCTGGTGTGAATCGGAATTCAGAGATGACGAGGAGGACCGAGCTACAGCGGAGAACTCTCTGCCAGAAACAGTGTGGCTAGATATTTGCGAGAAAATATAGCCCAATTTCAAATTTTCATAGCCCAAAAAAGCCAAGATTTCTTATTTGTAGCCCAAAAACCGCCACATCAGATTTATAGCTAAATTAATTCATTTAAGCTGATTAAACCCTAATATTTAAATCCGTAAAATTCGTACGAAGTAACATTAATGCTCTAATTGTAGCACAGAAACCGTTTAAGACAATTAAAAATGTTCCATACCACATACAGATAAAATTTTGTTCACAACGTATTTGAAAACGAAAAATGTGAATAAATTGCAGGAACTGCGTGGAAATTTTGGGAAAATCCGACTTTCCTAAAATGTTCACACAGAAAATAAAAGCTTGCAAAAACAACTTGCAAATTTGGGTGGCACAAAAATTCAATTAGTATAAGAAACAGTCTTAATGGCTAGAAAGGCTGAATATTTTATTTCAAATGTAAATATTTTATCCGATTTCATTCATTCAAAACTATGAACGCAAGTTTTGAAATAAATTAATTTTTCGATTAGACGATCAGCTGTTAGTTTTATGTTTAGACGTTTAAATACTTTCAAAAGGAGATATACGTCAAACAATTTCACTTGAAAGTCACCAAGCGACGTTTCGCGAAAAAAATTTAAGTGTACTTTGAAATAAAATGAATAATTTTGAAGCATTGGATTTTGAGTGACTGCAATTTGAATTCACGATCGGAATTAACAAAAGCTGCTATAGCTTCTTCGGTTTAAAATTAAAAAAGACATAATCATCCTTTCAAAAAGACATCTACTCAATCTTCCGGGAGAGATTTGTTTTGAATGTTTGCTGGAATATTTGAATTCTAATCACTTTGAATTTGAATTTTGCATGACCTTGAATTTGAACTCTCTTTACGATTCCGCTTTCGACCCTCAGATTTCGAGGGAACCCCCATTTCCAAAAACACTTTTGCAATTGTAAGTGGAGACACGTTATTCTAAGCAGATCGTAATTACCAGAGAGCTTCAAATATAGAAACTAATTTTATTGGGTCTGAAGGACGCTCAGTATTTTCCAAAGCTCACAATATGATGTTCATCATATAAGTGCAGTAATTTAGTTTTATGTTTGGTATAATCCTCTGATCTAAGGGCTGGAAATAAGAAGTGCAAAGAGGTAGAAAAAAAATTGTAGCTTGATGTCTTCCAGATTATCAATGCTATCACATCTAGCTTTATAAAAAAACGATGGTGATGTTTCGATTTTGAATTTGCATTTCAATATCAAGCACCCGTCACCTAAGCACCCGTCACCTAAGATTTTGGGTTGGCTCGCCAAGTTGTGCCCAAACTTCGCTTAATGTCAATTCTTCCCAACGATCTTGGTCTTTCAGTTTTTCCTATGCAGCTTCCATTGCAACTGTCACGCGTTTCTTTCAAGGTTTTCCATGTGTACATTTTTTCTATTTAAGTAGGGATTTTTGAGGTGTTGCTCTAAAAAATACTCCTGTCCCATCATGATTATAGATATTTGAAGCATCATAGCCATCACATAACATTCTTAGCTGTGACTGAAATTCCTGAACTGTGTCTGAATCAATATCAGCTTCTTCGTCACAAAGCGTACCGTAGTTAATATTGTAGTCCTTTTTAACGGATTTTAGCTTTCTGTTTGATACCTTGAAATCACGAAGTTTTAATTTTGTATTGATTTGACGGGCTTTACTGTGACATCTGGCCGGATATTGGCAAAATACAACCATTTATCTATCTGGTAGTATGGTTAATTTAATTTCAACTGCCTTCTCCCAGTGTCTTCAAAATTTTCCAACGTTATTTAATTTCTGTTTTAGTTGGTTATTGTTTTTTTTTTTTAAATATGATGCACCTAACTGTTACTAAATTTAAAGCTATGGGCAGTGTTTTTTTGAATAAGCAATTGTTTGTCGGATGACTGTATTACTTTTAACTTATTGCGAACACTTAGATCGTTGTATTTTGCACTCACAGACGATTTTTTCAGTTGTTTTGATGTTACCTGAACAAACGTTCAAATATTTACATTATAACTATGAAATGAATTGTATTCATACTTGCTCAAAGGGAAAACGTACAACAATACTCAAATAAATCAATATTTTATTATTATTAGCATACCAATAAAATTCAAGCTATCTATAACGTACTGAATTCTACACATTAAAAAATTTTTCAGCAGAAAGCTATGCAGAAATTATATGAAAAATTTTCTTGACCTTAAACAGATAATACTATTCTGGAAAACCCATTTTTGTACAATTTTTCATGCTGGTCTTCAAACTGTTTTTGGTCTAATTAGCAAATTCTGCTAAGCAAATTTTTGTGCAGCTAATCTGGTTCACGGTCCAATTCTAGAGGTTGCCCGATTACATAGTGAATTTTCTTCAAGAAATATTATGTGCGGTGGTGTTCTAGTTCAATTGTTCAGGTGGTTCGATCATACAGTGTCCCGATTAGTAGGGTTTACTGTATAGCCCAAATATAGTTTTTCATAAAAATAGATAGCCCAAAAATCGCCAACCCGCGAAATGAAAAAACCCCCCGCGAATTCAAATTTAAGATAAGGCGGGAAATAGCCCAATCTGGCCACACTGGCCAGAAAGCACAAATACCCAATCTACCAACGAAAGAGCACATAAAACACGCTAGGTAGAAGCGAAAGTTAGTGTTGACAGTCCAGATTGCAAAATACCGAAAAGTAACACATCTAGCTAGAGAGATTTTATTGAAGCTTGTCATTTAGGCACAAACGCACCATTGGCAAAAATGAGAAGGAAATGTACATAGACGCTGCGTCTTTGCTTCTGATCGTTGTGATAGATGTGTCTAACAAATATGCCATACTAACCGATGATTAGTGTGCTATTATTTGAACCAAGCTGGAGAGGGAGAAAGCGAAGTCGAGGCGAGTTTACGTCCAAGCCATCTGCTCCAATCAAACATCAAAATAGTGGCTCCCATCGACCGTACCGAAACTGGGCACTGGTAACCGTCCCAAATTTACCATTTTTTATCCCGATATTGCCAAAATCATTCACGTCAGCTGTTGTTTTTGTGGCCCTTGCAAAACTGCAGGCAACTTCACAGGCATGTTCTTTACGTAACTTTTTTTCTTTACTTTCACAATAATTTAAATCGATTTAAAACATTTTAAAGTAGATTTACTTTCAAAGTTTTAAGAAAATTTCCATCATCACTACTAGAAAAACAGTTTGTTCCTCTGAAATCCGGACAGTATTCATTGTTCACACTTGAATGAATCATATGTTTTCGTCATAGAAAAATCAGTAGAAAAAAGCTAAAAATGCAGGCTCACATCATCGAATTCTGTGCATCGCTGATGCTCAAAGAGTCATGTGTAGACTTTAGTTTGGTCTGCCAAAAATATTTTCGATTCTGGCTGTTTGGATTGGACTTTGATCTGCAACTAAATGTCATAGCTGACTAAACTTATAACAAATAAATCATTCCGTTTTTGAATAAAAGAACTTTCATCCCAGTATAATTTCCGGAAAATGAAAAAAAAGCTAATTCATACACTCTATACAGAAAAAAACATGCACAACAAATACTGTGCCAAGAATTATTTCTCCTAAAACAAAAAGCATTTTTTCTTCCTACGCTATAAACATGCGGACGACGCAACATCAAAGCGCTTCATTTCAAATTAGGTTGACATAGATTAGACATTACGTTCGGATGTACGAGTATCTAAAAGAAACGCTGATGAATAATTTCCACTTTAATATGTCGCGTTAATACCCACAGACCGCCATCATCAAGTGCTCATTTGTTGTTGGCTGTCCTCGAAATAAAATGATTACAGATACCCATTCCACTCAACATTGCTTTCGAAACGTCGTATCCGTGGTTGCAGGCAAGTTGTTTTGCTTCTAGCGCGGAAATAGTCTTCATGAGCAAATCTATTCATGTCAAACTTGCAGGCCATTGCAAGTGCGCGTCACAAATGCTGATGGCTGTCAAAGTCAGGACATGACGATGAAAATTGTCTGAAGTCTGATAAAAAGAATGCCCATCAAGATATCCTTTGGAAAAACAAGCTTTCACCTAAAGTATGATTGACATGATTTCCTTAGTAATGAGCCTGCTTGGTGGAGGAATAGCTCAACTGCATTCAGAAGATTAGCAACTCGCATTTGACTTTTGTCATTCAGTGCAGTTTTATCGTAATACATAGTTCTATTAACTTTATATGAATTCTTCTTTCATGCATCATGCCCCAGTTGCTGTTGTTTTCAATGCTACTTTTCAATCCCCTTGTTGAGGAGAAAAATATACTACAATTGTTGACACATTTGCTGGAAAATGAAATGAATCTAGGCAAACATTTTACTAGATTTTCATTTGTACGTATATAAAATATTGAAAAAACTAATTACATTCAAAAGACTGATATTCTAAGAAAAGTAGAGGTAATATGTCGATTTTGAATGCATGTTGTACCAACCAGTAACCAGTACCAGTTAGATCAGGCCAACCAGTATCGAAGATCAGATCCCACTTTGAGGTGAAACTGGATCGCAAGTTCTAGGGTAGTAAAATTTCCAGGGTAACCACACGCAAAAAATCGAAATTTACAAAAGTAAAAATCGTATTACATATTTTCGTTACACGATGTGTGCCATCTAAACAAATTTCGGCAGCACATCCTCGTACAAAATAATGAAAATTTTCAGTACTGGCAACAAAATCCCAAAAATGCGACCAAACGTCGAACAGCATCCCGTGAAGATCAAGTAACCTGGCTAATTTCATGGTTATCCGGAAATTTTAACCATGCATTTTTTTTTATGTTGTCACTAACAAAATTTTCATAACATGAAAGACTTAAGCATATTTTACTTACTTCCATTGCTATGTGTATCTCATAAGAAAATTTAATCGTAGCATCTTTTAATACAAAAATGATAAATGTGTCTGAGCCTGGCAAACCACCGCTAGCACAACAATCAACAATATACAGCATCTACTTCAATTTAGAACAAAGCCATCCTGTAAATTTCGTTTTTATCTATTTGTATAATTCAAAGTTATATCTGCAGAAATATTTTTAGAATATTTGTTCGCGTGCCTGTCACAGCTACACACATCAATTGAAAATCACTAGTAAATATGAATACGCCTTAACTCTATGTGGGGACAAACATTATCAAACTATTATCATATATATCTTATAACTTGTCCTCGGAGTCCAAAATATGTCCTTTGCTTATCAAATAATTTCTCTCTTGTCTAGGGAATTCACGCTTCTTAACAAACACAGACGGCAGATTTAATTTAATACTTTGAAGCTTATCGTAAACTCCAATCTTCAACATCATTCTGTCTTATTTCTTCTCTTCTCTTAAAGTGATCAGCACTTTATTAGGTCTTCCTCTAACCATCAATATTAATAAGACCCTTGCCAATTTGCTTCGCTTTCAAAAAAATACCATAATTCATTCAATCCCAAAGTCAAATGATGTGACCTCTGCAAATAATTTTCATCCAATATCGATTCTTTCATCTTTTTGCAACATTTTTCCGTGTTGCCACTATCGTGAATGATTACAGGTATCTCATTGTAAAAGAACAATACAGTTTCGACCCAGGTCACCCAACAACAACAAAAATTATCGTGCATTGAACGAATTTTGTTGCTAATGAATTGCAGCTTATAGTTAACGCTATACTTACAAACTCCTCCGAAACCTTCGATCACGTTTATCACAGGTTTCTTCCTTACTAATTGCATCAATTTGGTTTCCTTTCATACATGATTAATATTATTATGTTCGACATGATCCCCGTATATCCCACTCTTTTGAGTCCAGTGTTCCACAAGGCTCTATCATAGGTCCTCTACTCTTTCTGTTTTATGTAAATGATCTGGCTTCGTTTCTCTCTTGTGAGTTTTTATTTTTTGCCAATGATCTTAAACTCTTCCATTCCAATCAACTGTTCATCAAACAAAGGCTAGATGGTATAAAATTTTTTGTAAAAAAATTTTATGTATCCCTTTTTCCAATAATTTATAAATCACCCACATTGTTGCCACGGGAGCGACTCCAGGCCGCAATGGAACTACCACCTTACTTGACCGTTGGCATAATCTTTACATCTTTAAAATGATCTTTACATTTGATTACTATTTTGAGCTTTTCTGATCGTTTGCAAGATTAGAAACTGTTAGTTTTCTAAAATACCAGTTTTAAGATGATAATGACTGAATGTTTCTCAACTTTTATTTGACTCGCTTTTCCCATTTTAACTTGGTTTCACATTCAGCCCTTTGAATTAAGAATGTATTGCGTATATTACTAACAAAGTAATCATTTCACTATACTATTTGTGCAAAATAACTATTTATATTACAGATAGCAGGATAGCAAGGTGAACAAATGGTCAAAGAATGAATTAACTCTTAGTTGCTCAAAGTAGCAAAGAAATGTCGAAAAATTTAAGTAGGGCGAAATGAGTTGCCGAAAGAGAAATGAAATCTAAGACATTGTTGAAGAAGAGGTGTCAGAGAAAAGTAGATTGAAAATCGATTGAAAATGGAGGTCGCACTAAGTAATAAAGAAATGTCGGAAAATAGGAAAGCCACCACCGATTTAGTAGACAGAGTAAGATAAAAAGAGTGACTGAAAAAAGTAAGGAAGTTTGGGACGTGGCCAGAAGAAAAGACCTGAGTAGTATCAAACGAGTTGCAACTTGGGTGCTTCAGTATATGTCGAAAACAGGAAATGAGGTCAGAAGCATGAGATTTTAAAATGATGCTCTCCAATTAGGCAGATGGCCGACGATATTGCAAGCTTTGTTGAAAAATGGATTGCCAAAGATTGAAAATGAATGTTGTAGATATATAGGAAAAGGGGTTGAAGACAGAATGAAACTGTAGTAATTTTGAGATCAAAACTGCATGTGTGCCCATAAACAGTTTTTGATTGATGGAATTATGTAGATTGTTAGGGAGGACGGATTGAAACTTGATGCTACGTAGTTTCACGAAATGTTGAAAAGTTCCGGGCACTGGGAACTTAGTAGGCAAAGTACTATGACGTGTAGCGGATGGAAGTAATGAAGTTGCAGACGCTAGAAAGGTGGTAGAGAACTGAATTGAAACTGGAAGCACTAAGTAATAAGGAAATGTCGATGACTTGGTGTATGGAATCGGCAAAGTAGGATGAAAGGTAGGTGGAAGGAGTAAAGTAAGTTTTATACGGCGGGTGGTGGAGAAACAAATTTTAAAACTTTTAGTACATAGTAGTAAAGAAATGTCGACGACCTGGTGTATGGAATTGGCAGAGTAATAGCAAATGCATTATAAAGGATTGAAGTGAGTTTTTGCTACGAAGATCAGGGCTGTGCGGGCGCGCATATACAGTTTATGGTCTAAGGCAATTGATATTTGGAGTATGAGGTGATGGTCATTGGAGGTTCGAATTGCAAAGCTGTTTGTGCTTGCACACGCAATTTTGACAACGAAAACGGAGGACGAGTTTTCGTGCCAATACTGTATGTGTTTCACATGCAGTTTCTGGCATTAGGAAACGCGGATGAGATGTATTGTGAAACTGTTGTAACTAAAAGAAATTAAGACCTGAAGAAGAGACTAAGTATGACTTTGAGGGACCAGGTGCCGAGGAAGACGACGAGGTGAGTAGTCGAAATGTTGAGGGGATGCCGAAGGGAAATAAATGGCAAGCATCTCTTCATCGCCAAAAAAAGGTCCTCTTTGTGCCTGCATGGAGCCACAGAGAGGATAACCAACCCTTTCCGGGGTTGTAAATAATAAGAGGCCGCTGGGTAAGGAAGCCACTGGCCTTTGTCCAGCTTTACCATTGGGTAGGCCCCCTAGTGGGAGCGACGCGGTGGTTGTGGATTTAGAGCCTAACCAAGAGGATTACTGTTTTCCACCTACACAGTAGTCCTCTTGGCGCTTGGTTAGTCAAGAAGACACCTGCTCCTTGGCGACGTGGAGCCGCGTTAATGGCCAGGCGTTATACTCAGTAGTATAACAGAGCTTTGGATCAGCCTCGCATCTACCAATATAGTGTTTGGGCCTGCCCCCAGCACAAACTGGTAGACACGAATAGCAAGGGCTTGCCCTTGTTTGCTCAATTGGTGCTGGCTGTCGACATAGTCCTGTCCTAAACATTATGTTGTTAGGCACGAATGCAAATCAATAGTACAAAGAAATGTACCTTTTGGCATTAGCAGTTTCACTTAGTATCAAAATACTATCAACTCCAGTTCCGGTGATGCATCCTCATACCATTACGCACGGGAATTTTCGGCCGTTGGTTGAAAAGATTTGTCACTATACCGTTCGCTATTTCTCCGCCGAATTTTCAATGTTCTATTTGGACGAATGAAACTAAACTTTGATTCGACGGAAAAAAGAATTCGTTTCCAGTCTGTGGAGATCCAATTTTGTCTCTCCGTGCATCAGTAAGTAAGACCTGTATGCCTCATTTTGTTGTTGAGCAACGACTTTTTTTTCTGGAATTCGACATGCTAGTCCCATCCCGGTCAACATATTTGGAACGTGCAAAGTGAGCACCGCCTTGATAACGTAAGGTTCCACTCTGGTTGTGCCGCATTTAGGAACCCATTCGATAAGCAGAGGAACTTCGGATGATTGTCCTCTTTGCTGGTTATCTTTCGTTTCATACCGCTGTTTTCCTTCCTCTATTTGATTCCAGTTTGGGCATATTTTTGTAAAACTCTTCTAACCGTCCAGCAGTTTCACGTTTCGATATGTTTTCCTGTGCCCATGCTGCGTTTTTCGACTTATTCTGAACACTTAATTGATCGCATCTAGCTATCACTTTTCACTTGTTACTAAATTAAATGCTCGCTACATGCCCATTCTTTTATACTTTTTCTAGAGGTAATCTAAGGCACCATGTGATGACATCATAAAAATAATTTTTGGATTCGACAATTCAGAAGAATTTATGATATTTCAAAAAATTTGTGGTCCGAGGGTTTTTCCTGCACCATGTGTATATAAATGGTCTCTGGCGCTATGTTTTTTCTCATTTTAGTATGGTGCATTTGATCAAAACTTATTTGATAATTTAAAAAAACTGCATTGTATCTATATTTTGGTAGCAGTCTGGAACTTATCTCCGATTTGACGATCGGAAAGATTTGTTTGCACTTGCCTCGCATAGCGACTGAACTACCCGTATATTCATCAGAAATCAATCATATATGTTAATTTCTTACAACCCTTAATATGTCTCGTAAATTACGTAAGAATCTGACAACTCCGTAAGAACTTATTACATGCCGCAAGTTGAAAAAGAAAGTTCACCTACTTGTAGTCACTCAGTGATCACTTATGGCAAAAACTTCCCAAAACGTGATCAGAGCAAAAATTATTGATTTTGATTTTGGAAACTTATTCTTTGAAAATATAGGGATACCTACGTTGCAAGGGAATAAACAAATACCTCCTATAAAATACCCCTCGCCGCCTAAGAGTTAAAGTAAAGACATCGGAACTTTAACGTAACACAAATCTACTACTTTTCAACTTAAATATATCCTCAAAATTTGTGCTCGAGCGGATGACGCAAACTTAGTAATACTTCCTGAATATTTGTGTATCAGGGATAGGTCCCTGAACCCTTCACTCTGTGTTCTCCAGTTTAATCCATTTATTGTATTTCTTTCTTTTATCTTTAATGCTATTTATCGGTAGCTTGTGTTTCGTCTAACATCACGATTACGACTATAACTGACACATTCGATTCATTCAGAGTATAAAATCAGTGGATCAGATATGAGCATACGGCTAGATAGATTTCAGTTCCATTTGTTTCCGGTGACTACGAATTTGATTTACACATTCTACTAACATGCTCGTGAAACTCATATAAATGTGCCCCATGCATTCATGCACGCAGTCATTTCAAGCTCATAAAAGTCAGAAATCAATATCGATTCATGTCCTTTTGAATCGATATATCACGCCACTAGTAAACATGCCCCATAAAAAGACTGCAAAGCAAGGATATTTGCAAAAGATGATTACAACACAAAAGATAGATAGAGGCATGTAATTAATGTTTGAAATATTCCACCCAAGTCTATGAATTCAAAGCAACAGTACTAGCACATTAAGAGAGCATACTATATTTGCAATTGTATACTGAGCACTTGTCCTAATTTCTAAGGGCTTTGATTGGAAATTCCGATTTATTTTTTTTGTGAAAAGGAGCTATCAAGCTAATATGGAAGTAGAAAGTGCAATGGAGCTGATTTACCTAATAGCTCAAATATAAAAAAAAAACCAGTTACAGCGTATTCCATTTATCTTGATTTGAAGCCGTCGAATATTCTGAACAAACATGTTGATAAAAGAAAATAAAGGAAAAATTGTGACCATATGACCTTTTAGGTGGATATCAGTTTTGTATCAAAATAACCGACATATTGACAATAAAGCCCTTAATTGTGATTATGTCGAAAAATGTTACGAGTCTGTTGACTGCTTTCATTGCTATATACGAGTATATTCACATTTTCCCGATGCGTTATTACAGTTATAATAACATATTGAAAATAATTGAAGAAATGAACGTATTGTTATGAACAATCATTTCGTTGTCACATGTTACTGATTGAATCATTTGGGCAACTGAACCACACTAATTAAAGAGAGATCGATGAGTTACACTCTCGAGTTTGGATTGATGTTGTAAGTAGTTTGTGTCTATTGATTAATTAATTAACGTTGGGAAACATGTTATTGATTTACCGATAGATTAAAGTTGTGGCGGTTACAATGCTAAAAGGCAACAACGCTTTGTCCGATTTGCTAAGAGTCAAATGTTACAGAAAAATCGTTATTTCACGTTTTCTTTAATAAGGTGGAATAACGTTTTCTGAAATATCAGGAACATCGGCAAATAACAAGAATCGTTACGTAAACATGATGAAGAGTTTTTCATGCATGTTTCATACGGTTCAGGTTTTGCGCACGGCAAGGTAAATAGCCCCAGAATAAAGAACATATATTCTAAATAAACAAGTTAGAAGTGTATTAAGCTCTGTAGACAGAAAGGATTTGCCAACTTACCAAGCCGTTTTCAGAGGATAAAACAAATAAGACAAGGATGTTATAAAGTAGACATCACTAGCTATTACCGTTCTCTTTAAAGATTTTTCGTTCAGCTTGTGAAACTACTTGCAAAATTGTTTTCTTTCAAAATGCATTTTTCCATCATATTTCACTGGTGTATGAACCATAGTGTTCAAAGAAAAAAGTTATGTGAAACTAAATTTTCAAATTTCAATGGATTTTTATTCACATTTGTTGCAAATATTTTAAGCCGTTCCGCATGATTACCATTTGAGTAAAAGTGTAAGAAACATAAATTTGATTGTAAAAGGTATAAAACATTTCTTTAGCTCCTGCCTCGTACGGAGTACGTTCTGTTTTCAGTGCCTTCTCTCCCAACGTTCTTTTTGCCTTATTTATTGCACGAAGAATTTCTTTTGATGCATTTTCTGAAAAATATTCGCCTTTGAAGTAAAATATTTGGTTTAAAATGACAAAGTCTTAAAAATAGCATCAAAACACATTTCCAACTTTGATGTCATTTCCTGCAAAATTATGTTTGTTGCACTCATGTTTGGAAAATATTTATGTGGCTTATCTTTTGTTTCTTTAAGTAAATGGACTCAAATTTTGCAGTTCGGTTTTAAGAAAAATTAAGCAGTGGTATAATTAGAAATTTTGAAGGTAAATTGCGCAAATTAAAAACTTCGTAATTAATTAATTTTTTTTTCAAAACCCTAACTGTAAAATTACAGTTAACCATATTACAAAAACCAAATAACAAAAGTGGGAAAAAAATATTTAGCAAGAGCTGAGAAAAATGATAGCTTTGTATAGGACCTTAAGTCTCAAATCATATAGCTAAGAAAGGATTAGGCTTATAAATTTACAGGTCATACAAGCTAATAGCTTTATGGGGAGAATCTTTGCAAGATTATGTTATTGCCTGGCCAGAAAATTTTATTGTTTCGCAAAAAGTATGTTAACGATCTTGTTCTGACATATTTGTATTATATTAAAAACAATTATATAAGTTTTGATTGTTTTTAATGTAAAAAAAAAACATAAGTTATGTGTGAAAATGTTTTTAATGTTTTGTCCAAAATATATTCGACCTGCGCCTACAACCTTTGCCGATCTTTGGGGCTATAAATGGATTCCTTGAGTGAAGAATTATATTTCTTTCGAAACGATCCAGTCATCGGCCCTTTTTTGATCCTGTCATATGAAATGAAGCGCTCGCCAGTAAGTGCCGATTACATCGACCGAAACAAATAGTAGTCCGGTGAATATGGCGGACGGGGTAGAATCTCCCATTTCACTCCTTCTATATATGTCCGGACGGTTGCGTTGTCGTGCTTGAAAAGCAGCGTCTTGTGTTTACAACGCCGTTCAGGCCGTTTTTCTTGCATAGCTTGTTTCAGACGAATTAGTTTAAGTTAGTAAAGTTGAGAATTGATAGTTTCTCACAGTTTTAGCAACTCATAGTAGACCACGACCTCACTCCCCTCCAAATACAGAGCATGACTTTTGACCCATTAATATTGCGATTCAGGGTTGACGAACCTGATTCACCTGGCTAACTTGTGTTTAAGATGATTAGAATGTATCCATTTTTTGCCATCTGCGATAATACTAAACATAAATAAACTCTTTCTTCTTTGACGGTGCAGCAGCATTTCGCTCGTTACATTTGCCCTTTACATGTACACGTTGCCCAACCATTCCCTTTGCATGTAGACGTTTTCCCACCATTCCCTTTGCATGGAAACCTTTTCAACCGATGGAAAATCGCAGAGAGTGTGTTCGATGGTGTCCTCTTCCATATCGCTCCTCTTGCATAAATTGCGGATGTTAGTCCCATTTTGTTCGCATGAGATGCGGTAAGGCAGTGCCCTGTGAGCAAGCCGACCGTCGCTCTCGAGCAGTTTCTCCTGAGCTTGAGTAGTTACCTGCTTTCGCTTGGATCAGGTGATGGCCGTAATGTCCTGGCCACCCTGCAGTCCATCCTGTTTTCCCATTTGGACATTAGTTTGGCCCATATGGCAGCATCTAGTTTGCTTGTAGTGTCAGCAATTGACCATGGTACAGAGATGCAGGTGCAATTACTAGCTCCTGAAACTTTTCTTGCTAATTCATCGGCTTTTTCATTGCCTTTGATCCCGCTATGTCCTGGCAGAAAGGAATATTCCTTACCTAGGAATAGGAATATGACTTGCCTTTTCATTGAGAGCCACGCTGCAAGCGTTAACAGTTTTAGAAGAACATCTGTAAGATGCAAGAGCGAGAAAGGCTGCCCTGCTGTCTACCCAAATCGTCGTTGGTTTGGTTGATGTTCTGCTAATGGATTCAACTGCCTTGCATATAGTATATACTTCAGACTGAAAAACTGTAGAATGGTCCGACAGTATACACCACCGGTTTAGGCTCAAATTCATAGAAAACACGCCCGATCCAACTTCTGTGTCCGTTTTTGACCCGTCCGTGTAGATACAGGCGCCACCATCGGCGGTAGCTCCCTTTTTTTCCAGTCTGTTCTTGTAGGTATCTTGACCTAGAAATCTCTGCCAATATGTATTATTTTGTTCATCTGGTCCGTGTCTTCCGCAACGAGCCTAAATCTTCTGCGGCACTGATTTGAATCGTTCCATACGCCAGAAATTTTAGCGCGTATTGTTGCTAAGCTTGCGCTTCTAAAGATGAATCGATCCAGGGGCATAATTCCCAGAATCATTTCCAACCCAGCCGTTGGGGTGGTTGTTAAAGCGCCCGTAATACATATGCAAACTAATCTTTGTAGTCTTGTTAGCTCCTTGATATTGGTTTTACTCTCCGCTGCCTTCCGCCACACGATTGTTCCATACACTAAAATCGGCCTCACCATTCATGTGAATATGTAGTAGGCCGCCCTAAGTTTAAAACCCCAGGTATTGGAGCTGGCAGATCGGCACACGAAAAGTACTGCGCCAGCCTAACTATTCTGTGCTTCACATTAGCCTCCCAGCTCAGTTTCCTGTTTAGTATAAGGCGCAAATATTTAACACTATCAATAAGTTTTAATGTTATTCCGTTGAGGCTAGGCGTGGTAATGGCCAGCACCCTGTGTTTCGTTGTGAAAAGAACAAGCTCGTTTTGT
Organism: Nemotelus pantherinus; assembly: GCA_963978885.1. Lineage (NCBI taxonomy): Eukaryota > Metazoa > Arthropoda > Insecta > Diptera > Stratiomyidae > Nemotelus > Nemotelus pantherinus. Next base: position 99,395,191 of record OZ022265.1, on the reverse strand, counting down.
TTGGTTTGCCCTAAGACCGGCTTTTCTGACCCAGATTTGAATATCAAGTTAGGCCAATGACAAATACGGCGATCCCAGCGAACCGTTTCCCGAGAGGAAACCCGAGCTGGTTTAGTCGTGCGTTCATTTAGCATTGTGATGACACACACCGCGGTTTGGACGCCTCTCGGTTTTGTAGTACAAAACTAAACCGACTCGGTTTTCCTCTTGGGAAACGCTTCGCTGGAACCGCCGTGTTTCTCACTGGCCTTACTCATCTTGGAACTTTTTTGGGGCACTACCGAGTTCTTCATCGTTGACGTGGCAGTATGATCGTCGTAAACGTAGTTGTGAAGAAAAACCTCCCGCAAATACTACAATTTTTCCGACATTTTCGATGCGATATGATCGCTTGTTGTTTACATTCTAAACAAACGTTTTATACTGCGTTTGACAGTTCTCATAAATTTTTCCGAATCCATACAACGAAAGATAAGAAAAGATACAGGTGCAAAGACTGTCAGGTTGGCAGCTATGATAGCAATGATATCAAATGTTCCCGCACTGCGCCGCCACCATCACCACACAGAGACATCACTTTGTCTTGCGCAGCTGATCAGCTTGGACGTGCCTTTGACAATCATCGTAAACGGAAACACATTGTTAATTAAAATCATCTTTGAATGATGTTCAACTATTGTAAATATCTTTAGTGTTTGAATCTTGTATAAGAAAGCGAAGACAATAAAGTACAAACAATAATACTGTGGTTATTCCACAGGAGATGGAAATTACAACCACCAGAACTACTAACAAATAACTTTTATTAAGTACTTTATCACACATGAAAATATAATCCAAGAAATATACACTTTTAATAATAACTCAATGCTGCGGAGACGTCTCTTCTTCACGATGGATGATAAGCAAGAGAGCATCTTACGTCTCTCATTTGACTCCAGTCGAGACTGTATAATGCTGCTTCCTACTTCCGGTACTCGATGCTTTTGACTCTTTCGTGCTGCCACAGAACTCCCCCTCGAGTGACAACGAAAATAACGACACGATTGAATGACGTTGATTGTCAGCACGTCAACTTTTGACGCATCTTGGCTGGACCATAAGTTTTAACAATGCGAGGCGGGCGTTGAATGAACGGCTCAGACACTGCTTTGGACGACATCGCTGATGTAGCGCTTGGCGCTTGCGGTTGCTGTGATGTTAGTGTCCGACGACGCAGAAGTTTCCTCAACCTGAGTGGAGTTTGATCCTTCGGTGGTTGCGACTGTCGCTGAGTTGTCACATGAGGCAATCGTGACATCTCTTGATCTGGTGTCAGTTCAGCACCCCAAGTAACGCGAGTCTTTCTAGGCAAGACGGCGTCGGAACAAGTTGAATCACTCAGCGGTGCGCTGTCTTCTGTAGGCGAGGATGGTTGTGACTCATGCAGGGATGAAGGTGCACTCTCGAAGTCAGCGTCCATCATCACATAAGCGGGTTTGAGACGATCAATCGACACAGTAGATTGTTGTCCTTTTATTTCAATTACAAATGTTTTGTCTCCTCGGCTGATGACCTTGAATGGTCCGTCGTAAGGCTGCTGCAGTGGCTGCTTCTGGCTATCACGCCTCACGAAAACTTGCTCCGATGACGCGAGGTCTTTGAACACGAAGATGCTCCTCTCACCGTGTCGGGACCCCTCAGTTGGTTTAACGTCGCGAAAAAACTCACGAAGCTCCTGAACAAAGGCTGCTGAACCTTCGCACTCCTCATTTGGCTTGTGAACACCAAAAAACTCTCCGGGTAGTCGGAGTGGTTGTCCATATACCATCTCTGCTACCGTAGCTTGCAAATCCTCCTTCCAAGCCGAGCGAACACCAAGCAGGACCGCTGGAAGCATCTGTGTCCACTTGTCATGCTGTTGTGCCATAATCGCTGCTTTTAGCTGGCGGTGAAACCGCTCCACCATACCATTCGCGGAAGGGTGGTAGGCTGTTGTTCTTATATGTTGGGCCCCCAACAGGCAACTCAAATTCTTGAACAGATACGACTCGAACTGCCTACCCTGATCTGAGGTGATCCTCAGTGGTGTGCCGAACCGGGCAATCCAGTTGTCGCACAGCGCACGGGCAACAGTTGAGGCTTCTTGGTCGCAGATCGGAACGACTTCCGGCCAACGCGAAAAACGATCCACAATCGTCAGGCAATACCTATATCCTTCAGACATTAGCATGACTATAATGTCGATGTGGATGTGCTCGAACCTTGAATACGGCAATTCGAAGACTCCTAGTGGCGAATTTACGTGCCGTGACACCTTCGACCGTTGACACTGGAGACAATTACGGGCCCACGTCCTACAATCCGTTCGCATTGATGGCCAGACAAACCGCTGTGTCATGAGCTTAACTGTAGCGTTAGCTCCTGGATGAGAAAGGCCGTGCACACTTTCAAATGCGACCCTCCGCAAACCTTTGGTGACAAATGGTCGCACAGTTCTCGTAGAAACATCGCAGTAAACCAATGCTTGGCATCCAGGCACCTGAACTTGCTTAAGCTGAAGAGAAGATTCACGCAAATGCTGCTGAAGTTCAGGATCGTCCATCTGCGCCGCTGCTAACGCCGAGTAGTCCATGGCCAGCGCCACCTCCTCCACTCGTGACAACGCATCAGCCACAACGTTTTGATGACCAGAAACATGGCGTATGTCTGATGTGAACTGACCTATGAAGCCTAAGTGGCGAAACTGACGAGGCGAACACTGTTGATTTTTCTTCTTAAACGCGAAGACCAGAGGCTTGTGGTCGGTGTAAATGGCAAAACACCTCCCCTCTACTGCATGTCTAAAATGTTTGACTGCTAGATAGGCAGCAAGCAACTCACGGTCGTATGCTGAATACTTAGTTTCAGCAAGACTAAGCTTTTTGGAAAAAAATTCCAGAGGCTGCCAGTTTCCTCTTATCCACTGCTGAAGCGATGCCCCCACAGCTAAGTTAGAAGCGTCTGTGAAAATTGCCAACGGTGCGTTCGCCTGTGGGTGAGCAAGCAACGTTGCTTGAGCGAGACTCTGCTTACACGTTTCGAATGCATTCATAGCGTCTGACGACCATTCGACAACCGCAGAAGGTTTGGCACTGCCTTGCAGTAGATCGTTTAAAACCGCTTGCTCTTGCGCAGCCTTGGGCAGAAATCGCCGAAAAAAATTAATCATGCCCAAGAACTGTCTCAGTTGTTTAAATGTGTTGGGGCGAGGATATGCCTGAATAGCTTGTACCTTGTCAGGCAGTGGGCGAGTGCCCTGCTCCGACACCAGATACCCAAGGAACTTAACCTCCGGTTGGCCAAATACACATTTCGCCGCGTTGACTACTATACCGAACTTTTCGAGGCGTTGAAATAAAATGTTGAGATGTGCTCTATGCTCATAGACTGATGCTGAAGCGACTAGAATGTCGTCGATATATGTAAAACAAAATTCCAGACCCTGCAAGACCTCATCCATAAATCTCTGAAAGGTCTGGGCCGCGTTTCGTAGTCCGAATGTCATAAACGGAAATTCGAAAAGGCCGAACGGCGTCGTTATTGCAGTTTTGGGAACGTCTTCCTCTGCTACAGGGATCTGGTTGAACGCTCTTAGTAAATCGACAGTAGAAAATATAGTCTTTCCTCGAAGAAGTTGGGCATAATCCTGGATGTGCCTCACTGGGTAGCGGTCGGGGCATGTCCTAGAATTTAGCTCGCGGTAATCCCCGCACGGTCTCCACGCATCTCCCTTCTTGGGAACCATGTGGAGTGGTGACGCCCAAGGGCTTTGAGAGGGGCGAGCAATCCCCAGTTGGAGCATAGTTTCAAACTCGCTTTTGGCAATTGTCAACTTGTCGACTGCAAGCCTGCGAGGCTTTTGAGCAACTGGTGGTCCCGGGGTGGTGACAATATGATGCCTTGTAGTATGAATACTCTGACTTCGCAACGAACCATTGGGACGCGTTATCCCTGGGTAGTTGGACAAAATATCATGAAATGATGATGATCCGCAGATAGTTTTGACAACCGGAATCTCAGAAAATGCCCTCTCTCCACGAGCAGAAAGTGACGTTGTAGCGTCTATCAGACGTTGGTTCTTGATATCTATAATCAAACCGAAAAATGCCAAAAAATCCGCGCCTATTATCGCTTTTGAAACATTGACTACAACAAATCGCCAAGCAAAATTGCGCCTCAGCCCCAAATTCAATACCAGATCGAGCGTTCCAAAAGTCTCGATTACCGTGCCATTTGCAGCTGACAAAACATAATCTGATTTATTTCGCGGATGCGGAAGGTCGGCACAAGGAAAAACACACAGGTCGGCGCCAGTATCTATCAAAAATTTTACTCTAGATGCAAGGTCGTATACAAATAAGCGGCTGGATGAGGTCGGGCAATCGTTGACGGCCGCAATTGACGACTGCCCAGGCCGTTTTCGGAGAATTTACACGGTTTGTGACACCTAGTCACCTGGCTCCCGAAACGCGAGTGGTACCAGCACGCAACAAACTTCTTCTGCGCCCGGTTTGGAGACTGCGACGGTGTGCTTGCACGCGAACGACGATGGAATCCAGAAGTCTGATTCATTCCGCTCTCTGCGACTTTTAGCATCAGCGATTGTACCAATCGTTCTAAATTTTCCACTCTTGAGTATAAGGAAAGTGACTCACCTGACGTACTGTTTCTCTGGGTTTCCTCAATGCACCCCACCTGACCGTACGCCTCCGTTACGGAATCTGCAATTTCTGCAATCCTTTCAAGAGGTAAATCTTTGTGCGCGGCCAGCAGCGCCTGCACATGTTTGGGCAATCGGGCTTTCCTGAGCCATTAAAAAATCTTTCGTCGGCTACTTGTATTTTCACTTGTTTCATAAACATCTGTGCACTTCTGGAATTCAATGCAATTCGCAATAACCTCAATAGAACTCTTGATCTTTTGTTCTCTAGCATTCCTATGAATAATATCACTGCTTTTGAAAACAAGCTTTCATATTTGGTAATTAATCATCGTAAATTAGATATAGAAATAAATTTTTCACAATTTTCATAACGATAATTATGCTGGTCTTTTCATTTTTCATCATTTCCACGTAATCCTACTTTTTTGATCTGCGAGTTGTCGTAACTAAAGTAAATAAAAATCAATAATCTCCCATTGCAAGTGGTCACATAAGTCAGATATATACTATGACAAACAGCGCAATCAATTTTTGGTAGTATCTATATGGAATATTAAAGGTGTCAATTTCAAGAGAGTTTGTCATAAAGAGATCGATAGAAGGAAGTACCCACGGGTTTTAACTATTGGAGGAATCGTAAGAGGATGCAAAAGACGAAGATCCTCTCTTATATCAAATTTTAAATTGTTTGGAAATTACTAGGGATATAGTACTATATTATGGTACACTAAGGTGTGTAAGGTACGATACATAATCCTTTAGCTTTTACAGCACTAATCCTTTAGTGTTTAGGTTAGTATTGTGCAATATAGTGTACAATATTAGTAGGTTAGTATTGTGCAATAATGCCAGTTTTTTTTTGAGCGGGTTTTTGAAAAGCCTTCAATAGGTAACCTGCGTGAGGTAAATTACGTGAGATTCGTACTCACTAAAAAAATATCAGCCGCTGACCACGGAATTCTGAGCCGGAACCGCTTTCGCATTAGTTCAGCTCGGCCGTGCTACTAGCACCTACCAGGTGACCCACCGACTTACTTTTGGACTTTCAGCAGTCTTTGATGCATGCACAGCGGACACAGCTGACCAGGCGTCATCTGACCGTAATATCATCTTCACGATTATCTCCGGCGCTTGAGCGCTTGCAATTTTTCTCAAGTGGGCGCAATGGAATAAAGTATACAAAGCGTTATCAATTTCTTTAACACAATACTTACAAAACTCCGTCCTGACTTTTCCCATTCCGTGGCAGTATACTGTAATTACGGCGTGTTTCATCAAAGCTGATAGTGATTGTTGGAGGCAATAAATATTTATAATATTGCACTTAGGGGAGCCCACTGGTTGCTCTATGAAAGGCAACTTGCGAGAAAGAAAGAAACATAAAAATTGCTCCACCTTAATCTGCCTATACACTTTGCAAAAGCTTTTAATCATAAAAATATTGACATCAAACCATATGAAAAAGTTTTTCTAATATTATCTTCAATCAGCAAAAACTATAGGTAAAAGTCACATGCAATATGCTCGTTCAAAGAAGTTCCATAAATAATGTCAACCAACTCAAAGCCAATTTCTGAAAAAGTCAAAAGCCAACAACTCCACAATCACCACAAAAGACCGGAAGCAATATGATTTGCAAATTGTCAATGAATCCTTGGAAACACATATCTCCTATTCTCATAAGATTTATATTTGAATGAAAGGAAAGAAGACAGTCACCCCGAACGTATTGAAGGCACTTTAACAACTTATATAATCGGCTTGCATAATATGTAGGATACCTGGGAGAGAAACATTTTCGAAAAGTTAAACAAAATCATGTGATGTGCGATCAAGGACAGGGCGGGTGGTGATTTTAGTGGTGGGAACGATATCCAACACGCCGCACTGAGCTGCACTATTAAATTGAGGCTACGTTTCCATATGTTTACCCTGCCGATTTGAATGGCCCTGTCCGCAACACAACAATCGTATTGCGGTTTTCTTTGTAATCTAATCCGAAATCGATTTTCATGGCATATGGGACTGCGTTGACCACTGTCGATTTACATCTGTATGCATGCTCGTGTTCAGGAGCCAACCTGCTGGTGATTTCGTAGACAACATGGCTCTGTGCAAATCGTTAGAAGCCCGGAAGGCGACAAATTGCTTACTGCATGTAATTGCTATATCAGAGGACATCTCGTTCAACTGAACGTAACGGTCGCATTGTACTTGTGCCGTCACCAACAAGTAGATAGTGCTAGTAATTTCCATTGATATCTACGTGCATTTATACATATCCCTTGGTCAAGTTACTTTACATATCTCGACAAGGTAACATGAGGAGACTTTGGTGTGGGCATGTGGACACATTTTTAGTACCGTTAGCATCCTTGTTCAATTTAAAATGGTTTAGGATATCGTGGGATTATTACGTTCCATAAAGTTTATTCGTTTAGCGACTGCACGTTTAATTAAATCAGACATACGAGTCGTTAGTTTGAGCAAAAAATCAAATGTATTTTATACGGGGTTATAGCTATTAGATTTAACTGGGAGTAATGATTTTGGGCTGGAAAAGGAGATTGATGTAGTGTCCATTTGTACATATTAGCATCAAATCCAGCTCAAGTTTGAAACATTTCAGGGCATAAAATGCTTATCTCATTTATTGCATAAAGAAAATGACCGAAATTTATTTATAGTTTTCGAGAAAAACTATATTCATTCTTCATTAATATTTTTGAAATTGATCTCGAAAATGCAGTAATTATTGCTAAAGAACAATGTTGTGCTACGAACAAAATATGTAGAACAATATAGTAACTTTATTGTATATGTGAAACCTGCATGAGAAACTGAATTTGCTTTGATGGGAATAGTTTTAAGTGATATTAAATGCTACTTTGTGAATAAAATCCGATTTCAGAAAATTTACAATGCAACCCAGGGCTGCTCTCTGTACTCTTACTTTTGTGTGTACTTGAAATGATTGCAATTTAATTGGATTAAAGGATTAGGTAGTGGCTTGACACATAAAATTAAAATTATTTGGGCAAATATTTTGGGTGGAAATATTCTGTAGTAGGTACTATTAACGTTGCGTTTTCGAGGAATAGTTTTTGATAGAGGAATTAAAAATTTGATTCGAAATCTTTCAATTTGTAGTAGATTTGTGTATAATATAGTAGATTAGAATATAGAGCACTAAAAAATGCTAGACAAGTTGCTTAAAAATAGTTTTGCTAGAAAAAAGACTAGTCACGCGGGTTTCTACGCACTTCTGAAGCAACCAGCTTGCCGAGACTTACCAGTTTTAGCAAAAAAACATAATGTCACCGATTTTTTTGAATATATAAAATCTAAACGAGAAAAGTGCAAATTTGAACTGGAAAACATTTAGAATTGCGATAAAACTGGGTCTACCACGGTCCTAGACTGCCCTAAACTGGTAGCCAGGAAAAAGTCGAAACAATTAGAACAGGTTGCTTCTGGTGAGAGGTGAACTCTAGTTACATTCTGTTTTGCAGTTAATGCTACTGGTAATGTCATACCACCCTTTTTTATTTTTTCTCATGTAAAATATCGGCAAGATTTTGTGCAAGAGGGGCGAAAAGGTTCAGATCGTGATGCCATACTCTACCTAGTAGATGACTACGAAAAGTTTTTTAAAAGTTTCTTAAATATTCCCGTGCATCTAAAGAATAGCCGGTTTTGTTAAATCTTGACAATCACGAAAGCCATGTTAGCGTGAATGTAGTGAAGTTTGCAAAAGACAACGGTATAACATTACTAACACTTCCTCCGGACTGTAGCAACAAATTGCAGCCACTAGACGTTGCTATTCACTCTTCGTTCAAATCAAGATACAACAGTCTGATGAACAAGTGGATGTTTGTCAAATCCCGGAAAAACTGTTAGGATTTTCAACATTCATGGACTTATAAAAACTATGATGTCATAAGCTTTCAGTCAATCAAACATCCTAAAAGGACCCAGAAGTTCGGGAATTCATCCAGTAAACCTCGATAAATTTAGCGAAGAAGATTTCTCGAATGATAATGAGTTACTCCATGCAGATTTTGCTTCATTCGTCCATTATCTTCACTACGCAATTTGGATTGCCTTCCTCAAGTTCCTCTTGAACTAGACTCTCCTATGGTAGTTCTGAAACTTCTATTAGCATGCTCAAAACTGAACCTAAAAATTTGAAAAGTTCAGTGATTGCTATATCGTAACTGATAGATACATGAGAAAACTGATGGAGAGTTTCTAACTCCACCACTTCTTGCGGAGTTGTCGGCCATTGTTGAATTAGCTTTAAGCGGCCAGGCTAAGACCGACTTGTCAAGAAATATCTCTTTTAACTGAAGCTTCAAATTTAAGAGATCAAAATAAAGCTGATGGTGCTCCAAGAGTAATCGCATGTCAGAGGTCCACAAGGCAAAATATGCCACAAGGGAGTTGTAACTCCGGAAACGATAAGACCGTACCCAAAAGCTGCACCCAGGAAGACTAAATGAAGTGGCCTCAGCTAGAAAAACGAAAATTCTAACACCGAAATTTGATGAAAAGGTGACGTAGATGATCCAAAACCCAGTGGGAGTGGGATTTCTAATAAAAAAATGAATAAGAAACAGCCAAAAGAGGTCAAATATTAAAAAAAAAACGAAAGAAATCCTCGTCCCCCCTCCGGTTTCTTTACACCCAGGAGCTTCCAGGCCTGTCTTAAAACGTCCGGATTTCAAGGATTTCCTATCTTAAAACTTCCAGCTTCAGAGCCCCCTCCAACTCCATTACCCCGGTATTGTGGCCTTTGCTCTAGACAGTTTTGAGATGCTGCCTCTGTCCACTATCTCCAATCGAGCTCTTTCCCATAGCTTCGATTACTTCGGGACTACAGTCACACCAGCGCAACGTGAGCTCGTCGTTGCACTTGATAATTTTGATACCTCTGAATCAGCCCGCCCCGTCAAACGAAGGCATAGCCAGTTCACGATGCTTCTCCATTTGGTCAATCATCGTATTGAACAGGCCTGACTTTACGAAGGGGTTGCTGCGATCGATCAGAGCCACGATGAAGTGCTGTTTAGCCACATCGCTGGCCCTCATGACCTTCTTCGGCTTTAATGTGGAGGGTTGCTGGACCCCTTGCCGACTGTTCTTTGGCCTGTTGGTCGCTGGTTTTTCGTCCTCAGTGGACCACTGCCTTTTTTTGTTGTTGTGGAAAACAAAGCTCTTCAGTGCCAGCTCTTCCTTGCGTGAGAAACACTCACGGCCTTTTGAACCATCGTCCGAGTCGACCTTAGCCGATTCTTCTCCTCCCTTCGTAATAGTTTGACAATTACTTTGATATTAGATATTGGTGCGTATCTACATTGGTTTGCATGCGAGAATGCATTGTCCAGTTTCAAGTCATCTGTACAATTTTATGCATATTTAAGTAAAAGATGGTTTAACTCTCCCGTTTTTTTCCTACAACTGAAAATTACCATGACAAACTCACCATCTCAAGTGGTAGTTCAAAGCAACTTAACTAACTGGTTTTGACGAATACAGTGTTAAAACAGGGAGTAATCTTTCATTTTGCACTTAAATATGTCTTCAGGAGAATCTCCGTTAGAGGACTGAGCGAACGGAACCAGCCATTTGGAAAACCAAGCACTGGCAGTCAACTGCAGATACTGATAGCAGATCACTTCTAGGAGCACCGAATCCAAAGACGGAGTCATTGAACTGAGATGACTGCCGGCGATGTATTCAGGAAGCTAAGGTTCAAACAGGTATAACATTCAGTAAGTCAAATCCTGCTTACTATTCGAACATGCATCCTATTTGATGGCTCTATTCACGCAATCTTCGCTTATATATAATATACCAGACAAGGCTAAACCACTACGCATAAATTATTCCGTTTAAGGAAAGTACACAACTACCCTCTTCACATTTGTCAACGACAAATAACAACAAAAATCAGTACAAAAGCAACTGGTAATAGCTATGTCAACATCGAATCATACATTTGCATTGAATAAAAATTTTAATGCAAAAATATGAGATAATTAGGTACTTACTAACGAAACACAAGCATGAATGGCAAAGCAGCATGTGTATGACCCAAATAGTATGAAAATTAGCTTCGGTAGACGGGATATGGTGAAGCACGACTACAACGTTGCTACCAGGCAGCGGTAACGTTGGCGACCAGAATAATTGTGTGCCCGATAGACGTCACGGAAGGTGGCAACAATAATAATTCCTACCAGGGAATAGCAAAGAGGATGAAAAGGAATTGTTGGAATGTTTGTGAAAGGTTCCATTTCACGAAATTAGCATTTATGGAAGCGAATACATGCAGTCGTGCGGTTATTTTGATAACCACGTAGGGTGTAAGTGCATTTTGAAAGTTTTGATTAAGCACTAGATGAGAGCTCGCGAAATAATTTGTAAAGCTTATTAGTTCGATATTGCAATGGCTGCGAATATTTAAATGGATTTTATGGAATCCGATTTATTTCGAATCAACTCAAATTATGGGAGACTGGGCAAAAGTAAATAATAATCAGAGTCCGGCTGCTATTGCAAAGAGCGGGTTTGAGTTTTCATTCTTTAGCCGAAAACAAAGGAAATATATTTTAGTCTGCTAATGAAATATAAATACTTATGTTAATTCAGAAACTTTGCTATTAGCTGAAGTCTGAAGGACCCGTCACAAAAGTCAAAACTTTTATTACTAACTGGCCATGCTTTCTATGCCGAAGTTTTCAGTAAACCTTGTCGATTGCCCGAATCTTTATGCACATATGGCTTTCAAGACTTAGTACTACAAAATCAGATCAATTCTCGGTTTTTATTGTTGGTAGCCCATTTTCTCCTTTTTCTCCTTATTATCCACTTAACAATCGTTCAAGAGCTAAAGTGCAACATTTTTCAACATATCGTTTCTACCGGGCCTGTTTTTTTTACAATAATCTATGCAACCCTAAATCACCTTAGGTTTATGCCACTTCAACAAATTGTTACACTCAAGTGGAAATAGTATGATCTTATTGAGTGTTTTTGCTAGTTGTGTGTTTTTAGCTTTCTCTAATAATGCAGAATATCAACGTTTTTAAAATGTCTATATTTATTTATAGTCCTAATTGCTAAGTTCTGACTACGGGGGTTCTATAAGTAAGTTCTTATTACTGAACTAGGTGCACCTGTTCCGTAGTTGAAAAATAAGCTGGTTCTGGTCTTCATGTACGTAATTTTTTTCCTTTTGCTTAAACGATGTGTTAAGGGCTATTCGAGGGCACAACGCACCAAAAAAAAACATAAGCAAAAAATACAGAAAATGATATCGATAAAAGCTTAAGACGCTCTAGGAATAAAGCCAAATAATTGTCTTGACTGTGACACACTCTATGTGGACAAATATTAATAATTTTTAATCGCATACTGCATTAAGGTTCTTGAAATTATAAACAGAACTCGGAGAAACACCAAGGATAAAACAGGAAAACGTGACAAGAGATAGCATGTCTAGGAAATTTGGAAACGTTTAGTAACATTTAGGGCTATAGAATTGACAGATCAAGTCATCCTGCAACTAGGAGCAGTCATTTATTTATTTATTTATTTAAAATAATCCATTATTTATTTATTTATTTAAAATAATCCATTAACAGGCAAAAAGCCCAATTATAAATAGATTAGCTTAGTACTAAAATGATATAAAAAAAAAATTGAGAAAATTAAGATATGAAAAACAAGAATCAATGACAAAAAAGATAAATAAGATTAAACATCAGCAAAAATAGTGTTGCGAATATTTCTTTTAAAGGTGGCAATTGAGTGTGGAAGAGGACCAAGTTGGAGGCCATTATGGGTACGTAATAGGCGCAAAACAGGAGAATGAAAGTAAGTTTCAGTACGGGCAAATGGTACATCGAAGACAACGGAGGACCTAATCTGCCTCTCACAATGCCGTTCATTAACCAGGGATGCAACAGATGAGTTTAGATGGCCACGGCAAATTTTGTAAAGAAAGCATTCATCAAGGTAAACTCTGCGCTTTGCGAGGGGAGGGAGATTAAGGAGCAATAAGCGTTCATAATAAGGCATATAAGGAAGATTATATTTAAAGAGTAGGGTGCGACTGAACCTTCGTTGAACAGATTCAATAGCATCGGAAAGATAAGCGAAACGAGGAGACCAAACTTGAGTGCAGTATTCAAGTTTGGAACGAACAAGGGTAGCAAATATCTTGACACAAGTAAAAATATTAAAAGAATTGTGACAGGAACGAATAGCAAGGCCAGCAATCCGCGAGGCACTATTAGTAATGTTACGAACATGGATATCAAATTTAAGTTTACGATCAAAGGTTACTCCCAGATCAGTAAAATTATCCACAGAGGCAAGGACGGATTCACAAAGTTGGTAAGGAAAGGTATTAGTCTGGGACTTCAGAGAATAAGACATGGCAAAACACTTTGAAACATTTAACGGTAGGCAGTTAGAGTTACACCTGAGGTATTGATTACTCGAAATAATTTTAAGTCATCTGCATAGAGCAAACAAGATAACGATAGAATCACAGGAAGATCATTGATGAAGCGGTTGAATAATAGCGGTCCTAATATAGAACCTTGAGGTACACCAGAAGAGGGCGAAAATGGTAAGGACGAAACACCAGAGAGGGAGACAAAACACGTGCGGCTAGTTAAAAACGAAGATAACCAAGAAAGTAAGGGTTCACAGATGCCATAGTGGTTTAACTTGAGTAGCAGAAGATCGAAATTGACAGAATCAAATGACTTAGAAAAATCAGTATATACAGCATCAACTTGAGAGTTCCGATCTAACGCCGAGGACACAGCATGAGTAAATTCAATAAGGTTCGTAGCTGTGGACCGACCTTTAATAAAACCATGCAGCTGAGGTGCGAAAGTGTACTTAAGAGAGTCGTAAATTTTGGTAAACACAAAACGCTCAATGATTTTTGAGAAACAGGGAAGGATAGAAATAGGACGATAATTTGAGGCAACATTGCGTTCACCAGATTTGAAAATAGGGAAAATGCTTGCAAGCTTCCAGGAGGAAGGAAATTTACCAGAACTAAGACTTAAATTGAATAAAATTGATAGGGGGACACATAAAGAGGAAGCAAGATTTTTCACAAAAAAATTAGGAAGGCCATCAGCACCAGGAGAGTAACTAGAATCAAGAGAACATATAAGGGATTCAACTTCAAGAGGATTAGTCGAGAGTGAAGAGAGACAAGGAGGGTGATTAAAAGGGACACTATAAGAAGAGGGAACCAAAGAATCAGAGTATACAGAAGAGAAAAACATTGCGAAGAGATCACAAACATTCTGAGGAAGAGCAGCAGTGATATCATTAAATGTAAGGGAGTCAGGGATAGGAGAGGAGGATTTTAAGGAGCGAAGGTATGACCAGAAGTTTTTGGGGTCATTCGAAAGCAAAGTAGATTCAATATGCGACAGATAGCTACGCATGGCAAGCCTTATTTGATACTTGGCAGCAGCACGAAGACGAGAAAAATTAGCGTAGTCCTGGGCGGAATGAGAGCTCAAAAATTTGCAACGTGCTGCATTTTTAATACCCAGGGCACGCTTAACAGTCTCAGTGAACCAAGGAGCATCATTACGCTTACGCAAGCGAAAGGTTGGAGTATGAACAGTGATTAACTCAAGGAGAACAGAATATAGTTTCTTAGCAGCATTGTCTATATCAAGACCTCGAAACAAGCCAAACCAATTAATAGAGTTGAGATCGAGAGCTAAGAGATCAAAACTAGTTCTTTTGAAATTGAAACAAGGTTTGTCGGAGACTCTGGCACAATTAGATAGACTAATAACAATGTCAACAGAGAGGGGAGGATGATGGGGATCAGGGTTCGTATAAGGCGCAATGGAGGGAGAAAGCAAAAACGATGAAGGTTCAATATTGGAAAGAATGACATCAAGGATCCTATTGTTTACATTAGGGACATAGTTAAATTGATTAAGTGAGCAAGATGAAAGGAAAGATGAGAAAGCAATGGAAATATTATTGTGAGAAACAATACGGGAAAAACCAGAGTCCCATTGGACAGATGGAATATTAAAGTCACCACAGATGATGACAGACGAAGAAGGAAAATGTATGTTAAGGTAGGATGATAGCTCAGTGAAAAAACACTCATAAGTTGAAAAGGGAGAGTTGCACGGAATATATACGGAGGCCACAAACAACGAAGATTTAAGCGACAGGGACACACAAACTGCTACACATTCTACAGGAAGACTGGGAACGAAATCAGCGCAGAGTTTACTTTGAAAGGAATTAAGTACGGCAATGAGTACCCCGCCACCATCAGACTTCATAGTTGCGGAGCGGTTACGATCACAACGGTATACAGTATGTAATGGGAAAAATTCAGAGCTGAAGATATCATCAACAAGCCAGGTTTCAGAGAGGCAGATTAGGTGATCCATTTCAAGTAAAGAAGCAGTTTTAAATTCATCCAGCTCCTCATGCCACGAACATTCTGATAATATAAAGATATTTTTTGATGCTTAAGGACTATTTGCGGGCTCTTTTGTTGTTGACTGGGCGAAAATTCCCACGATGTTCAAAAGGCTTGACCAGCGTACCAGGTGGCCAAAACTTCGGATTGGCAACAATGTCAAGCCCAACAGGTAAAATAAGTTTAAACGAAGCTATCAATCGTCGAGGTTGGATGTCTTTGGTCAGTTTGATGCAATCGAAGATGTGCGGCGTATAACCAAGTTTATTACATACGTAGTTTTCAACAGCTTCAGTGGACGTATCACATGCAAAGCGGGATACAAACACCTGAAGAGGAGGTGAAATTATGCGTAGAGCTGGCAAATCGGCAGAGACATTTGTATCGCTTTGCAGTATCGCTGGCAAAGAAGAACGCTGAGTACCGTGATCAGACGGAGGAGCCGTGTTCAGTACCGTTGAACCAGAAGATTTAGCCGGTGAATTAGGTGAATTAGGAAGCACCTCAACTGCATTTGCTGACACGATCGGAGACTTCCCTCGGCTAGTAGGCAGCAGAAACTCCGGCGAGTTGATGACGGCACTAGTAGCTGCAACGGATGACGGCACTAGTAACTGCAACGGTTGCAGTTGAGGTGGCAACTGCGGTTTCAAAGTTTTAGCCTGCCCACGCGAACGAGTACGCGAAGCTGTCGGGGATCCAGGAGGACCAGATACAGCATTACCAGCATACAGTGCACCGAGAGATGAAGTTGAGGGCTGTTCAATGTCGGCAACTCGGACCAGCTCATTAATCTCATTGCTCGTTGACCGGAAATCGTCCGACAGTTTGGCAAGAGCCCGAGACAGCACATCAATAGCTGACTTTGCGGAACGGAGACGAGAAGCATAGGACGCCATCGAGTGCTTCCTGCATTTCTCGCAGAACCAGTATACCCCCGAGTCACGTTGCGAAATGACATCGGTGCATTTGCCCGGCAGAGAAACGCATTTCGAATGAAAAGTCAGTGCACAAAAACCTGCACACGTGATCATGGGCGACGTATCCTTTTTGTCCATGCAATTATTAGAATCGCAAAGTGCCATTGTAATAAGATCAAGAAGTTAAATGGCAAGAATTTCACACACAAAATAAGCAGGGAAAAAAAAGAAAAATATATATATATATATATATATATATATATATATATATATATATATATATATATATATATATATATATATATATATATATATATATATGTATATAGCCGCTACTCACGAGGGGTTAATAAGTGTCAAAAGTTATCGCAATATATATAGCCGCTACTCACGAGGGGTTAATAAGTGTCAAAAGTTATCGCAATCACTTTCACAAAGCTTGCACAAAATAATAATCATCTGCTGTCTTTTTCACTATAAATCTTTTTAAATTGGCAGCATACACAAAAAATGAATAATTTAACAAAGAAAAGAAGATAATTTATAAAAAAAGGTAGAGGACCTAAAATCCAACCTTGCGGGGCATTAGAAGCGAAATAAAAAGGAAAAGAAAAACAATAGCTGACAGGCATGATCCCATAAGAAAAAAGAAAATCAGGGTCACTTAATCGAAAACCTAGGCAAAGTTCGGATTTCAGTACATCCAGATTTCAGTTCATCCGGATTGCAGTTCATCCGAATTTCAGTTCATCCGGTTTTCAGTTAATCTGGATCTCAGTTCATCCGGATTTCAGTTCATCCGGATTTCAGTACATCCGGATTTTAGTTTATCCGGATTTCAGTTCCTTCGGATTCCTGTACATCCGGATTTCAGTTCATCCGGATTTCAGTACATACGGATTTCAGTTCATCTGGATTTCTTTATTTCAGAAATAAAGAATATTATTTAGGCGTCATGAGGCGTTTGCGTGAAAAAATGTATTTTTTTGTGACGATAATGCTCTTTTTCATCGAGCTACTATTGAGACCGAGTTTAAAGCCAAAAACTCACAAAATGCCATCGGCCAACTACGGTTTTTACCTGATATGGCAACACCAGGCAACTTTTTTCTATATTCACAAACTAAAATTGCTGGTACGTGGTACTCATTTTGAGTCGATTTAAACCATATACAAAATTCGTATAAGGTATTGAAGGTTATAAAAGCCATAAATTGATGTAACAAGTAGACATTGGATTGAATTACAAATTGGATTGAATATATTCAACATGCAGATAGGGCGAGAGGTCAATATGTCAGTACTTAATCCCCGAACATCCTAGTAGTAAACTGTAAAGCAGCTCTTTCGTTTTATTTACGAGTTTTCTTTATACGTTTCGATTAAACATTTCTGGAACTGACTTAGAAAATAGCCATTCAAAAAGAAATGGCTAAATGGTTTAAACTTTGACGATGAAAAATCTTGGCTTGGACAAACCTGCTGAAAACTCTTAAAAACTAATGTTAACATATTTAAGTAATTTTCAAGATGTACCTATTTTTTTGTATGTGGGTTTTGATAAAAAGTTACCCCAATGACCGTAACTATAATAATTGACGACAAACTTACTGTTCGTAAAAATTTCGTCAGAGACTTACAAATTGAAATAGTAGCTATTAAGTCGCTATTGAAATAGAAAGGAAAAACATAAAGCCGCAAAAGCTTAGCGGTTGAATGAAAATTTCAGTAGGATGCACTTGCTGCAAAAATATATCGCACCTAAATGAATACAAACATGAATTTAAAGCATAAATACTTGCGCTATAGCTGTTTTGAATATGAATAGTTTTGGTGACCAGCCGCTCAAAAAGCTTAATTAAAACCACCGAATTGTAGGAAAACAATGTCAATTGCTTGCAGTTTGTGTATTGTTGCAGTCTGCGCATAATTGAAAGAAAATATGCATATGCATGCATCCCAGCAAAGTAGGGCGAACGTCAAAAAATCTTTTATTGAGGAATAAGCGATATTTTCTTATAAGACATAAATCCTTTAGTTTCTTTCAAACTTAGGCTATATTAAAAAATTCAAACACCGTTTTATATCCAATTCAGACCATCTAGAACATGATCACAATGTATTCAGATAGTAAAGATAATAAACTCATCATAAAAATATCATCAATAAACTACGTTAAATTCCACTTAAATCGCAACATATGATATCGTAGTTTCATTACAATTGCTGAAAATCACCAATAAACTTCAATACAGACAATCATCATAAAAATCCTTGTTTAGTGCCCAGTTACATGTTTATGCTCTTTTTTATCTTATCAACTAGATTGCGTAAACTTGACATCGGAGCAAGGCAATCCGTTCCATCATCATTGCAAGCACTTAATCGAAAACGATGGAAAGTTGTTGTGCCGAAAACGAATCAAGTCATTCGATATTTGAATTTTTCATTCTTCTTTTTGTTCGGAATATGAAAATTGGGTCGATTCCCTCGGGAAAATGATTGTGCAGATATGACGACGGTGAGAACGACAATAGCCACTTTTTTACTACACGAAAAATAAACTGAATTAGGTATCAATTCACTTATATTCACGCGGTTACTACGGAATCTTATAGAACAACTTCGGCTCGACAATATCGAAAATTCATCATAGTAAGCAGCCTCCCTTAACATAGGGTTCGATACTTTCATGTCGATGATTCTCTTCTCTTTTGGACGCACTGTCCTCGACTTATCTGAAAATGTAATAAGTTTAGCGGTCCTGCAGGTTTCTCTGTTGCTTGAATGGCAATTTTCGGAATTAATTTTCCTTTGAGGGTGATGCGCGAAAAGTTTCAAAGTCGGCAAATATTCATGACTCAATGATATGCAGGACTCTAATTTGGAATTAGTTTTAAGTGCTTGTCGTACAAGAGCGCGTGAGCGTTTATGATAAAAGTTAGTTTATTTTTGAAACGACGGAATCCATTTCAATTTGCTGGAAATTTACATTGACAGGATACACACATACATATGATTTAGGATAAAAATGAGGAAGCTCTTTTCTGTATTTGGGTCACATGTAGAATGGTGCTGGTTGGCATCATGTTTGCATAATATATGAGGAAAAGCGACGGTGTGTGGCTTTGTCTCCATTGTCTCGCAAAGTGACATAAAGGCGAATACGAATTTGTGACGTGAAAGCATACTAAAACTCAATCAGCAAATTTCGAGGTCGATAAAACGCAGAAATATGTTCTGTTAAGGGTGACTGTATTTATGAGAAATTCATGACAATCGCTACCACATGTTTTGTTCACTGCTTCCGATTGTAGGTGGGCTAAATACACGGGCTCCGTAGTGCCTCTGCTATGTGTCTGCGTGTGCCAGCAACATCTCATGTCTGCATTGTCTATACAAAAGTGACTGAAATGGAATTAGTGTCAACAAACTTTGTAACAATATTATCTACCGTGAAAACTTTTCTAAATTATGTACATTACCTAGTGGCTTATATTGAGTTTAGTAGGCGAGTTTTCTAATTTTGTATGTAAGTTTGCTATTGAATTGAAGTATTATTTTTTAAAAGAGCATACAAAAATATTAACTCTAGCCGCTAGAACATGCTGACTTTTTGCCTCTTCTGTTTTGATTTATGAGGTATAATTTGACATTATTCGGCATATAGACTACAATTTTCTATTTACTAATAAAGCCAACTGGTGATAAAGCAGATTTCAAGTTCTGTACCTCCTCCTATTAACAACCCATTGAAAGTATATTTTCCTTTTCGAGCGTTTTGTCAACAAAAACTTTCTTTATTGTAATAAACAAACGATTATGCAAGCTTGTTCTCTTTAAGATTGTTCTTTTGCCTGCCAACTTTCGCTCTCTGTCTTGTCGACAAAATATACTTTTATATCATGTGGGAGTTTGAAATTGTTTTTCTTCTTGTCAAACTTTGATTTGCTTGTTCTAATTATTTATTACTCGCCAGTTTGGAAATGAAGCGAAAAATGAGAATTTGCTTTTGCGTTGAGAATATTAAAATTGTGGAAAATATGTTGTTTGTTGTTTTTATGGTCGTGTTTTTGACTCTTTTTTGGTGCCTGAAATATGAAAAGAAATAGTACCCAGTCTCCTCATATTCGAAGTTGTAATTTATGATGTTGAGGAGAATGCAATGCGCTATTCTAATCAGCTGGAAATATTGTTTTGGAAGTTTATGTTTGCTTCAATGTTGGCTTGAGCATTACTGTAGGATCCTACCAAGTGTATCATCAACCCCCCGTTATTGTAATAGTCTCTTACGTCGTGTCATAGCAAAGATTTGATAATCAATTATCAACGTGGCACAACAGCCCGACGTCGGGCCTTGGCCGCCTGGATCGATCTCCTCCAATTGTTTCGGTCACGTGACCGCGTCCTCCAATCTTGGAACCCCAATAGTTGCTCGGCGTCCGCATACACTGAGCTCTCCCAACGAGCTCTTGGTCTTCCTCTTGGCCTCGCTCCGTCGACTCGTCTTGCGTTCATGACACGTTTTGGCATGCGATCGTCATTCATGCGTTGCACGTGCCCAGCCCACTGTAACCGTTATAATTTGACGATTTTGGAGACTTCCAGCTCATCGTACAGTTCGTACAACTCATTGTTGTACCGGATGCGCCATCCATCTCGGTCGCGGATAGCCCCGGAAATTCGCCGTAGAACTTTCCGTTCGAAGGTGTCGATCATATTTTCGGAGGCTTGGGTCAGGGTCCATGTTTGATTTGATAAGACAACATTATTTCGTCCTTCTAGATCTCAAAGAAAAAAATTTAGTTTAAACAAAAATTTCCGGCTGGAAGTCAAACCAGAGTTACAACTGAGTATTACAATGCAGCCAGTCAAGCAACAAATTTTTCCAACGCAATTTCAATGATTTTTACCACATTTTATCATGAACTTCAAGCGTTTGTAATCTCTGTTTGGTGTAAATGTGCCCACAAAAGCAAAAGAGCGGCTATCCATTTTTTGAAAATTTTGAACTGATTCTATTTAGATTTATGCATCCATGCTAGAAAAATCTATTATAATACAAAATTCATAATGGCGTGGAAAATTTAAGTACTTCATAAGAAAGTCCAAATGTCAAATTGTTTTTTTTTCAACTGAACATAAACTATGATAAAAGACAATTAATTTTTTTTTTTTTTTTTGACAAGTAAAGAAGAATTTTCAGGGACATATTGAATTTAATTTTCAATGAATCAGTTATTTATGAGGTCCGAACAATTTCTGAAATATCGTTTTATTTGCTATTTTGTGTCAGTTCAACAAAATGCTCCCCACTGGAAGTACTTTTTCGTATGTATGCTTTTATTTAAAGACGTATTACTTTCTAAAAGTGAGTATCAAAAAGTCTCTCTTCTTTTTTCAAGTAGGTTTTTTTCAAGAACTCCACTCTTTTTGATAATATTGTTTTCATTTTATTCAATCGACAATTCAAATTTTTATTGTTCAAGCTCGAAATTATGAACACAACACCAAATTTTGAAACATGAAATGTTTTTTATGTTTCTCAATTTTTTTAAAAAGTTGAAAACATCCTTTTTGTTTTTGATGAACACAAATATTATTTAAATTTTTATGTAGTCCGAAAAGGTAAAGTTTTTCCTTCGTTATAAAGGATTTTTGACAAAATTCATACTGCGCCCAATGTGGGAGACTTTCCATTATGAAAAAAAAATCGAGAAAAAATTGCTTGGATAAAGTACTTGCCGCAAAATTGTTGAGACTGAAAAAACCGCAGATTTCTGTAATATTATGCCTTAATATGAATGCAATGCATAATGGAATTGGGCATTTACTTTTCAAAACAAAAGCTTCTGCTACTCAGCTAACTTTTTAAATAGCCTTCGTGAGATCGTTAGATTTCGAATTATTTTTTATTGTTCGTAAAACCCATGAGAAAAAAACTGAAGTGAGAATAGAATAATACAAGTGGCAAGTGAACTTCCTGTAACCCCTGTAGCTCGGTACTCGATAATGGTGTTCTGAATTATATTAAATACCAAGCGTTCAGTTAAGCAAATAAATATTTCTTTGATTTAATGTCTGATAAAAATTATTTTGAAACATTCACTATCCCTGAATAAAAGTAATGCTAGAAAAAAATCGTTACTCTAACTTTTTCACGGATTCGCCAAGGCTTTTTTCACGTATTTGCCAAACTGAATAGCAATTCATTGAACCTTGAAATTTGTTTACTTATCAAAAATCGTTTTAAGTTAAATTTTTGAGGTTCACAATCATTAATGATTATTTGTTTTTTTTTGTGTTGAATTTAACGTGACAAGATTAAAAACAGCATTTAAAATAAATACCACTTATTTCTGGATTTCGCACATTTTACTCATGCCTAGGAAAAAGATTATGTATGCATATAGTTCGTCTGATAGCTCTTAATTTCTGGAAGTTGCTGTGATCACATTTAGATTTCGGTTTACCAAAATATTCAGGAGAGGTCGATAATTTCCTTAAAAACATACATATAAAGGCTAGATGGACAACTTTTAACGATGCAGATGAATTTAAAATTCACGATTTAGCCAAGACTTCGTTCACATAACCGAAAACGAACGTTGAACACAATTTTGTGGAATAAAAGCGAATGCAGTTAACTGTTATTTTTGATGAATAAAACTTCTGTCCCTATTTCCTGACAAGAAACAGTGATGCATCTATCTTAGCACTTCGCATGTGGCCCTTTTCATTTTTTGATCCTCTTGAGTTGTACTGAAATTGCGCTAAAAAACACTATGTGATTAGTGTTTATGTTCAATTGATCTACATCCTTTGATATGAAGAATGAAATTTTTATATTTTCGCAAAAAATAACATTAATAACACTTGTAAATAATTGAAATAAGTTGGTCCAACCTGAAGTCACTTACTTTTTGTATATAAATGAGTTATTGTTTTTTTTTTTTGTAAATTATTCAGTAATAGCTTCAGATTCAAAATATTGCCTAAACTCTAAATCTGGATCGGAAAAATAGTTCACAGATAGTTAATTATTAAAGACCACATATTAGCAATAATCTTTCCAAGAAGTCAATAGCTCTGCTCGCTAAGGTGTCAGTCCAAAACAGCGATCTGATGGCTATGGGTTCGAATCCCACTGTATGCTCATGGCTCTATTTATTTGTCTTGTGTTGTTTGAAAGCCGCCAACTGGGCATAAATCAGTGCTACACTAATTAAGTATCGTTTCACAGCTTTTGTGATGACTGAGCATAGCACCAGCACTTCACAAGAATAAAGTGTGGCACTAAAAGAATATTGGAATTAATTGTATTCGGCTACTCCCAAATGTGTCCCCCTACCGCCTTAGCTAACCGTTCTCTTCAAAGGGTAATTCCTTTAACTGTGGCTTAGCATGGAAAGAAACAACAACAACGCTAGCTAAAGTTAGTCAACATCTGAATTTAGACTGAATTTTCTAAGCTATTGTTCTATTCCAAATAATAGTGCTAATCGAAAAAACAATATAAAACAAAACAAGTTTTGTTCCCTAGTACTTTTTCTGTAATGAAGCAAGAGGTCCAAGATTTCTTTGGTTTTGGTGGTCAGGAGATTTAAGCTGGTAGGTATTTCATTCGAAATCAACTTGTACGAGTGTAAAATAATTAGTTTTAAAACTACCTTACCTCTGCTTTGACTGAAGTATTTGCTCACAGCTAGCGCAACTCAAACCTAGTTTTATGATCATGGCCAAATTCGAGCCAGGATCACACACTATACTTTTTTGAATCGTTTTAATATGTTGTGGTACTATATTTTTACCTTAAATTTGCATAGATTGACCTATTAAATTTTTTCCACTGTAAGAGACTCTTAAAAACTTTAAACTTTGTGCTCCTTCAGAGTCAGCATCATCACCACTTACAGAAGAAAAATTACAGATCTCTGTTGAAATGGTTGATATGATAATACAAAGAAGTATATAACGTCTTCACATATTTTTAAGTCCCTCAAAGATAATTTCTTCGAAAATTAGTTTCCTAGACTTTTTTATTTCTTATTTCAACTTCCTGTTCGAAGCCTTGTCTGAACGTTATGGGGTGTTAAAAGAAATGAGAATTTTATGAATTTAGTAATTTGATTTAATTTAATACAAAAACGAAAAATAAATAAAATATAGATAAGTATATAAAAGATTGTACAGAAAAGACGACATCAATTACACACTACCTAGATCAACTAAAATAATGTGGACTCCTTTCAAGAGCCCGGTTGTGATTCATCCTTATCTAGATTGAAGGATCGCAATATGTCATTGACGTTTGATGATTGATGTGCCCACAAAACATCCTCCATCATCGGGAAGATTGTCACCTTCTGCGAGGAACGGAAGTCTATTTCTAGTTCGGCATCCTGCACGTTGTCACAGAGTCCTCAGCTGCAGTGCCTGCAGACTGACGTGCATTTCCCACAAGATTTTTCTGCCACCACACGAAATCGTCCGTAAAAGGTGTTGTGGTTGAAACAGTTGTTTGTTTGGAGGATGTTTCAACGATCAGAATATCGTCTCCATACTTTTCAAACAAAGGACTTTTCACTGTTCATGGTTGAGGAGGTTCTGCTTTCTATTTAGACCATGAATTCATTTAGAGAGAGCTTCACTCTTCAAAGTTCTCTTTCAGGAATGAATAAATTAATTCCATCGGCTGCTGACGGTTCGCCCTGAACATTCCTGTTGGTGGTGTCTGATAGAACTTTATTTGGCAAAACCGATGATGTTTGGCATCAACGGCTACCAAATCTGTGTCCTCGGATATACGCTGTAGTATTTTGATAGCTCATTCGTCACCATGTTTTACAGCTGCTTTCAAGATTATTAAATTGCGAGACATATTTTCCACGCTAATGACAATGTTCCTTTTTCTGGCTTCTTCTTCCTTTGAACAACAAGCAGTGTTCTCGAAAATTGAACAGCTAAGACACTGATCTCGTTGGTCTTGATGGTGTCGCAGTTCTTTTTCTACGGCGAACAGATACTCGGATCAATTTCAGGTTGTTATATTTCTTCTGACAAGCACTGTTCAATAAACATTCATTTTCTAGGTTTTTAAGAGAAACACTGGACACAAGAAGGGGTCTTAGACCCCTTTCCTTTACTAACCGCACTTCACCTGGACTTAAAGCCTCCTTTACTTCCCCTTCTGAAAAAAATTCCTTATAGCGATGTAATCTTTTCTGCACATTATTTTATAACGTTATCTGTATTATGTTTTTGTTACTAAAATTATTTTTACTAAAAATTTATATGCTAAAAATTTCAAAACTTAAACAAAAATTTGAGAAACTTTGAAAGGCTGTATATTGGTTACTATCGGATCTACAAAGACGGTTCTTGTCTTAAATTGTAGTGAATTTAGAATAATTTCGAAATTTACTGAATAAATTTTATCATAAAACAAATCTTTTATACTACAAATTTGCAGCCACTAAAAAAAGTCCAAAATTTATCGAATTTTTCCAATATAAGTTTGCGTTCTTCGATCGAAGCTGCAAACTTGTGTTATTCACTGGGGAACATCATAAACAACTTATCCAAACACAATCAAAGTTAAGCCAAATTTTTTTTTTTTTTTTTCCTCCTCCTTCCTTCCACTCTCTCCATCACTCAATCAAAATGCACGGTCCGTGTGCATCGAATCTCCTCAATATTATTACTTTCGTACTTCCCAGACAATAAAATATTGGTATAAGGGAAAGCACTTCATTATACACTATCGTCTTCAGATGATATCGCCTATTTCTTGTCGTCAAGACTTATGCCCAGAGAAAAGTTTAGAAAAAACTCTGGTTGGCGTCTTCGTTATCTTTGTGTAAGGAATGATCTTAGATTTTCCTTAAATTTAACCAAATTTGCTGATTTTCTTATATCCTCTGGTAAGGTATTATAATAAGCCAAAGACTGTTGCACTGGATCCATTTTCAAACGATCTGTCCTAGCTTTTTTAATCGCAAGGTTATTCGCCGATCTTGTGGCTGTCTGAGTTATTTCTCCAACATTTCTTATAACATATGGCCATTTGAGTTTTTTGTTAAGTATTTTGAATATCAGCTTTCCTTGTTCAAGACACATTATTTGTTGAATGCTTAGTAGTCCTGTTTCACGATACACATGTAAGCTTGGAGTCAAAGTTGGCATTTTGTATATAGTCTTGATAGCCTTAGTGATTAGTCTTCCGATCAGATCAATATTTTGTTTCGATGTTTGCTTCCACAAAACTGCTCCATAAGAGATGTTCGACAAAATGAAAGCATTGAATATGTCAAGTTTGATGTTGAGAGATAAAAAATCATATTTTTTTAGGATTCCTATCATAGGCGCTACTTTATATCTGATGTTATTGATATGTTGTAGCCAAGACATTTTCTCGTCTAAAGTTAATCCTAAGTATCTAATTGAGTTGGCCTTTTCCAATTGTACTCCATTTATTTGTACCGACGGATTAATTTGCTGCTTGTTTTTTTGTTGGAATATTAAATATTTAGTTTTTTGGATGTTTATAACTAATTTACTTTGCTCGAGCCAATTCCAATATTTTCCTAGGTCATCATTTATATTTTGCTGAAGAATTGATTCATTTT
Source organism: Nemotelus pantherinus (assembly GCA_963978885.1). Lineage (NCBI taxonomy): Eukaryota > Metazoa > Arthropoda > Insecta > Diptera > Stratiomyidae > Nemotelus > Nemotelus pantherinus. The sequence goes on along the minus strand of OZ022265.1, from coordinate 99,368,461 downwards.
TACCGGAATACAGAAGTAGTGTGTCATCAGCAAACAAAACTATTTTTCCCATCAGATAAATGTCCTGTACGCTGTTAATGTACAGTAGAAACAGTAATGGCCCAAGGATTGATCCTTGAGGAACGCCGATGTTTATAGTGCATTCCTGACTTTTATGCATATTGTTGGTTGTAATAATACGCCTGTTGAAGAGATAATTCTTTATCAGCAGCTTGAAGTTGTGATGGATTCCGTATAATTCGAGCCTCTGAAGCAGGATGTCATGGTTAATGGTGTCAAAGGCTTTTTTCAGATCCACGAAAATTGCCGCTAGATAGTCGCCCCTATCCAATCCACTGTTGATAAAATGTACTGCATCTAACGTTGCTGCTAGTGTACTACTGTTTTCTTGAAATCCATACTGAACTGGTGTCAGTATTAAGTTAGTCTTAATAAATTGCAGCAATTGTTTTTGAATGGCTCTTTCGAATATTTTACTTAGGACACTTGTGACAGCTATTGGGCGATAATTTGATGGCTCTGCTGGATCACCACCTTTGAAAATTGGAGTGATTTTCGCTAGTTTAAGGCAATCGGGGAATGTGCCAGCTGCTAGATGTTTATTTATTATTGTAGTTAGAAGCTCCAAAATATGATTTTTCAGCAATTTAATATCCTCCGATGTTATACTATCCAGACCAGGAGAAACCTTAGATTTAAGGTTATCGATTATTTCAGATATTTTAACAGGATCAGTGGGACGTAAGTGAATTGAAGTGAACATATTAGGCTCAATATAAAAACTCGAGCGTGATGAAAGTTGCAGTTGCTCGGTGTCTAGTGTTCCAATGGTAGCGAAGAAGTTGTTTAACTGCTGTGCTACTTCTTCGGGGTCTGTAATGGATGTTCCATTTATCAACAATTCTTCTATGCACGTTGATGATTTGTTTTGTTGTTTAGACAAGAGCTCATTTACTAGTTGCCAATATCTGGAGGTATTCCCGGCTGAAGCTTCAAACTTATTCCTGTAGAAATGTTTTTTGGCCTCCATAATAGCTCGATTCGATTCCTTCTTCATAGCTAAATAGATCTGCTTTTTGGACGTGGAGTTTGGATCCGCTTTGTGTTTTTTGTAAGCAATTCGTTTTCGATTTGAAACATCAATTACATTCTTAGTGATCCAAGATTGTACTCGTACACGAACTTGTTTCGTTATTGTTGCTTTTGCCTTAGCTTCGGTTATCTTCTTAAACAGCTCATCAAAGTCGGAAGTTGGAGACCCTCGAAGACTATCTATGAAGTTCCTTAAGAAATCTTTATGATTGGTTCTGCTCATCGGAATTTTTTGAGGCCGTATTTTGGCTTTGACGAAATTTTTGATGGATAAATTGATTACTTTATGGTCTAAGCCGGGCCAGTCATCATCATTGTAAGACATACGTTCACTCATGTTCGGATGTTTAATGATCACATGATCGAGTAGTGTTTTGGACGTCAAAGTGATGCGTGTTGGCTTTGTCTTGTTAAATACAACTCCATTATTTGACGCAATTATATCGAGATATTCGCTGGATATGGCAGAAGATGTTAAAATATCAATATTTGTATCGGCTACAGTGATTAATTTCTGGATAGTTGAGTAGAATTCGTCAATATGATTGAGAAAGAGATGGTCTTCTTCACTTGGTGCTTTATAAAAGGTGCCGATGTTAATTTTTCCTGAATCAAGTGCAAGCTCAACTACTATAGTGTTATATTTATCAGAAATTCTGACAAGCTTTGAGCGAATGTATGACTTGACAAGTATTGCTGTGCCTCCTCCACGGCCCGATTGTCTTGTGCAAAAATAGCCTGTATATCCTCTCGGCGTGTAGAGTTCCTGTTCGTTGCCATATATCCATATTTCATTAAGAACTACAACATCGATGTTTTTTTTGGAACATAAATAAATATTGATGTCGTCAATTTTATTGCGAATGCTTCTAACGTTTGCGTAGAAGATGTTTAAAAGACAATTTTTTTCCTTTGCTGTAGTTCTAATATCCATAGTTGATTCGCTTTTGATTAACTTCAATCATTCTTTTAAATTCCGGGCACTCATAGCTGTCTGCACGATGTTGTGTATGCAGGTGATTTTTACTTATGCAATTATTGCATTTTAAAGATGTTACTGTGCATGCGTGGGTAAGATGATTCCCAGCACATTTCGCACACACTTCCTTTGCCTGGCATGTTGACGATTTATGCCCGAATCCTTGACACTTAAAACATCGCATTACGTTGTGGTCTTCAACAATGTAGTGGGAACCAAAATTGATATTTATATATTGGTTCACCATTCTTTCAAATAGCTTCCCGCCAACCTCCACAAAAGCTATCCATTTGTTTGTTTTCTTCACCTGCCTCATATGTACCACCTCAAACTTATCATTCATGTCTATCTGATGGTTTAGACTGATTATTTCTTCTTTCAGCTCTTGCGTGCTGTATTTTTGTTGGAGTCCTCTTATCATCAGTCGAGGCAATTTCTCCTTCGTACACTCGATTTTGTATAGCGCTCCTAAGTTTTCTTCCAGGTTTTTTATTAGAACCTCAGTATTTTGTTGGTTATTCGATTTCATTAATATACCCCCACTTCTAAGTGATTTAGTAAATTCAACAGGGGTTTTCAATTTTACCGGGTTGATGTTTTTTTTAATATCCCTCATCGTACTAGCAGCATCTTGATCACTTTTTGGCTTGATGATTATGCCCTTGTTGAATTTTTTCATTCCAACCGCGCTAATTGGTTTTGCCCTGGTGACATCTGCGTATGTGGGAGTAGGAATGGGCGTAACAGCTGCTTTCGTCATTTGCTCAATTTTACCACTAATAGTTTTTAATAGCTCATGGTTTTTTTCTACTTGCAGTGTAATTCTATCCTCACGACTTTTGCGCAGTGATGTTTCACACTTCTTGCAGAACCACTTAACTTTACTACCAAGCTCTTTTATTAACTCATAATCCGCTTTAGTAATGTTCATGCAGCCGATGTGATACCACTTGTCGCCACAATAGCCTTCGCAAGCGAAAGCAGGATGTTCCTCCGTTACTTGCTTTTTGCATTTCGCGCACTTTTCCTCGTCAGTCATTTACTTTTTACTCAAAAAAATATAAAATAAAAATTCAATAAATTGAGAAAAATGATAATATAAAAGTTGAATTCAACTTAGTGTTTTTAATGGCAACACCATTCCAAGCTTCACTTTCGCAACTGGCACTGTGCTTCACATTCAAAACTTGATTGAAAACAGTGGAATCAATATAAAAGTGTTTATGGTTTTACTTTGCCTTTTTTGAAATGACATTTTCAGGAACACGATTTTTTTTATAGAGTCGGTCGTCCTTAAGAATTCAATTAGATATTGCTTTGTGCTTTTAACACAAGCACGTACTTAATTGTGCATGTCTATGACAATTGCACTGAACGGGAATAATGAAAGAACGCAAAGTTGGCAAGAAGGAGCAAAGCATAATCTCGTGTTGTTTTACGGAAATGAGAAACGTCTGCAATGTCAAAGATAAGTCACTGGTAGGATAAATGAGAGAGACTCACTTCTTATCTTGCATTTTAAAAAGTCTTACAAAGATAATAAATAACATTTCATTAAATATCTGCTGGAGTGGCAAATACAAGCATTTTCATTGACATGTTTGCGTAATTTTCAATTTAAAGTTTTGTTCTTTTGATAAATTCTATTGAGAGTACACCGCATATAGAAATGCCTTAAAACAACACATTCAACAATCTGATACGTCTTTCAACAAAACCAGAAATGAAACTTCAACGAAATGAGACTCCACCAATTATCCCAAAGACTTAGCGCAGACATTTTAAAAAGCAGCGATAGAAAAGTCCTTTAGCAACTCCGCGGATCTTTGAAATAATGGTGTTTTTAATACCGCAAAGCTCAGCAAGTTCCTGTTGTTTCTCGTCATTCATTGCAATAGCACTTGTCGCATGCAAATAACGTATATTTTCTTCAAAATCACTTTCCTATCTTGAAAGTCAAAAAGTATGCTTTATGGCAACCAATAAGACTGTCTCCTTCGACACCTTTTTTCAACTTGAGAATACCTATTATCGTCACCGAATCGTCCTGTAGCACTGTTTGCATAACATAAAAAGCGTCACAGTTGCCGCCAGCATCGTCATCCACTTGTACGTGGTAGATTAGTACAGGAAAATATGAGATCTGCAACAATTGCTTGCAGGCATGACTTTACAATCTTTCCCGGAAGTATTTCGATGGAGGTGGAGCATGCAGCTCAAAGGATTTCGTGCTCGCGAAGATAAAAGATACATAGCGTAACGCTAGCAAGTGAATATAGTGAAATGGCAACAGGAGTGTATGTAATGAGATTTCGGTGGAGGTGGTTCGCAACCAAAGGTCTTTATTTTAAATAGCAGTTTGCGAGTGAGGAAAAATGAAATTACGACGCCGTATAATTTATTGCTTTTTAAAAGAAGAGTAATGAATATACGTGTAAACAAATATGTGGCTTCAACGTGAAAATGGCGGTTTATTACTACATAAAACTCTTTGATAAATTGCTTCCTCGGGTGAGGGTAAATCTGTGAGCGAACACGCTCTATTTCGCAAAAGCAGTGTTGTTTACGTGAATGTATTACTTATTAAATGCCTCGGGATCTAGAAGATTTCATTAGGTGGTTATTTAGAACCATTTTTTATTTTTTAATAGTCTTGTTTTAAATTACCTACTTTTTTGTTTGTTGTTTACTAACCTTCCTCAATATCCTTCGAACTATGTGTTGAAAGCCCCTGTTCTGCAAGGTATACCTAGTGAATAGCTGCAGTACTGTGTTGGTATCATGATTGCTATAAGGATACAATTTCTTGTGCTCGATTTTTCTTTTGCAAGCAGCCATCTCTCTGTATAAAATATTTACATTTTTCCGGATATCTAGACTCTGCTTGTTTGGTGGCTTTCTCTTCTGACGTGTTCATGTGACATTACCAAGAGCATGTATGCATATTCGATGACATATTGGAAAATATTGAGCTATTATATTGGCGCGATATGTTTACATCTCGTTTCCATCGCATAATCAGCTGCATAAGAGACGTCAAGGGAATACTCGTATGTCTGGTAACGATGAACGTGCGTGCATGTCGAACATCTTACGATTAAATTACATTCAGCTAATTGGATGAATAGTATATTTACTTTGACAGTAGGTCTGCTTAATGAACGTATTATGCAATATGTTACGTAATAAAGTGTGCATAATTCGTTTGCAATACTGGTGACTAAGTGCTTGCTATTGTAAGTAAATTGATGTGTCTATTAATGTGTCACCGAGTGATATCTATTCACTTTAATATTCAATCTCTACTTCAAAAGCTATTTCCCCAATAAAACACAGCAAACCATTATTTTGTTTATAAACCCAAATCAAAAGTATTTTACTGTAATGCACCCCTGCGCAATGTGAATAAGTACAAATCCTGGTTTTCGAGACACATAATTGCTGCTTATGCTTTTGAAGCTATTATTTTCATTTTTGTATCTCATACCAAAACTCAACTACAATACAAATTTAATTGAAACATTGTATGTTTCGCAAAACTGAGTGCATCCACACTAAACAACTTGTTTTCAATAATATGACATCGATAGTTGAAAAAAATATCTCATTGGCACACAACAGCTCTATTCTGAACTGGTGACAAGCAGGTAATAGCTCACCTCGGTGACAATAACAAACTTTTGGTATTCTCGTACGGTTACAGCGAAAATTATAACCTGCTCTTGAGGAGGTAATAAGCATTGAAACGAAATCAGCTGTCCTGAAAAAACCTAAAATTTTAGTGAAATCAGTTTGTTTTTGCTCACGCGTTTCCTGTTTGGACAGAAAGTCTTTGAGTAGAGTGTATAGAAGTGCTGAGTTAAAAAATGAAAGAAGAGTTTTTTGCAGCAATATTCCTGGAGGAAGAAGAATACGCAACAAGACGTACTCTGCTAAGGGAATTGCGAGGAAAGAATGACCCGTTTAACATGGAGGAAAACCTTTTTGTCAAAAACTTCCGTCTGCCGGAGTTAATTTGCATCGATTTAATCGCTGAACTAGAACCGCACGACATGCAACATTCGAACCTCCCGTTTGTTATTCGTTTTCTTGCTTGCCTTTATTTTTATGCGCATGGCTCTTATCAGAAGTGTGTCGGAAGTTTTTACTCTATATTTTTGAGCCAACCATCAGTTTCCAGAGCTGTTGATAGTATTTCAAAGCTCATATTTCGGGTAACAGGCTCTTCCATCCATTTCTCACAAACCAGCATGGAGAAAACAAGGCTAGAGATTGCATATGTGCTTCCACCTTGTTCGAGAAAAGGGCTTAAAACGCGCTTCAGTTTCAGCTTACTTTCCTTTTGACGCCTCACTGTCATCTGCGAAATAAAAGTTGAAGGACCTAGTTCAGTATGCTGAATTGAAGAAGTTTGATCTTCCAGTGGGATGCCTTGTTAACTCTCAGCACAACAGCTGGAGCCTCCACGAATGCAACGCCAGAAAAGATTCTTCCATTATAGCTTCTAACGTCTCTAAATACTAAAATTTTTCCCATTTTTGACACACCCGACAGAAGTGTGATTATTGATATATCACTATTTTGACCTGGAATAGTTAGATCAATAGCTCGATATCGCATATTGGATAACTGATCACCGCTTCTCTGTGTTGTCTTTAGCTACGCTTCCAACACCCATGTTGGAAATAAATACCCAAGAAAGACTGATTGGGTTAAGTTCAATCGGCCTCTTTTAAAGAAAGTGTATCTGAGTGGTCCGATAAAATCACTGAATACACGTAGAATACCCGTTAAGCATTCTAAACAGAGCCATATTAGCCACTTTAGGAAGAGGTTTACCCAATCGGAAAACACAGACAGTTTTTTGGTGGAATCGGGAACTGCAGATGTTCGGGTAAGATCCCAGGAATCTCCTTAATCGGGCTTGTAAGAGCAACACAAAGAAAGACTAACTCGCCTACAGAATATCACAAAAACTTATTAAAATTTGGTGAGTACCCCTAAAGTGGAATTATTTAAATCGTTATCTGAAAGACTGGAAGGTGATAGAGCGATATGGAGGCTATGCAAGGTCGTAGAAAAGAACTTATCTGCTAAACTGGACTCTCCACAATGTTTTTGTCCAAGTCCAAAAAGGAGATAATCACACCTGATAATCACTTTCCGAGAGCTTCTTTCATTGGAACGTAACAAGCTTTTGCATCGCTGAGCAAATCTGCTATATGTGGTAGTGAAAAATGCTTGTAGATAGCTAAATCACCGGACCTGCATGACATCTACCCAGCTATGCTAAGGGAGGGAACCGCTCTCTTTGAAGCAGCTGTCAAGGAAATTCTTTGGGCATGTCTAGCTCTGGGATATATTCCGTCACTTTGGCGACAGGCTAAGGTAGTTTTTGTAGAAAAATAGGGGGTGCAAGGAGCTTTAGACCAATCAGCCTCACATTGTTTATGCTGAAATGCCTGTAAAGAATTTCTGTCAGATTTTCGCCGTAGAAGATGGGGTCAATTGCTACAAGAGAACAGAGGCGACAAATGTATGTCCACAAGAAGCTTGCTTATCGCTACTCTTATGGGGTATGTTAATCAACTTTCTGCTGAATAAACTGCAAGAATGTCGGCTCCACGCGCAAGCTTCTGTTGATAACGTGCAGTCAGTCAACATATAGAAATACATTACGTGTTTTGAATTAAATTGACATTTAGTGTGAATTAAATTGTCAGTTAGTGACAGTTAGTTTTTGGTTAGAGAACTTTCAATGGGGAACAGAAAATTACTTTGTACGTCAAGAAAAGAAAACTAGAAAGACTAGTGCTTCCACAAATGAAAGTTAAAACTCATGATCTTTAAAACGAAGTGTAATATCTTGGAGTAATCTTGGTGAAAAAAACTTCTGCAGAAGAACCATGTAAAAGTGAGCTCTTTAATGCTTTCAGGCAGGACAAGAGATCTTTCGCCACCACGTGGGCGCTGTGGATCTACATAAGAAGTTAAGTGGATCTACATTACAACTACTATCGTAACTATCGTGAAACTCTTGTATACTCAAAAGAAATTAGCCACACCACAAAATTGTGTGTAAAGGTCTCTGTAGTGGTATAATTGATACTTGTGGGCTGATCCTTGATGTAATTCTCAATATGCCTCTACCCGACACTCATACACAGAGTTTGGTGATGACCTCTGGCCATAAACTAATTCAACTTGGTTTATGTGTAGACAATGGTGGTGTGACGCACTGCTCTATTAGAGGTTTTATCATAGACAAATGTCCCGTTCTCGCGGTTATTTCGGACGCTCGAGTGTCGCTACTCGATTTTGAGAGATGATATGAAGTATTCTTTTTGAAAAGAATGCACTGAAACAACCGGATGTCTGCACAAGGTTATACTCGGAAATATTCTTGATGGACTGCTCAAAGACGGAGATAAGATTTGGGGCTGAAGTTTGCCTGCTTTTATCGAATGACAGGTGGGCTTTTTTTTTCTCGAAGAGTGTGCTAATATTTTTAAACAAAAATATTCGATACCTTGCGATCTACTTACTTACTAAAATTTGATGAGACGCTGATGTGAGTGCGTATCGCCATTTGCAGTGCTGTGCTGCTGAAGCTACACAGACCCCTGACTAATTCGAAAAGTGCGCAAGGATACAGACTCGATCAAATTCTGTCGCTACGTTTAATAAACTGCGATTGCGAAGCAAGGCTCGACGCTTCCAACACAGTTTATATTTGATATCCATACAGAGAAATGACTGTTTTTTTGTTGTAGCCACGGACATTAAAATATTCCCCTTAAAGCCTTGCCATGAGACTGTAGAATTCCTCCCCCAAACGAGTAGGAACAATTGTAGAGTCATAATAGGTGTACAAACTGGACACAATCACCTAGGAGCACTTATCTATTGCATAGTTGTTGCACAGAATGATGTTTACTCATCCACCTAGAGCAGCCGGCTCTGTGGAGCATATCCTTTTCAAATGCCCAGCATATGCGCGTATCATATACTAATAATTCGGCTGAGGTGTTGTGTAATTACAAGTGCTACCCTCTTATTCCTTATTGGTGATTCTGGATATCAGTAATATATTCGGGAATCGCTGGTAAGCGTAACAGGTCATCCTGGTCCGAATATTCCCTTACTCAAGGTAATAACCTAGGTTGATGTATCAGAAGCTCAAGTTTCAATTATTTTAATCAGCTCTTCTACCCCTGTTTCTTTTTCTGCCCTTTGAAAATCATAAACAGCTTTTCTGACCGTAAACCATTTTTCAATAGTTTTTTAATGTGTACCAATTTTTTCCTAGCTTGTAAAAAAATATTTCAATAAAAAAACCGATTTTTCCTTTCGAAGCTAGATATATTGAATTTTGTGACAAATATCGAAATTTCGAGGGTAATCTGCCCTCTTCTTCAGTATCTGAAGAAAAGGGCAGATTACCCTCGAAGTATCGATTGTCACAAAATTCAATATATCTAGCTTCGAAGAAAAAAATCGGTTTTTTTATTAAAACATATTTTCAAGTTTAGCCTTTTTCTCATCATGTACTCATTTCGATTAATTTATTATTTTAAACTTGTTTTCACTGAACGTGTGCGCTACTAATTACTAAAAGATTAAAGAAAACTTTTTGTATCATTTTTGAAGACTACGCTTTGTAAAACCGTTAACATAGTACATAAACTATAAATTACTGTAGGGGAGAGATAAGTGGCGAAAGTTGCTAATACGTCCATTTATCGTGCGAGAAAAGAGTTAAGTTCCACATAATACGTTTGACTGTGTTTCGTCTTTACCTTATAATGCCTTTAATTAAATTAATTTGGCATTTTTTTTTTTTAGGCATAAGATGATGGCCAAAAGTATCACTCTTACTAGAGATAGTTGGGGCCAGTATAATAAGACATATACTCAATATAATAAGTAGCTTTGGTGTTTCCTTACCACATAGTGTCATTGACTTCATAATAAATATTTATGGAGTTGTTGATATTGCAGGTATTAAGTTTGCAACTACAAACTAACATTTTGATGATGATAGGAGCCTCATAATAAATCTCGTATACATTTTGATGATGATAGAAGCCTCATAATAAATCTCGTATAGTAGCTGATTATTTTCAATGGGTTTAGTAAAATAAGGACATTACAAGACCGAAAGAAAATACATACCAAAAATAACGATACTTTTTCGCATTAACTCTTCGGTATCTTTTTATCTGACTCATTTGTTTCCATTTCACTGAATTTACATTCAGCCCAATTTATTTGTAATCACTTACAAGCGTCACAAATAATTATTGTATCGCACATGTTCATGCTGACCCTAATCACGTGCGAAGAAGGTAATAAATTACAGTTAATCCATGTATCATGCATTATGTCTAGGCAAATGTGACCATAATCGATACAAGCACATAGCATGATTGATAAGCAAGCACAGATCAAATGATAAAAAGCACAAAATTGAAGGAAAGTGTGTATCCGTGTAATAGTAAATCTAGCAACGAAAACAAACTCGACATGTGGTGGTGCTGATAACGGAAATGAGTGCGTGAAAAAATCACTTTGTATGGATGTGATATGATTGCAACGTTCTTTATCATATTCGCATTTATCCGTTCCATACGTTGGACAAGACGACGCCGCCGCTCCTATCCACATGGTGAGGATCAGCATCAGACGATTGACCGCCCCGATCAGCATCAACTGCCAGCTGCCCTGTCTTCGAGCGAGTACGAGTATAACGAGCGTAACCGCCATCGCGAATACTACTCTGATCACGTTAACGGTCAAGAATCTAACCGCGATCGTGATCGCGATCAAAACAACGACGAACACGTTCAAGATCCGCGCGAAGTCGACCCAGGAACTGGTTCGGAATATCCTCGAAAGTTGTCCGATCAATTCGAAAAATGTGCACCCAATTCCTCGGGAAATTTGACCAACACCAATAATAGTAGTAGCATCGCAGGTCAGGTTTCGTCACGCGGTAAACGTTCGTCCTTCGGTCAAAGCTCGATCTTTTCGCGCAGTGATTCGTCCGCGACAACTACTTCGTCGAGCGGTGGTGGTACTTTTACGGGCGGCAAACGGCGATCGACCGCTTCAACTATATCCACCTCGGATGCGTTACCAATCGATTACCGGCGTAGTTCGACTGAAGGCGGTCGATCCAGTGGACATAGGAGATCAAGCGGCAGGATTCGGCGATATCCAACGCGTATGACTATCGCCGGGGCAAGACGTAGGACCACTGGCAGGTATTTGAAAAATATTCAGTTTATTTATGATAATTTAGGAAAATTATTGGAATTAAATCAAATTGGCATGTTTCCCATATCGTGATCAGTGGTTAATGAAATTGACTATATGTGCGACTATAGGTATGAGCATATGCTTTCGTAAGCAGATAGTTGCAGTTTTTGTGTTGATTTCGATTCTCGAGAAGTAAAATTTTAAATCAGACTCTAAAAATATTTAGTAAGAAGTGAACCCAGACATTAATATAAATGCCATATATACTAGATCTGAAGTATTTTACCGATTTTACGCAAATGAATGAAAATGGTTGAATGCTCTTGTTTCGATTGCATACGGAATTGTAAAAACTATCATTTTCTTTGTCAATTTTAGTAAGCATTTTCATAGGCATAATTCTAATAAGCATCGTGTATCATTAAAATTTATAGATCCATATTGTCGCTTTAGTGCCATCGTCAAAAGCAATTTCTGGCCCGTAAACAGCGTGGTGCAATAATTCGACAAAACAAATAAATCATAAACAATAAATAGGCTAAGCTTTTCAACACAAAACGAGTCAAACTACTATCAATATTTTACGCCAACAAAAGTGGAATGCAATCAAAACTTAATAAGTTCGATGATCTTTCATGCTCTGAGGCTTCTAGTGTTGCTGCTGGCTTTTTGCAAATTTCACAATGCAGATATTTTGAATTCAGAATATACTATTTTCTGTTGAGCCTAGAGTCCGTGCTAATGGTCTCTCCTGTCAAATAGTCAAAGTCTTCTTTCGCCCAAATCGAACTTTCGCCGAAGAAGTTATTATTAGTTGTCAGTAACATAGCACTTAGCTGACGGATTCTAAGAAGATCTAAAAACTCAATATCTATAAGCGGACTTCCCGACACCAAACTCGAAACCGAAATGATAACACTTATTACCTACAGCTGAATTGCTGATAAGGAGGAATCCTAGCAGTACCCTACGTCTAGCGTTGACGTTACTGCTCCCCTCAAACCGTGTGGTTTGCATTGACACCACGCGAAATATCAGCACTTTATTCTGTTTTACAGTAGTCTATTGGTCTTTTAATGTTGTTACTTGGAACTTGATTCTCATCCCCGGGAAAGCAGAATGTGTCAAATATCGCCTTCACTATTCCTCTTTAAATGGGAACCTGTGCCTGTATCGCCAGTAAAATCCTACCACATCTTATAAATTACCCCATATTGCTCCATCATCTCTCTCTTTTTGCCTACCAAGCTCATTAAAGTTGAAACCTGACTTGATTGTCTTGATGTTATGTTGGTTATGGTTTTGCCGGCATTTCAATTCGCTAGATAATTTTGCAACTATTTTCGATCTCAGATTCTTCTCTTGCTTGTTTTTGTCTTACTGGAAGTGCGCTCGTTTTTCTCCCATCCTTAAATTCACTGAACCAATTTAGATTTCCCATCATTGTCCTATTTCCTCTTTCATTGCTATCATAAAGTTGCCAAAACAGTTGCTTACAAAAAGCTACTTCCCATTCTTAAACACTTTCTTGCTCCTGAGCAGCATGGGTCTACAAAAGGCTGATTTCCCAATTCTAACCACTTAGCCTTGATGATGACAGCCTGGAGTGGGTCCAGAGGGATCCTAGCACTGCGACCTCCTAGGTCTGTTTTGCCTCCTCTGCGTTATGTCCTATAGAATGTCCCGGCTTCTAATGAACCTGGATATGTTCCTTGACGGGACATTTGTGATGTCCCTGATGGAAGGAAGAGCAGAGCCAAGTAGCTCGAATCTTCTTCTCGCTAGTGCTGGACAGACTGTGAGCAGATGTTCTACAGACTCTGTCGTTTCCCCACAGAATCTGCAGCGGTCGTCCTGCTCCCCATCTATCCTGTGGAGGTACTTTTTGCATGGAAGGTGTCCTGTCAATGCTCCGCATAGAGCTCTTATGCCACTTTTGTAGAGAGCCACTGCTTTTTTTGCTTTTTCAGTCAAGGTATTTTTTTGAGTGTTTTAAACCCTCAATATTAAGCCAGTAGTTTTCGATATTTTTCTTGCTCCATGTTTTAATTTCCTTTTCCGTATCTGCCTTTGTAAAACCCCAGTACGGAAAAGGACGTATGAAGGGCATTTTTGCTCCTTTTTTGGCTGTGGTATCAGCTTCTTCGTTTCCTCGCTGCCCCTCATGACCGGGGATTCATATCAGCTCGAGGCTGTTCTGTGCCCCTATTTCATTTAGGGCCTCTCTCACCTCTAGGAGAATAGCCGAATCTATTGGATCGCGATTAATAGCCATGAGAGCCGCTTGACTATCCGGTAGGGTCTTAATTCTGACCCTTTTAGTGTTCCTTATTTTTATTCTTTGTGAGGCTCTTAGTATGGCAGATAGTTCTGCTTGATAGATCGTGGCCTCCTTTGGGAGAGGTAGATGCATTTTGCACTTGAGACCTACGATCCCTGCTCCTACTCCACAATCCATCTTTGAACCATTCGTATACCACATTTGCGCTCCTTTGTACGAGGGAGGTGGTCCATCCTTCCATTTGTCTCTTGATGGAATTGTGACCTTGAACCTCTTCTCGAATGCTGCCTCAGTTTTTATTTGGTCGCTGAGGTTTAACATTTCCATTATGGGCCTGACGTCCTCCAGGATTTTTAAGTGGCCTTTAAGGTCCCCTGATTTATACCTGTAGGCCTGTTATAGGCTAACGGCTTGTTTCGCTTGCTCGCCTGCCACTTAGCCTTGACTAACGTGGTTGTTTTAGTATACACATATCTGCAATGGCTTTTGACTCTACTAATAACTGACATCTTGTTGTAAAGCTCAAAAGTTACGGGGTATGTGGCCTACCCTTCTTCTAGTTCTGATTCTGTTTCTGGTTGTAATTAGTGTTGGGGTAACAAACGACAAACAGTTTGGAAAAATCATTTTGGATGCAAAAAACCGAAGGAAATTTTTTTTTCAAAACAGTGACAAACTGTTTTTCTAAGACAAACAGTTTGGCAGCGGTAAGCTGTTTCTCAATGGCAAACTATTTGGCAGCAGAAATTGTTCGTTCCTTGTCTGATTGAAGCGCAACATAGTGTATTTGATGTGTTTGGATGCAAGCTATGAATGCACATATTAATTCTATGAGTGCGAAAAGTTTTCACTGCTGATTGCGAGTGTTCTTTTAGAGTTCAAGTTTTTGATTTGTTCTGAAGAGTAGTTTCATGCTTTCTGTCCTCTTCTTAAGCTTTAGCTTTTATATTCTAATCAATGTTTCAACTTATTTCACATAGTCGCAAAGTATGTTTTGTTAGCAATTTTCCGTTAGTTTGCACTGTTTTTATTACCAAACAACTTTTTTTAAAAAAAACCTGTTTTTTTTAAACAAACAGGTCGTGTTATAATTTTACGTTTTTTCCCCCATTCTGCTCCCTTTTTGGCGTTTTTAACCCTGGAATGGTACGGTCAATTTTTGGATGATTTTAGGTACATGTTTTTTTCTAAAAAGAAGGAAACAATAGTATCTATTATGTACATTTTTTATTTTATAATTAAACATAAAAAGATTATATAGCTTCTAGCCTCATGGCAGTCGGAGTGGCCAACTGGCTGGTGCGCGACGAAATATATACCCTATGTGAGTAAAATTTACTCATCGGTACTATTCTAGGGTTAGGATTCGACACTTCGTGTCAAACTAGAAATGAGTAAATAAATAGATAAATGATGCACTATTAATTGGGTGAGCACCACGAGAAACTGGTGTTGTCTGTAAATAAGTTCCATTTCTGATGACTAAAGTAATTACAAGATCTGATACCTTACTACCTGCGTTTTGACGGTAACCTTTACTTGTCCAAACCATAAGCTTCTGTTGTGGCCATTAATTCATCCAGCGCACTTGTATATATTCTTTCTGAATAATATTCTCCAAAACCTACAACTGGAGACAACATTTCGGATTCTGTCATACCCGTTTCCAGGGCGTTCAGAAAGTAGAATCAGGAATGGCGCTTTGTGGTTCATAGGCTGCCTTCTTCTACGGCTTTATCTTTAACTCCTGGTGTATCTTTAGAATGGATCGACGCAAAACCTAACGAAACGAAAGGCCACGCCTCCCTCTATGTCATCAAGTGCATTTTGCCCCTCTGCAATTTCTTTTGAGAATCTGCCATCAGTGTTAGCGGGCGAGGCTTTAGGAGCCTCTACCAAATTTCCCTCTTCTGATTTGCCACTTAAACTTTATAGCTCGACTAAGAGTCCAAAGTCTTTGCTTTCATCAAATTTTGTTTTTGGTGAAGAATTTCGTTTCGCTCCGCTCTTTGTTTACCTTCGTTTAGCCACTGGCCGTTTAGATTCGCGTTTTTAGATATGCCTTATGGTTTGGGCTTGAATTTTTCCTTTATTCTAATTCACTGAGCAGCATGCGATCTCGAACGTTTAAAAGTACTTTGGAGATTAATACATCAATAACCTAACGCTTTTTTAAAAATCGATATTTTAGCTTTTCATTGTAAATCTGTAGTCTCAAGCAAGACTGATTTTATGAAAGATCTTTTAAAAACATCCAAATTTCTAGCCGTTTCAACTGAAACTGGCCTTCAAACTGATTGAGCTTTGCAAGCTTGACAAAAGCCTTTAATATGCGTGATCCTTCTACTACTGCCTAGCTAAGTTTCATTTCTTTCAATTCCTTAACTCGATGAAGAAGACAATAGCGGTTTACTTGTTATTACTTACTGGTTTGTTGTTTAACAGCTCAGTACTACAACTTCAAAGGCAACTAAATGCCAAAAATGTTTATACCTTTAAGAGGAATTCTTATTCAGCTAAACGTAACCTATTTTCTTAACCGACAGGATTAAATTTCCTCACGAAATATTTTCTTATGTTCTTTCCATTCTCAGATAATCTAACCATCAAATGCAAACAATTATCAGATCTTCTTATTTCTAAACTGTCCCGCGTCTAATAAATAGAAACAAAGATGGAAATCTGGAACAGATTGGTTGTATGTACTGAAAAAGCTGGAATTGCACAAGTGACAATGATGGTCTGTTGGCTCTTGCGGTTGTACAATGTGGACCAAAAGTAATGTCATAATGTGGATTGGCTGCCATTTGATTGGAAAAGATAAAAAATGGGGCTCTGTTTTGACGGAAAGTTTATTTGAATACATAAAATGGGTGACACTAAAAAAATATGATCGGCCAAATGACCACTGAGGTGATGTATATTTGTGCTAGTTTTACGGCAAAATATCTGGCCCTGAATTGGTGATTTCTTCTTCAAGCTTAGCTTTCAAGATTTGCAAGTTTTATGGTTTGATGTGGTAAATGCGAAATTTCAATAAGGTCAATTTGTGTTTCGGAATCTCCATAATTGCCCTAGCTGTGTAAGCGATAGCTCCGTTCTACTGGAACCATCACTTACGGTTACGGTGGTGCTGTCGGCGTCCTCAAAAATAAGGGTCAACCACTTTTTCACTGCAAATACCGAATAAAAAACAAATATAAAAGCCGGGATGTAATATCTCTGCTTGCATTTCATGCAGATTTTTCGTGCGCCAGAAAGGCAAATCTTTGTTTGCTCACATAACGATTAAGTGGAAATGGGATTCGTCGCTCAGTATGATTTCCGATACAAAATCATCCTCTTCTTGTACCAGCTTGTAAGGAAGTTAACGGCAGGCAGTAATGGGTGAACGATTTGCACTCTGCAAGGAAACATCTTCAGATTTTCCGCCAAAATTCGTGGCAACGAATATCTGCTCTGCTAAATTGTGTGCATCGTTGTCTCGTTGTTGTTTGTGGACTCTCTCGAACGTCCTTGTCTAAGGAGCGATATTCTCGGTCGAATGAACAACACAGGGCCGGCCACTTCTTGCGACGTCTCTAGTAAATGAAGTTTGCACGAGACGCTCAACCAAACGCTTAATTATTCGCGCACATGAAGCAGGACATCAAGGAAGTTGACGACTGAATTCTTATGATAAAACAACAAACTGGAAACCGGTCAAATAAGCAGTAAGAATAATCGCACGTTCTTCAGTTGTCTGTCGCTCCATTGCTTGTTGCCAACTTATTGTCTCATGATGTAGACAGACTACATCATAAATGTCAAAGAACAATGATCGTCAAGCTAAATTTTGAAAAGTCTCCATTATCTGGTCATTTTTTCCAGCAAAAATTTTGACAATGAAGAAAATCGGAGACACTGCTCATTTCTGACGAATAAAATGTCACGAATTTGAGTTTTCGATCGATTTTGTTATTGAAAAGACATTCGCACAAATCAATTTTCAAATTCAAACACCAAATGTCACTTTTTAGCTCGAAAGAATGAACTGGTCAAACTAAATTGTCGTGAAATAATTGTAGACATGTGTCAATGTAATCTGCATTTTCAAAGTGAAAGCAACTTCCAAGCAATTTTTCACGCTAAGGACTCTTGCTTATTTTCAAGCTAAATTTTTGTCGAAAAAAATTTTAAATCGAAGACAGTACCAAGCTTTATATTATAATATTAATTTTGTCCCATTTTGTATGATCTGCATTTTATTATTATTTAGATTATGTGCATTTTATAATGAAAACATAGATGTTCGGATGACTGCAATTTACATAATTAGGTTAGTGAAGAGGACTGCCGGGAACGCGGCCAGCATTAGGCCACCAGTTTGGGCCCATTTGCCACCCTCATAGACAATCACACGCATTCACACTTACAGCCATGGTACTGGCGGGATTAGAACCCGCAGGCCCCGTAGCACGCCGCTTTTTGGTCTGAAGCCTTAGCGAGCAGAGCTACCGGACCCCCTAACATAGTTAAATGAATACGAATAAAATGATGAATAACGGTATGTTAATGAATTTGTGTTTCATAGTTTTTCACACTGGACTTAATTTGAGTAGGGAGATCATCTAACAAATTAAGACATTCACAATGAAACGGAAAAAATGAAAGACCATAAAGTTATTTTAAGAATAACAAATTTATTTTCTGCTTCTAATTTCTAATAATAACAGCTTTATTCCACTTAAATGGATCACCTGTCGGTTCGAGTTATTTCTCATTGTTAGCACATTACAGTTCCACTTATCTAAAAAAAAAACCTAAACAAAATATTCATTTACACATCAAAACCCAAGCCGGTACACATTCTGCGTAGTCCCGGGGAATCCGAAATTGTTATCGAATTAAAAAGGCTGATAATCAATTGAAATCCAAATTAAAATAGACAGAGATATTCTTATGCATACAAACGTGCAATTATGTATCAACGCGCAATTCAAGTTATAAAACGCAATCGTGAAGAAGATCCATTTTCGATAAGATAAAAGCCGTTTGACTAAGAAATCACTATCAATGTGCTAAATTCCTCAGAAATTGCGAAAAAAAATTCTGCCGGAAGCACCGAAATTATAATTAGGCTCGACTAATTGATTCAAGAGGACTTAAGCTTATTCAGGCTACCGTCAAATTTAGTTCGATAAGCTATTGACAGTTTACTAAGTACATACATACATATATTCCAGTAAACATGTAGTGGTGGTAAAATATGTACGCCGCGTGATCGGTCTCATTTTACCCATACATGTGTTTTATAGACTGGAGATTTTGCGGACATGTTTCGCTAAATTTTGTGCAATTATTTTGAATATCGAACCCTACAAGATTTGTGTTTTCCTTCAGCATGCAGATATATTATGGAAAAGGCATTTTTCACTATTGGTTTTAACATACTTCCACAAAAAACAGATGTTCATATTTTGTGAAATAATATGTCTATTTGTTGATGCAACACTTGAAAGAAATTCGCAATTCACAAATCTCAATGCTTAGCAACGACTCGCGATTGCAACTACATCAGTGTAGTAATCATCATATGTATGCTGCCATGCGGATGATCCTAGTCCCACGCCGCGACGCTTGTCATCGCACTCAATTCAAGATACTTTTGTATCGCACCAAATTCTTATGTTTGAACATACATAACTTTGAAAAACTTTTCGATACTAGCCGATTCGATTTCCCTATTTTCCACATCACATGCCTTAAGCATCTTCTTAAGAAGATAATGTGACTTGTTGGATTCTGGTGGATTCTCATGAGTAATATTGGCAAAAATATGCGCACAATACACGGCGTTGACCACGTTTTCATAATGTTCAAAATATTTTTGTACTGATGCCAGCAAGGGGCCAGATTCGTCAGAAAATAAAATTGACGAAAAAAAAACTACGACAGCCACGGCAGTGTATGAATGTAGTTCAAGAAAAGATTTTTTGTTGAGTGGATACAGATACGATTTATAAGCGTAAAATTTTTATAGTGACCGGATAAATACTCGAAGTGCAACCAAAGACTGATTACCTGAATTTTCATTTCGTATCGTTGTAAGAATGACTTACGAAATCAAGGATCGCGGTAAATCTACAGAGAATGTTAGTTGGAGCTAATTGTTCTATGTGCTATTAAATCAAGTGAATTTTCAGAAAGAAAACGTAGTGATAAATTCATCGCACAATCATTGTGATCGTGATGTTGTTGCAAGGATTACGGCTCTATTCAATCGTCTACCGGGAAGGTCGCGCACGAACCTCACTAAACTCGACAAGGATCTAGTTGTGAAATGGTAAAATCTTAACTGAATGAACTATCGGAATTGAGTCTATTTTTATCGTGATTATATTTACTACGCCGTTGGTAGACTTGTTTCCCTGAGAATGTTGTTTACTATTGTGTAAAGCTTATTTGTGATTCCTTTTCGTGAGTGTCTCATGAATTTTGCTTCAAATGCAGCTTAACATAAAAGAAATAAGTAATGCCATTGACATCAAGAAAAAATGATCTGAAAGCTGATGGCACCTATT
Source organism: Nemotelus pantherinus (assembly GCA_963978885.1). NCBI lineage: Eukaryota > Metazoa > Arthropoda > Insecta > Diptera > Stratiomyidae > Nemotelus > Nemotelus pantherinus. The sequence continues at coordinate 99,348,285 of OZ022265.1, read as the reverse complement.
TGGGTGCCAAAGAGAAAGGAAGGCATCTGTTTTTATTAATTTATTTATATTATTTAAAACAGTGATTTTCAACATAGATTATCGAACCTTGAACGAAAAACCTATCATTCATTCAAACAAAACATTAAACACACTTTGGCAACTAATTTCTTTCTTTCATTTCACGTATCTTCTTTTCTCGTATTCGACTTTCTAGCTCTCTAGCATTATGACAGATAGAAGTTTTGAAAAATATATTATAAATAGCGTCACATAAAACGTATTTACGTTTGATGAAATAATTTGTTTTTCTTATAATATAGCGTTTATCAATTTTATCACAAAAGAGAGATTTAAGAATTTTCCGTTTTAATTTTAGATCTACGTTTATTTACTGTAAAAAGTGATGATTATGAGCTGCATCACATATTACTTTCGATTAGATAGAGATTAGATAAGTAAATTGGTAGCTAGTGATAAGCAACTTACGCGCTTCTAGATAGTGTGACAGTTTTATAGGCATATTAATGCTTATGTATTTTGTTTTCAAATATTTGTCATGTTGGAATCGGTAATGATGATAGTTGTTTTTTTGGATAGAGATGAATAACATATATTACATACTCCTTTTTTAACAGAATAACCATTGGATGTCTACCTTTTTGAGAAGCGATACATTTGAATTTTCTTATAAACTTACTTTTTTTTTATTATTCTCATAAATGTGGAATAGTTGCGACACTTGCATCATCACAAAGATCTTCTTGCAATCAGACAAACATTCCGATTCAAAGCATGATTTAAAGTCTGCATCAAGGCTGTTGGCGTCCATCGTTTTCTTTATTTAAGTGCTTTTAACTATGATAATGCCAAAGCTCAGAGAGCAAGATGCTGAATACGTTTCATCAAAAAGCAGAACTTGAACTCTTATTGCACATCAATGAGATTTAGATGTTTCGTTGATCAGTAGCCTGCTCTTTGTACGTAAAAGTCAGTTTCAAAAAATATTTCAAAAAACTTTTAAATAATAATTAAGTCAAAAATTTCAAATTCTCATTCAGAAAATAATACCGAAAAAAACAACAAAATAATATCATTGCAAAACAATACATTGTAGCTATTTGCGGCTACGGACAGCAGTAAATCTCAGACCCGGATCAAATTTATTTAACACTTCATTTACAATTAATGATTATGAGGATGGACCCTGATGTGACTTCGTTATCAATAAGCTGCTTTCCAAGTGCCTGGAAATATTCCAATCCATATATCAAGAGATAAATGTAATATTGAAAACTACCGCCCAATATGTATTCTTTCCACAATCCCAAAAATCTTCGAAAGCCTAATCACTGATCACATGACACCAATATTAAGACCATTAATTATTCCAAATCAGCATGGGTTTTCCAAAGGCATATCTACTATACTAATTTTCTGTTGTACTACTATTATATAACTACGAGCTTCGAGTCATATATTCAAGTCCATTCAATTTATACCGATTTAAATAAAGCATTTGACAAGATCAATTGGGAACTTTTAGATAAAAAACTGCTAAACATTGGAGTAGGTGGTATATTATTGTCCTGGCTAAGTGATTATATTCGTAATCGCTCTTTAATTATAAAAGTTAGTAGCCATCATTCAAATCTTATTTTTCCATCTCCTGGAGTACCACAAGGTTCGCACTTAGGTCCTTTGTTGTTTTTGATATTCCTCAACGATATATCGCACATATTTTCCAACGGCCAATATTTGTTATTTGCAGATGACCGTAAAATCTTCATAGCATAGCTTTACAGTCCGATGTATGCGTCTTGCAAGCGAATGTAGACAGGTTCTATGACTATTGTATTCAGAACTGATTAGAAGTAAATGTCAGGAAATGTCAATATATAAAAATCAATCGAACAAAGCAGAATTTTTCTCGTTGTTATATCATTAACATAGTTCCGCTTGATTGTGTAGAATCTGCTTAAATATCTCGAATCATACTAACGAAGTTTCCACACAGGCGACCAGATTACTCGGATTCCTAATTAGAAATACGCAGAAGTTTGCAAACATAAATAAATACATTGAAAACTTCACTTTCACTTATTAGAAGCAAACTAAATTATGCTTCAGTAATATGGAGTCCATATTATGAATGCTGGTATTCATCATCAAGTCCAACCAATATAACGTCCAACCCTCCAACCAATATAACGTCCCGTCCATAACGTCCAACCCTCCTCTGTAAAAAAAAAGGTTCGAAAACATGTCCATCTTCTGCACCAACATGAGTGGCATGCGACCTTAAGCTAACGACTTTTATACGTACATCCTTTCTTCAGACTTCAATATCGTAGCTTTAACTGAAACTTGGCTTTGCGCAAAGATATTGAATATATTAAAAATTAAATATTGAATACGGAACTATTTGATTCGCGGTTTTCTGTCTTCCGTAAAGATTGTCATGGAGTTTTACTCGACGCCCCGGTAAGTGGGGGCGTCTTGCTTGCCGTGCGCAGTTCGAATCGCATATCAAAAGTAATCATACCGAACACTGATAGCTTGAAACTTGTCTGTGCTCGTTTGGATTTGGGAATGGCGCAACTCTATTTAGCAGTTTTATATATCCCACCTAACTCAGCAACGATTTATTATGAGCAAGTACTTAATGCCACTCATTATTTATGTGACCTATTAGATGTACATGATGAACTCATCTTCATGGGTGACTTCAACCTTCCCCGGATTACTTGAAGCTTAACTGATGACGGCTTCACATTAGCCCCAATCTCCTGGTAATCGCCCATATGCCGAAGAGTTTATAAACCAAGTAAACAGCATTTTCAATAATCACGGAAAGTTATTAGATCTAGTTTTTACTTCAAACGCTTACTCATCCGAAGTCAAGCACTGTCCATCATCTCTTGGCTATTCAATACATCATGAACCAATTCTTATCATCTACGAAATCAATACATCTCTAAGTACTTCTTTACATAGCTCACCGTGTCAATTTAATTTTACGAAAGTCGTCTTAGATAAACTCAATGGTCCCATTGCGAAGTGTGATTGGTCCCCTGTGATGTTAGAAAAAGACATTAATAAGGCTGTGTACAATTTTCATTTAATTCTCTTCGGATGCTTTGCTCAGTTTGTACCAGTCTCTTTTCCTAACAATTGCAATAAAGTTCCATGGAAATCGAAGACAATACGCCACATAAAAATTTAAAATCTAAAGCTTGGAAAAGATATGTATCGTCTCGTTCTGTTTCTGACTTTTTGGTTGTTGTAGAGTTGAGAAATATTTATCAGTCCGAGGTCGAAAATTCTTACCAAATCACCTTAGAAATCTTAATTCTACTTTTCAGCAGCAGCCAAGAAGGTTTTGGAATTTTATTAATTCCAAGAGATACCACGATGGCTATCCCATCACGTTTAGCTCGGACGACGGCCACTTCCGATCCATGAACTATTAGCAATATTTTTGCTAATCATTTCCGTACCACATACAATACGGAACCTTCTACTAACACTAATAACTATAATAACTTGACAATGATCCCAGCATCTTCTTTGAGAATGAAAAATTTGTATATTGACGAAGATACCATTTTAGCGTTTTCCAGGAAGCTGGACAATAATTTGACACCAGGCCCTGACGGCATTCCTAATGTTATCTTAAAATATTGTTATTCCTCCCTGTCTCCTATTCTTGTCTACCTATTTAATCTTTCTCTGTTCCTCGTTATTTTTCCTAGTGGTCACACCTATTCATAAAAAAGGCGATAGAAATGTTGTAGGCAACTATCGTCCCATCGCAAAACTTCCATGTGTTGCTAAACTATTCGAAGCGATAATCAATAATGTTTTGGTGTTTCATAGCAAATCTATATTATCTCCTTTCCAATATGTTTTCATGAAAAGCAAATCCACAACTACCAACCTGCTTGAGTTTTCCAATAATGTTATTCCATCAATCGAGGCAGGACTTCAGGTAGACTGTATTTACACTGACTTCACGAAGGCTTTTGATAAGCTGGATCATTCCATATTACTGTATAAATTGTCCTCTTTTAACTTTCCTCAGCTATTTGTTTCCTGGATAGCATCTTATTTGAAATGCCGTACCCAATGCGTATCCTTCCGTGGCGCCCTTTTATCAGAAATTGATGTCATATCTGGTGTTCCTCAAGGAAGTCACGTAAGACCTCTACTTTTCCTTTTATATATAAATGACCTACCATCTGTCCTGAAACATTCGCCAATTTTACTATGTGCAGATGACGCCAAAATTTTTAAAAAGTTATCTAATACTCACGACTGCTTGGAACTTCAAGCTGACCTAAATAACCTCACGACTTGGTGTCACACTAACAAATTAGTCATTAATATTGACAAGTGTACCGTTGTTTCGTACACGCGTATAATTAATCCGTTGAGCTTTGAATACTCTTTGAATAGTATTCCCTTAAAGGCGGCTTTAGATATGCGGTGTTTGTCAAATACCGAGCACCTAGTTTGGCAAACTTCGCATGTGTGGTTGGGTTGCTCGCCTAGTGCTTGCCCTAGGCCAAGCACAAACATTCGGGTGCTCGCTATTCCCGTAGTTTGTCGAACTTTCAACTCACATCACAGTAGACGAGCACTGTGTCGGATCCCCGCAGCTCGTTCATCTTCCAGTTTTGGCGAACATTCGGCAATGCCCGAATGTCTAATTCACTGTGCTTGTCATTCCGCAAGCACCAAGCCAAATTACTTGACTAGGTGTTCGGTATTTAGCGAATAGGAGGTGTTTAACAAAAACCGCATATCTAAAGCCGCCTTAAGGTATTCTGCCAAATTACTCAATTTAGGAGTACTTTTAAATAATGTTTTTACTTTTTACGATCATATCAACGCCATCTTATTAAAAGCGATCCAAAGAGTTTCATGACATACAACTTACTAAGATTATTTTTGGTGCTTTAGTAAGACCGATACGTGAATATGCGTGTATAATTTGGGCGCCTTATCAGCAGGTGTATGTGGACCGTATCGAATCCAAAAGAGCTTAGCTAAAAATAGTAGTACATATATGAATTGTAAATAGAAGTTGAAAATAGTATAATAGGAATTGTTTGTCTGTTTTTATGCAATTTTACTAGTCTGTATTAGACGAACTTTTTGAATATAAGGGCAACTCTTCAGCATTGGCATCATTATAGGAAAAAAATTACTATTTAATGGACTTTTCATACTGTAGTTCTCCACTTAGGTTAGGTTAGGTTAACGTGGCTGCCGATCTTCAGAGGCCTGACGACCAGCACACATAGGCACAGAAGAGGCCCGTTGTGATACCACAATAATTTTAGTGACTCTCTTCTACTCACTAAAGTCAGGAAACCATTTGCTTCCTTTGAGAAACCGGACTATCCCCTTTAGCTCTACCAGGGACAGTTCCGTCAGGTTTGAGAGAAAGGGTGCACCAAGTGCCGCCAGTCTTCTCCTTGCCAAAGCCGGACACTGGCACATGAGGTGAAGGACGGTTTCCTCCTCATCCTCAGAGCCACAGCTCTGACAGAAGTCATTAAACTCTACGCCCAAACGTTGTGCATGCCGTCCTATGAGGCAGTGGCCCGTTAGAACGCCCACAGTGCAACGAAGGGCGCTTCGAGTTAAGCCTAAAAGTTGCCTGGTGCGATGCGCATCCATGGATACCCAGGACTGCCTTGTTATCACACAGGAAGATTCATCTGCCCAGGACTTCTTAGCGTCCTCAAGATATTTTTGCCTTATGGCCAGTTTGACCGATGTCATCGGTATACCTATTGAAAAGGAGCAAGAGACCTCAGGTAGCAAAGTTCCAAGCCTTGCTAGCTCATCGGCCTCACAGTTGCCCTGAAAACCCCTATGTCCAGGTACCCAAATCAATTGAACAACCGAATGTCTCGACATCTCCCTAAGAGATGCACGGCATTCAGCAACAATCCTGGACATTGTACAAGGACCAGCAAGGGACTTAATAGCCGCTTGGCTATCTGTGAAAATACCAATATTGACCCCGAATATTCGATTACACAGAAGCCAGTCGACTGCCTGATAAATAGCCACCACCTCCGCCTGAAAGACACTACAGTGGTCTGGTAGACGGAGGGACAGCTTGAGATTCAGCTCATCTGAGTATACACCACTCCCAACTCTATTGTTTAGCTTTGAGCCGTCAGTGTACACATGGATAAGCCCATTATCAAGGGTGATACCATCACACCATTCCTCCCTGCATGGAATGCGAGTTGTAAACTCCAAATCCAGTATGCATTGAGGGGCGTTGTAGTCAACAACCGCTGGTGCGGGTACTCCCTCGACCAAGATCCTCGCATGACCGAACTCTGTCCTATTCCATGCTGAGATACAGTTTAGTCTCACAGCAGCAAGATTAGCTTGCTGTGAGATCAGTAGGTTGGTTGGAAGCCAATGTAGTAGCACAAACAGTGCCTTAGTAGGAGTGGAGCGGAGCGCTCCAGTTACCTGTAGTGCAGCCATTCTTCGCACTTTTTCAAGCTGCCCTTTGCAGGTAGCCTTAAGAGCAGCCTGCCACCAGAACGCCACCCCAAACAACAGAATTGGTTCCACCACAGCAGTGTAAAGCCAAGCAACAGTACGAGGCTGCAATCCCCAACTCGCCCCTATGGCCCTTTTGCAACAGTAAAGTGCGTTGAAAGCCTTCCGAGCTCTTTCCGCCACATTGTACGTCCATAGTAACTTCGAGTCAAGGATCAGCCCTAAGTATTTGACCTTCTGGCTCAAGTTAATGGAGACCCCATTCAATTTGGGTAACTCAAAATCAGGAACTTTGTACCTCCTTGTAAACAGCACTAGCTCCGTTTTATTAGGATTCACATTCAAGCCGCACTCACGACTCCAACGCGAAATTATGTCAAGAGAGTGATTTAACCTCTCCGATAGCGTAGATAAATACTTTCCCGACACTGAAACAGCTATGTCGTCTGCGTAAGCAATCACTTTGCAGCCGGCGCGGTCCAGCTTCCTTAGAAGAGTATTCACCGTGATGTTCCACAGCAGGGGAGAGAGAACTCCACCCTGAGGTGTGCCCGTGCTGACTCCTCGTCTTACGCTGGCATTACCCAGCGTAGAGATTACAACTCTACTTTTGAGAAGCTGCACAATAAAAGCAACCAACCGTTCATCCACATGCAGCACCGAGAGAGCCTCAACAATTGCGTTAGAATTAACGTTGTTGAAGGCCCCCTCGATGTCCAGGAAGACAGCAAGCGTGTATTCCTTTAGAGCAAGAGATTTCTCTACTTGCTCAATAAGGACGTGAAGAGCGGTCTCAACAGACTTACCTTTGGTATAAGCATGCTGCGACTGCGAGATCAGCATAGGATCGATTGATCTTTTAATATGGTAATCAATTATCCTTTCCAAAATCTTTAGCAGGACGGAGTTAAGACTTATTGGACGATAGTCCTTCGGCTTAACATGCGTAACTTTTCCTGCTTTAGGAATAAACACCACTCTGGATTCCCGCCAGCTGGTGGGAACATACGAGAAGCGTAGACAAGCGTTATAAATCTCCCTGAGCCAAGGTAGCGATACTTCCATGGACTGCTGAATGTCAGCCGCAAGGACGCCATCAGGGCCCGGGGACTTAAACGGTTCAAATGAGTTAATGGCCCACCTCAGTTGAGAATTTGATATTCTGAACGGCGGGATTGAACTGTAATTTTGCTCCGTCTGACACGCCACTTCTAGAGGGCAATGATTGCCCGGAAAGTGTGCGTCTATCAGTACTTTGAGAGTATCTGCGCTCGAACTAGTCCAAATGCCCTCAGGATTCATGATGCACCCCATAGCTTTTGGTGTCGCGCTTAAGACCTTACGAAGGCGATTTGCCTCGCTGAGACTCTCCACGTTACCACAGAAAGATCTCCATGAGGACCTCTTTGCCTTACGTACGGCATACTTAAAAGCCTTAAGCTTCGTTTTATACATCGACCAGTCATTAGATCTTTTTGAGCAATTGAACTCCCTCCTACATTCTCTTCGCAAGGTACTGATCTCCTTATTCCACCAGAGGGGCTTGGGATTTCCCCTGCCCGTGGGTGGCTTGCAAGCTTCCCTAGACGCGAAGTTGAGAGAACTAGTAAGGGTGTCAACTGCCTTATCCAGTTCATGATAGCAGTCAATGCTCTTAGGAACAATTTCCAGTGAGGATCGAATTAGAGACTTAAAAAGCTTCCAGTCCGTCCTCTTTCTGTTAATAAAGGCTACCTGCTCGGCAGAGCTGCGGCCAGCCACGTTGTACGATATGTACCTGTGATCAGAGTAAGAACACTCTTGTAGAACCCTCCAGTCACGGAGAAGTTGCGAGTGCCGCCCACTAATCAAGGTAACGTCAAGCACCTCCCTTCGGTTTGAGGTAAGGAAGGTCGGTTCGCTGCCAGTGTTGGCGATGAAGAGGTCGTGGGCAAGGATGAAATCAAGAAGTTCCTCGCCTCGACCATTTGTATTGGAGCTACCCCATACTTCGTTATGAGCGTTAGCGTCAGCTCCCAGTATCAGCGGCACACTTGTTTTCCTGGCTTCAGCCACGATCCCCCTGACAATGTCGCAGGGAGGGCTAGTGCCATGATCATGTGCCATATAGCAAGAAGCAAACCAGCATGGTCTTTGGTCGCACTCCACTGCAACAGCCATGTTATCCTTGTCACAGAAGTGATGTAATACAAGGACATTTATGGTTTTCCTGACAAGAATACAGGCACGTGGCTTACAAGAGCCGTCAGGTGTTATCAGTCTGTATTCATTGGTGCGTAACCCGCAAACCCGGTTGTTAACAACCCATGGTTCTTGGATGAGAATTAGCTCCTCCTCTGTCCTAGACAGGCGGAGTAGCAGGGCAGCTGATGCTGCTATGGAATGGTGAAGATTCACTTGGAGTACCTTCACCATTTATGAGCTAGTTAATTAGGGTTAGATCAAGGTCCTCCCCCTCGGACATAGAAGCCGTCCCAGCCTCTTGCTCTGCGCCCAGAGTCATGAGGTCCAGGCAGCCACCCAAATCGGAGGCAGTTCCGACACTAACCCCATCGGCAAGGAAGGATTCCAAATCCGATTCCTCATCAGATTTCTCCCTCAGAGAGATATCAGACCCTTTTTCAGGTGGCTCCACTGTCGTTTGGGTCACCATCTTTGGGTCAGGCTCGGCAGGTATCGGATCTCCCGAAGCAGAGCTCTTTGGCCTGTCGCTTCGATAGATACGTAGGGCCAGTTTTTCGACCCCGTACCTGATGATGCCCTTTCGAGCATCCAATGCCGGCAGCGCCTTATCGTTGATGACGAAAAGGGCTTCCCGCCGATTGTCCACCGGCTCACCAATCTTCACAACCCTCCAATCCTCCGTAGGAAGATCAGGGTTGAAAAGCCGAATAATGTCCAGGACCTCCACTGGATCCGAATGGAAAGCAGGAATCCATGTCCTGCATCTTGGCCGACTGGGGATCTCATCCTTGGTCACCACTTTAATCTTGGCGCCTGGCCAGAGTTCCCCCAGCTCGGAGATAGCCTGCTTGTAGAAATCGGCCGATCGTTGGTCTCCACACGCGACCAGCCTGATTCCCTTGTGCCAGCCCGCGTCATTCACCGTAGGTGGAGGACCCGAGCTAGCCTTCTGCAGCTTACAGCAGACTACGAAAAGAGCCTGCCTTATCTTGAGCCAGTTTTCGGAGGAGATGATTCCATCTCCCTTGCTGGCATCAATTACAGCCCAGACAAGGCACTCTTTGGCCATTTCATTAAACGGCCGAGTTATCCCTGAAGGGCTGGTTGTTGTCTTCTGCTTTTTGCAGTCCTGCCTGCCCTGGTACTTCTGCTCAGCCGACCTCTGTCGTTTCTGAGTTGTACCTGCAGGATTTAGAGGGAGCGGGTGCTCCCCAGTGTAGGATTTTGCCCATTCAAGGGACTTTTTGTCCTTGTCGGACATTGTGTCAGGGGAGACGTTTTGAAATTTCCTCAGAACTTTGAAGGCTGCCCTTCTAGTTCCGTAAGCCCGAGATGATTTGGCAGAGGAGCGTTGCGTGCCTGAGGAGGAGGTGGCACCGGAGGTAGCACTTGTTGACGGACGGGTTGGCTCATTCGCCACTACCTTCCCGTCACACTGGCCACAAATGGGCTTCGTGGCTTTCACAAGGCCAGGCTTGGTGACCAGAGCCCCGGAAACGCCGGAAACAGGGGTTGAGGAAGAGCTGATTGGCCGTGGAGCTGGCTCATTCGTCATGTCTCCACAGCCTTCTGCAAGCTTAGTCGCTGTGCCGGTAGCCATTGGAGCTGACTCATTCGTCATGTCTCCACGAACTACAGCAGCCTTAGTCTCAGTCTGCAGAGCTGGCTCATTCGCCATATATCTACTCCCTGCGACTTTAGCTGCAATCGCTGACACAGCCATTTTTGTCCCCCCCTTCACATAAGGGGTTGGATTAATTTTGTTGTCAGGCTTTTGCCTGACGAGTTTTGGTTTGTTATTATTGTTTTTTCTATTCATTTTATAAGGGTCCCCACTCAAAGCCGCTATCCCAAGTCCGATTGTGTAGTCACCTTTAATGATCCCATGGTAATCTAATGCAAGCAGGGCGGCCATGCGAGGGTTGCCACCAGCCCTTATGGGGACAAGTGGTCAGAGCCGGATCGGTGCTAATCAGGAGTCCAACTCAACTGAACCTACACCACCAACTTAATGGCGACGAGACGAGAGAACGTACTAAGAGGCCTGCCAGGGTTTTAACGGGACGGAGATGGTCGTATTAACCCGGAGCCGTTCACGAAGCGGATTTCACTCCGTCGCTACCGCGCCTGAGGACGACTAGGTCCGGAATGCTACGACCACCAGCCCAAGTGCAACAACGAGTCGTTAGACAAAGAGAAGTCCGAGGACGAAAGCGGTCGTGATAATGAAGTGAGTCTAGATCATTTAGCGTTACCCAGGATGCACCGCGAGGAGGCGATCTAGTTTACATCCCCATCTTCAGCATTGGCATCATTATAGGAAAAAAATTACTATTTAATGGACTTTTCATACTGTAGTTCTCCACTTACAATAAACATAATTCCGTTGAAAAATCTTCACTTACATTTATTTGGCAGAGAAAATCTAAGATGATTGGCACATTCAAGTTAAAAAGAGGAGCTTTATAATAGAGTTGTATGTAGTATTGCTCGATGCAAAAAGGCTCAGATGATTCTGTCTGTCAGGAAAAATTGGGAAAGTATTCAAGTCTCAAACATTTTGTTAAACAATTTTCGGGAACACCTTATCAGGAAGCAGTAAGCTTAGCTATACAAACCTAAAAGTTAATTAATGAGCTCTGCTATCGCTTTTTGTATGTACGGAGGTCATTTTTCAAATCGAAAATATAGTAATTCAGTCGGTTCGTAAAAAATATAAATTTGAAAATGGGGCACAGGCAAGCAAGGAATTTCAAGGAAATTCATTCAGGCATTTGGGTATACAAAAAACTGTAGAGAAAAAAATAATCGTCGCGTCAACAAAACAATTAACTCTATCTTGAAATCATTCGTAATTTGGTATATAAAAAGGGATAGTTCCGCGGTTTCCCTATGAATATTGACATAAGTTGTGAACCCCCATAAAATTTCACTCGCAAATCAGCAAAAAAAAATATATATTACTCTTTGAATGGAAGAGCTTTCAGTAGGTTTGTAGGAGGCAATCAAAAAAAGATAACACATCACCGCCGCCGATAACACATCAGCTTTAAAAATGGGTGTGCGTAATTATCGAACAAACAGTGGCCAGAATTACGTCAAACTGAAAATTATCCAATAATCAATCGATAAAAGATTGGAAACGAAGGAGATTCATTGCGGAAATTTTGAATGATCTAGACCCGATTGACAAAAGAGTAAAACTCGAAAGAATCCGTTGAGAAATTAAAGTGCCTTCATGTTTCGAATCCACCAAGAAAAACCTTAAAAGCATTACACTGAAGATGCACTTCAAATATGGAAAGTTTACTCAATTGACTCGGCCAACTGGTAAGTAGCAACTTCGTTTGTTTTGGCCAACCGACTATGTATAAAAAATATTTGAAACATGCACTATCTACCCCATAAAATTTCACCTCTTCGAAGCACTTCACTTTGCAGTATTCAAATATTTTCACAGTTCAAATACTAGTAGAATCCAAACGAAGTAGCATTAATGAAAGCAATATTCAGAAACTCAATATTTCCAAGGATTTTTGAAGAGTCCATACTTGTTCTTCATTCGATTCCTTGCCAACGACAGCCGCTCGTGTTAAATGATTGCAAACATCTCAATTAGTTTCCAGTTTCCACCTGGTCTGAAATTATGAGTTCAGATTTAGCATCCATCACGTAAACGAGCACTCTTATTGCCGTGACAGCCTTTTGAGCTCATATCCGTTTGCCGACAGATACAGACAAGATTTCATCATCAGTTATTCAGAGGTCCTGAAGACGTTGTGCGTGGTAGTACTATGTTCTCATAACTGTAGTTGAGTCGTTATTCTGGAGTGCGCTTGATCGTAATGAAATTTGATGCTCGGTAAAATCAACGAACACTCTCGAATCCGACAGGCGTGAGAGGTAGGGTGCGACTTGTAAATGATTGCGTTTATTAAATAAATTTGTCATGGAGCTTTTGATGTCCTTCATGTGAACTTATGAGCGAAGTAGATAAAATAAGTACAAAGTTGTAAGTGCTCATGTAATTTAAATCTAGTTTCTGCTCAGAATAATTGATTACAAATGCGTAATCATACGTAAGTGCGTGGAATATATAAGACAGATAGATATCCTGTAAATAGTTAATAGGTTCAGAATATAGCTTTCATATTCAAGTTATCGAAATAACAAGGCACTTTAAGTAAACATAAATTTATCTTTTACACGAATTTCATAAAATTAATTTGTGTAATTTTGAAAAATGCATTTCTCTATTTAAGGCAGATTAATTATATCTGAAATCCTTATATGTCAGCTTGTTGTACTCAAATGTAGATAAGTCAATATTTTAACGCTTAAGGCCGGCGATACATGTAAAATTTTCAAAAATTCGAGTTTCATTTTTTTGCATAAATACTTAAATTAACATCTAAAAAATAAACGTACTGAAGGATTTCTATATGGGCCTTGAATCGCTGATTAGTTGGTAAGTCGCTCTAATCATAGAGTTTCTGTGTGTCAAAACTACGCGTTTTTCTCGAAGCGACTGTTTTTTTTTAGATTGGTGGGCAAGATCACTCAAAAAGTTCTTGGCACACGTTTTCTTTATAGTATAAGCTTCTAGTTGAACTCAACAATGCCAAAAAATGTTCTAAATTTAGCATTTTCGACCCAAAAACTGTCGAAAAAAAGGGTCAAAAATCGTTCTTTTTTTTATGAGGCGTGCTAGTTCACAATTTTTTTACTTTATTTTTTTTCTTGGTTCAACTAGAAGATACATGTTTAATAAACACACTACAGCCCATTTTTTTGATTTCAAATTGCTGTAACTGATGCTAAAAATCCCGCCGATTGATGCCTCTCGCCACGAGGATCTCAGGAGATTGGTTACTACGGCAGCTATTATGAAACAAACAATCAAAAAAAATCAGATTCTTATATTTTAATATGTAATGAATAAACACGAACACTTTCAAAACGATTCATTTATTCCTTCTATTTTAAATAAGCCTCGGAAAAACGGTCTAAATTCAGGCGTTTACATGTATCGGCGGCCTTAAGTGCAAAACAATTGCGTGTGTATTATGTTACATAAATACTGAAGAAAAAAAATTTTATTCTATATTACACTAGCGAACCAACTTTCAACTTATGCATTAAGCATCTACCATAAACAAGCGTTAGAAAAGTGTAAAAAAATCTTAACATTTGAGAAAACTTTCTGAAATAAAACGATGTCGAAAATCGGTTAATAACATCGTCAAGCTACCACCAATGCAAAAAAAACACCCTTGAACAAAGCCACATAGCCTACCAAACAAATTGAAAACCAATAAACAGGATTTCTTTAAAGGCATTAGCCTAAAAATTTCTGATGAATAGACCCGAATAAAAGAGTTAGCGTGACCTGAAAGTATTTTCTTCCGACTTCTAAGAAAATTGGTTGCATCAAAGAAAACCATATTGGACCCGAAATCACGTCGGATAACATCAGAATCTGTCGAAGTGATTTGAAAAGAAAGTAGCATACCGCTGAGCTTTCAATTATAGGGACCGATTCTAATACGTGACAATGTGAAAAATTCGAATACATGCATTGATTTAATGGAATGATTTCAAACTTTATAGCATCTCTTATATATACAGGAAGCAGAACCAAAAAAGTACATTTTGAAATGGTTTCTTGTCGCGTTTGTCAATCGATTAATTTATTTGAAAGCATTGTTGGCATGGTTGTTGGCATACATTTTTCGTCAATGTATGTAAACACGTTGAATCCATATGTATTTTTTCATTTTGATAATAAGTTTAGGGTAAATTGAAATGCCTTACAAGTTTCAGGGAATAAAGTTAGAGAAAATAAATATTTAGCTTATTTTTAATGATATATTTCCTAAGCATTTGAAAAAAGATTGCTTTTATGTTTTTACTCACCAGCAGTTATAAAAAGAACAAGAAAGATTGAAATAACAAAAACTGTCGCGCTAAAAAGCCAATTTTCAAATGCTAAATTCTAAATGACCTTCAGACGCACATAGGCACAAAACAGACCCGTTGTGGTTTCTCCCCATATTCACTAAAATCACGAAACTATCTGCTTCCTTTGATATACGCCATTAGTCCACTTAGGTCAACCAGGAATATATTAGGCAGGTTTGGGAAGACGAGTGCCATTGTCCTCTTGCCAGCACCGCGCAATGATACATGAGAGGGAAAACGGATTCTTCCTCGTCCTCCGAGCTACAGATCCGATAAAAATCGTCGAAATCTGCGCCCAGCAGTTGTGCGTGCCGTTCTGTGAGGCTGTGGCGTGTTGAATGAGGATGAAACCTATGTTGTGTTATTTTTAATATTGACTGAAGTGAAAATAAAATATATAATTTTTTTACCATAGCTTATAGGCTTCTGGCACTATGTATATAGCCGATAAAATATAGCGCCAGTTGCCATAGTACATGGCGGCTGGTGACTTTGCACAATACATTGTGTCTTGACTGTAAGCCGATGATACAATATGACAATTGAAGCTATATTACATAGGTCATGCTGCGCCATGTTACATAAGAGATCGCGCAATGCAGATTTTGTCATTTTGGGGCCCAGAACCATGTTACATAGCTCAAAATTTGATGAATATCACGTATGGTATCATAAATAATGTGCTATGTTGCATAAAAATAGGCACTATGAGAACTTTTTTCAGCCAAAGCGCTCAATAAAACTTTATTAGAATAAAGAACATTTTAGGTAGGGTTAACCCTATCATTGTGTCAATCACTGATATGCGATATAACATATAATAACGCGTGCAGCGATTAGTGAAATTAAAGAGGACCTTGGCAGAGCACCTCAACTAAACCGAAGCCCAGCAGAGAGCCTACCAAGTGGTTTGAAATGGCAAAAAACCATCAACAAGGGCAATGCACAAAAAAAATAAGTCATTACCTCTGGAGCAGGGTGCCCTAGAAATGGCCGTGAAGGCCCCTAGGCCGCCTTAGCGAAGCAACCTTTAACCCAACCCCGACGGTTGCCGGTGTGGCACTTTACTAGTTATCAGCGGCTGGAGTGGGTCAAGATGGGGTTAAAGGACCAAGTGCAGCACTCAGACGTGGGCTGACCAGCCAGACCCAGCCGAGACGTGACAAAGCACGTATGCTAGCAAAAAGAAGAAACCTAACCCCTAATGGTGTTGGGACCATGACCCCTGATGGTGGTAGAGATATGCTACACATTGACTCTGGCCTAAAAAGAGTGGCCGAAGTCCATCCCTATAAATAGGCCACCTAGTACAACGTGGACTCTGAAAGACAGAAGTTCTTATGGGTTTTGAATAATAAATATCGGAACTTCATGATAATGTTATATACATGACAAGTGTACTTCCGTATTGTTTTCTTTTTTGGCAAGAACACTGAAGCGCGATGGACTTTAAATTCTCCCTGCCATTCCAAAAGTATAAATAAAAAAAGTATAAATTCAATAAGATAGAACAATATGTCATACAACGCATCAGTCTATCGATTTATTAAACGAAATGTTTGATGGTCGCATTTTAACGAAAAATGGAAAAGTCGATTAACTACCTCGCTCATACGATATCAGACCATTCGAATATTTTCTGTGTGGCCACGTGAAAACATAAGTTTATGCGGATATACCAGCAACGATTGAGCAATTGAGATTTTGACCGTAACTCTTGAAGGAGTTGTTAAAAATTGGACCGATGGTATGGGATTTGTGAAACGGAGTCGCCCAAAATTGTTTTTTAAACACTAAATCCCATTAATTTTTCTATCAAATAAAATGATTGATATAGATGCATTACCAATTTTTATGTTTTTTATCTATAAAAAACAGTCCACAAGCCCGAAAAACACTCTTTACTTTACTACAAATCGTTAGTCTAGCCTTTGGTAGGCCAGAAACATAAATATTAAAAAGAAAAGAGCCTGAAGAATATCTTTGTTTCTTTTATGGAAATGAAAGCTACTCTGTCAGATAAAAACTGTGAATAAATCCAATGAGTTTATCAGGGAACTCCATTGTCAAAAGGCTTTTTCTAGGTCAACCAGGCAAGCCCCTACAAAGTCATTATCAAATAAGTCTGTGGTAATTTTTCTGTAAAATAAAGATTCTGCTCTATGAGAGTTTTACTCTCCAAAGTGAATAAAGTATCAGCTTGTAATGTGTGGGGTCCCTGGCTCGAATTCAGGTTCAGACGAGAGTTCGCGCACCGAGCTTTGAGTTCTCCTAGCTCTCAATAGGTACCTGAGTTAATCAAGGGTAAAGTGAGTCGTAGAAATAATCACTCCACACTCATATTCACCTGCCAAAATTGTTACATCATACAAGGGTTGTCGTAGGATTACTTAACATTCTCAAAAAGTTGTCCTAAATTAGAGAGAGTGCAAATTATTCCGTTGTCCACGAGTTCTAGAGCACTAAATTTCTTCACTCCAGGAAATACCTTAGTGATCTTCTATGACTTGGGAAAGTATGACAGATTGATACAACTGTTAAACATGAGAAAAAAACTCCAGCAGAGCTTTTTAGGTGTATGATTCGAAATATTATCTAGGCCTGGTGATTTTTTTAAGTTATCTGTTTTTTCGAGTCACCTGACTTTACTAGACAAGTCGATGATACGGGGCTGATAAATTGCTTGGTCTAAAGGTTCATCGGATAGATTGCCTTCATTAAACATAGTGAGCTGATTGCCTCCACTGTGGTGGCATCTTGATGAAGAGGTATTTTGCGCTGTACTTCGTATTCTGAAAACTATATTAAACAAAAACATTTAACATTCCGAAAGGATAGTAAAGTCATTTACAAGATTGCAGAATGGTAGAAAAAAGTCTAGAACTACAGAAAATTGTTGAAAGGTTTGTTCACTGGGCTTCATAACTGCACATTTCCACCCAGTCAAAGGGTGATGTATGAAAGTTTTTTAATTTTCTGTTCCCCATTTCAAGACCCGCGCAAATGATCCTAATTTAATCGAAATCAGTCTGAAACTATTCACTAGTGTTTGAATCTTTCACATACTTCCACAAACTTCAGTTTTCTGCATTCGCCAAAAAGATCATCATCTTTTATGATTCCGTAGCCCTCAAACCCGACCTGGTGTCTTGCTCTGAAGCGTGTCTCAGAAATGAAGAAAATACCTAAAAATATATCCATTAGATATACTGGTAAGAATTTCCGCTTGTGCAAAAGTGCAAGCGTGCATATATTTAAGATTGATTAGTAACAGTAAGATGGATATTTCAAGAGCTATTAGTTCCTTTTAATTCTGAAGTCCAAATATGCCAATTTCTTCTAGTTCTTCTGAGAATTTAGTGTTTTGAATTCCGGCAAAATGTATCAACTTTTTTGATAGCGGGAATATATTACAGCCAAAAAGGATTTAATAATCAGTGCCCCAGAAAGAATTTGTTCTTAGGGAGCATTAGTTGGTAAGTGATGTCCAGTTTACTGAAGATTGCATTGCGTTTCCGCTGAGTAAGAAGGCAAATGTGACCCTTTCTATGAATATTTTTAGACCGCCTTTTTTGCAACTTGCTTTTGCTTCTAAAGAGCTTGATTTTCTTGTTTCTTTTAAAGTTTTTCACATCCTTAACGGCTAGCACTTTGTCATCTTCCGAAATTCTTGCCGTAAATAGTTTCTTTAGGGGAGTTTCAATCGTAACACATTCATTCGACAGATGTCTTCCCTCACATTTTATGCAGCCAGGATATAATATAAACAACTGTTTTTTACCTACTCAAAAGTTGTATATCCAAACAAGAAAATTATTGACATTATATTTTCTTCTAGTTAACTTGTGTTTTTTTAAAACTTTGATGTACTTGTGTTTGTGAAGATTTTTGGAACGTGGTTAAAATCAATAATATTTGTGATAGTGTATACACTTTACTTAGTCTATAACAAAATAAGATGCTTCCTGTGTCGAAATAAGTTGATAATTATCTTTTAACTTTACCTTCTTTGAATTTTAAATTTCATCATCCTTCACATATTATTAATTTCAAAATTTTCTTTACAGCTTTGACGTCGAAAATGGCCAGGGTGCAAGATCACCGCTCGAGGGCGGTTCGCCAAGTGCCGGTTTGGTTCTACAAAATCTACCGCAACGTCGCGAATCGTTCCTGTATAGATCGGACTCCGATTTCGAAATGTCACCGAAATCTATGTCGAGGAACTCGAGTATCGCCAGTGAAAGGTAAATAAATCAAAACACAAATTTCGTTACTCATTTCGAAACACTTCAATGCATATTCCTTTGAATCATCTAAAATTATCTGTTCATTGAACTATATTCACCATGTGATTGCTTGAAAAGTATTGATTGATTTTATTTCATTTATAAATGCTCTCTAAATTGATTTTCCTTTTCAGTGTAATATTCTCTCCTATTTGTATACAAAACGTAAAGTGAATTTCTGTTTGATGTAAATTATATGTATGTGCACAGGCATTTCATTCGCAAAGGTATTGCCATAGGCATGTTTTCAGAAAAGCAAATCGATTCAACATTCATATTTACCTCATACTCGTACGATGTTATTTTACTCAGAATGTTACTCTATATCTTATTATTGAATTTATATTGAATCGAATCAGTCATTTTAAGTAAAAAGACAGTTTACACTGTACCTCGGAAGTATTTTAATGAATTTATGAAGGGTTTGAATTATTCGATGGAATTACAAAGTATCAAACTGTTAAAGAGTTAAAATTAGAATAAATTTCGCAGAGATTTTTTTTCTTGCTTTACCAAAATTAGATAAAATCAATAAATTTAAAGCTTATAAATTAATATATCCAATAATAAGTTTACAATTCAACTAAAATCAAACGGGGAAATTATGAACAATTATGTATAAAATTACCACTCTTATACTTTGCCCTGTGAAATGATATGTTCCTTCTGGAAAAAGGATCTGGAACCAAAATTATGTTTAAAAATATTATTTTTGAGAAGAAACATTAATTTGCATTTGGATTTTTGAGCGTCGTTAAAATGACTTCAAATTCTGAGAGTTCAAGTGTCATACGTAACACCTCTCGGATTAATTGCATCCAATTTTGTGAAATATTCCAATCTCGTTCACCTTTGGATGGAATTCACATCTGAACCCGTAAAAAAAAATAACATTATTATCCTACTTTTTGCTCGCAATGTTTTATTCGAATCACATATCCTTCGCACTTTATATTTCGCACCCAGATCCACACAATTTGTACCTGGCACTTCATTCACTGTATCTCTCATCATTTCATTACATTCACGGTAATATTCACTTCAATTTCGTTTTATTACGGAGATCATATTCTCTTCCATTTATACATTTTTAAAATCGAATTCCACAGGACAATTTCAATGCATACATACATACATACATATAAGAAAAAAATTATAATGAAAAAATATTGGGGCCGGAAAATGTAAAACGTAAATTTACTTTAAAATTAAAGTATAACGTTTCGATGAATGTAAACTCGACAAATGGAATTTAATTTCAAAGCGATGGAACAAACATGTATTTACATGTGGCATTCTCGGAAATTTAATTCATTAAGGCCACATGTGAATATCATTTTCCAAGTGAAATTGATCTAGGAGTGAAAATGGCGTAATGTTGTAATTCAGATTACGTTTCTCTCACTCTGCCATTTGCACATACATACCTGTTATTGTAAGAGACGGTATTAATTTCAATGTGATGAAATTCAATATTTAAATATTTTGCGAAGTTTCATTTCGAGAAATGATGTTTTTTGGGAAACACTTCGGCTTCTATTATTTTGCACTAAAACTTGTTATCAAATATTGGTTAATGTAATAAGTATTGAGAGATTTTTGTCATTTTTTAAGCGTTTGTATTCAAAATTAATTTGATTTCAATACATATTAGCCATTATTGCCATTTTCGCGGCAGAGCCATAATCACATCAAAATAGAACTTCTATGGCTTATCGACAAAAAATTTGTCCAAGCGACTTTTACAGTCTTTTTTTAAAGGCAGCTTTAAGACCATCAACGAAGATTTGCAGAGGTCGAAACAAATAATAAGCCGAAGGTGCAAGGTCTGGGCTCTACGGTCAATTAATCAAAACTCCAGTCAAAGTCCGGCAATTTTTGCCGCGTCGTTATCATATTGGGAGTCTCGTGTTATCATATTGGAAGACAACATTCTTTTTATTGATCCATCCTGGCCATTTATTTTTGATTGCTTGCTCTAATCTGGTTAATTGTTAACAATAGAGAGCAGAGTCAACAATTTGACTAAATTATAGCATCTCATAGAAAATGATTCCTTTCCAATATCACCATATACTTAGCATAAACTTATTTGGCGTCAATCCTGGCTTTGGATTCATTTACGGTGTTTCATCTTTCTTTGACCATGATCTTCTTCAAACAATCTTCAGTAGCGATTCTCTGAAGGAAATTTGGTTAATCAAATTTTTCTCCGGTCATTTATGTGACATCCAAACATCGAGATTCTTTGTGTACGCAGCATTTTTTTCATTTAGGATGACATCTATCTCCTAACACCTTATATGGCGGTCTTCTTCAATCATTTGCATGATTTTTCGGTGATAAGTCAACCAGAATGAGGTTTATCTTTCAAATCGAAATTTCCAAGCGAAAAACCATTTGATAAAGCATATTCACCGTTAGAAACACCAATTTTTTCCAATTCTTTCTGAAACTTCATTAATTATCACACTAATATAACTTTTGATACGATTGACGACACAAAATAACTGTTTGCATGAAATTTGTAGACTGAAATTTCACCTTACAAATACGCGCCAGTGTGATACAATCTGATTAGTGTTGCCCAATAATAGGTGACATCCAACACCATTTAGTGACAAAAATTTCTCAATACTTCTTAACATTAAGCAGTATTAGAAAATTTTAAACCGGTTAAAAGCATCAACAGAGAATAATCATGTCAACCGTATTGAAAAAAGGAGTCTCGAGATAAACTCGTTTAAGGATTTGAACAAAGTCTCAAGCAGTTTAAGGCATATAACGGTACGCCATAGTTACATTTTGTTAATAGGCGATTCCTGGTCCATACATTGGCCCTCTGTAACTTCCAAATGTGAATTTTCCGAAGTTCCTTCTGCTAAACGCGCAGTCATAGCTTCCTTAAAAGCAGCGGAAGCTCAGAGCGATCCGTCTGACTTTCGTTCGCCATCAGACGAACCTATAATCTTCTGGACCAATATTTATTCCCATGACACACATGATTTTTAGAATTGGTTAAAAGCTTT
Source organism: Nemotelus pantherinus (assembly GCA_963978885.1). NCBI lineage: Eukaryota > Metazoa > Arthropoda > Insecta > Diptera > Stratiomyidae > Nemotelus > Nemotelus pantherinus. The sequence goes on along the minus strand of OZ022265.1, from coordinate 99,326,309 downwards.
CATTACAAATGCAAACAGCTATACAAGTTCCTATGTCAATAGTTTTGGTGCAAGGTACAGATTAATAAAATCAACGATTCATTATTATTTGGAGTTTCTGAGTCCAAACATCGGAGTAATAAGCTTTCTAAAGACAAACTTTCACATATTGGATTGATAACTTTTAACATTTTGTCACTAAGACCGGGATTCTCGTGGAAATAGTCTTCTAATGTATCATTTTGCCATTTAGTTTTTTTTACCATTTACTTTTGAAGTCAAAATTCAGAGAAAAAGAACTGAAATCTGAAGCAGTTCGCAAAAGCTCATGAAAAGTATGCCGGAAAAAGACTGAAGCTATTCTGGGTAACAACAGCGATTTTACAGTGATCTAGATGACAGAGACATAGTACTTTTCAATAACTTTCACGTATAAAAAGAACGGAATAAAAGTATCTTATTGATAAAAAAAATCAAAGATATGCTTTTGTTGAACAGACACTACACTCCAAAAAAATTTTGGTTTAATTTTACCCTTATAATAGTAGGGAACTGGTTTCCTACTATTAAAGATGTAAATTTGCAAAAGTGCGTACAGAGAATATTTTACATCTTGAATGTGTAATTTGTTTTACGAGCAAATCGTGTAATTTTACCTTAAAAAGTCGTAAATTTAGGACGAAAACGCATGAAATTTATGTATCAAAGGCTACTTTTTACGAGTCTTTTAGGGTAATTAGCGCAATTTATTCGTTAATGTCCATAAAAATGTTTGAAAAAACGATAATAAAAGATGCGTTTTTTGCACTCTTGGGCAGGTTTTAGGTAACTTACCCTGCCCAAGAATGCAAAAAACGTACCTGAAGAATATATTGTCAAACAAATGACATTAAAAGGTATTTATTGCGAACAATTTTAGGAAGTTTGCACTACTGAAGCAGGAACTTCAGCTAACCTCTAGATAAGTTTCATTTTCAATAAAATTGAAAAAATTTAATGATCCAAAAGTCAGCCCCTCAAGACAGGTAACTGCCAAAAGATAAAATATTACCCCAAAATTAAATATCACTAGCAAAAGCCTGTAAATAGGTAACTTTAAATGTTAAAAAAGGCGAGAGTCGTATCAAATCAAGTAAGCAAAATATAAATATTTTTCTTGTCAAATACAAGAACATTTTGCAATTCCTTTAAGTTTATAATTTATTTTATTTTGATATATACGCTATATACACATTATACACATTAACTTATAGTACTTATTGCTACACTTCTATTTAACTTATAGCTACACTTCTAATTAACTTATAGCTACACTTCTACACTTATTACACGAAAATACTGACACTTAACTGCTGCTATTCATAGAAACGATCACCAAATATCAGACTCGTTCAGTCTAGCCAAATCACCGTCTTTCGTCACAATGTTACATCAATAATAAGTCAAATTCGAGCAAATGATACAATTTCACAGCTTTGGTGTAAATGAGAGTAGTGAAGTGGTAAATTTACACTCTTTTTGCTAAGGTTTACAAAACACTATTTATTATTCAACTGATATGACGTAAAAGCAAAAAATACACATCCAATGTGTAAAAAAAATTGTGATTCGTTATTTTAAACAGAAAAATGAATATATTTACTTTTATCCAAGAATTAATTTTAGACCCACTTTTTAGAGTGTATGCCTCGTACACTCTAAAAAGTGGGTCTATAATTAATACTTTGATAATAGGAAATATATTCATTTTTTCGTTTAAAATAACGAATCACAAATTTTTTTACACATTCGATGTGCATTTTTTTGCTTTTGCGCCATATCAGCTGAATAATACACCGTTTTTTGTAAATTGAAACAAAAAGAGTGTAAATTTAATAGTTTGCTATTCACCTTTGCGCCAAAGCCATAAAATTACATCATTTATTAGGGTAAAATTACACAATTTGGTCGTACGTAAAATATTCTTTTTAGGCACTTTTGTAAATTTACATCTTTAATAGTAGGAATCCAGTTTCCTACTATTATAAGGGTAAAATTCAACCAAAATTTTTTTGAGTGTACATATATCTAGCTTCTAAAGGAAAAATTGATATTTAAATTAAAATAATTTGTTGGGGCTAAATTTTTAAATCACGAAAACTAAATCTGGCTGTTAACGGCAACTATTAATCAAAATCACTACGACAACTGAGCACAATTATTCACGTTTTTTTATAACTCCGACTGGAATCACAATCGACAGAGCGTACGGTATAGGCAGAAGAGTGGGATGGATCGCTCCTCTAAGTTTTTTACTCTCCTGTGTGTTTTATAACCTAGATTGACTTCGATCGATTAATACGTTTAATACACTGCTGTACCGGAATTCCGTCACCTTTATCAAATCTATGGGAAACGTTCCGGCACGGTAATTTTTTCCGGTCCCATAAATTCAAAGTTTGAAGAATACTCTTGCAAGAATTTACCTTAACTGTTTCTGATGGCAATTTCTTGCTGTGTGGTTCCGGTTGTTAAGTAGTCTCACAGCTGATTAATTTGACGCTGTTTGTATGAAAATAAATAAAACAGAAATATGAAAAAAGACTTCACTTTTGGTTCTTCTTCTTGTTTTATAAATTTCTACTTGAAATCCGTTCCATTAAAAAAAAAAGTAAAGCAATCCCACGACAACCCTTGTACGGGTCTAGGGGTTGAAGCTGGTAGAGAGCTTCATTATAATTTTTTTAATCATTGTGGATACGAGTGTGGAGTGATTAGTTCCACGACTCACTTTACCCCTGATTTAAATCAGGTACCTAATCAGAGCTAGGTGAACTCAAAGCTTGGTGCGCGGACCCTCGTCCGAACCTGGATTCAAACCAGGGACCCCACACGCAAGAAGCCAGTGCTCTACCCACTAGGCTACTCAAGCTTTCCATTACTGTTCTGGTTGTCGGGAAATTTTCTCGCATTATAGGAGTAAGTTTTTACGTAAAAAGTTTTTCCGCGAAAAGTTAGGGAATAGACCTGTTATTTCTGAAACTTCTCTATTAATGTTACACTTCTCAAGCTTCAACTGCATCGGCCAGCTACTGTTCAATAACTGCCAGACGGCCCTTTTTTGTCCATACGCTCATCATAACTCGATCTCGATCTATAAAATTCAACATGCCCTTATATGGTATTGTCGAAAAATCAGTTGATGCAGGGGTAAGCAAACTTTAGTTAGTAAAGTGTTTATAAAGTTGAATATAAAAATCGATCCAAACTGATGATTTTGGGACCAGAAAAATGTTCGAAATGATATTGCCTACATAAATCAAATTAATAATTGCATATATAGATATTAGAAGCGTGAGCTATATGAAGTAAAATGTACATGGCCTCGAAAGGTAAAATACGTACAACGGACACTAATTTTATTGATAAAAGAATGAACATTGAAATTTTGTAAAGATGAATTGATTCATATAAATTTTAGAGCTAATAATATCTAAGGGGAGAAATGTACAAAAAAAACTGTTTATGAGATGCTACGTGAGCAAATTAACGATTTTGTAAGCGGGACAGTGACGTATACTGAAGGAGGATATATAATGCCACTTCAGGCGGACATAAGAATAGAATCCCTTGTTCTTCCATCCGGACGGAAAATGATAATCAAATGGTGCAATGTCCGGTAAACCAGTTTCTCGCTGCTTGTGGGCGAGCTTTGTTTTAATGAAAAAATATCGTTCGTCTGAAAAATTTGCTCGTTTTTTTTCTACCGCTGTCTTATGCTAATATAAACAGCTTGTAGTATAGCTACTCGTCTTCGGCGCTTAGTATTTTTTAGTGAATTAGTTTTTCCACGCTCACTCTCTGTATACTACCACACTCCGAATGTTTGAGAGGAACTTATTGACCCAACTTGCTGACTTTCCCGATGGTATGTACGAACAAGTGACGATGAACAGTTGAAATCAAATCCAAGCTTCTACGCTTGTACTTCAGTAATTATAATAAGGTTTTGTTTTACATAGGATTGCAGGACGTCCGCGTTAACCTCTACAGTTCTTGTAGGCTTTAGTTGCCAATTCGGAATTTCTGGAACTATTTTTGACACTGAATTGCGCTTACTGTCTTTCGTCCATACACACATTTATATTTCATGCACTTTCAGTTGTATTGTTCACTTTATGGATTTCGTAGGGCAAACAATCCTAAATGTGTTCTTATATCACTCTCATTAAAAAGTGCTACTACACACTTTTAAATTTGCAATAACAACAAAGTGAATTTATTATCTGTTTTTTTTTTATAGGAAATAATGCTGGTAGTTTATCTTTTCTTTTCCATCTCTTAGTTCATCAATTTGGGGGAAAAAACGCTTTACTTATTAGATAATTCAATATGATTCCACTTTGAATGTTTCGAATTTTGACTTTTGATAAAAAAAAAAACTTCATACAATATGCATAACAGCAATGCGATTCAATTATATGAAATCTATCTAAATTGAAAGGAGAGAAAATAATATACGGAATAAGCTGGAAGGCCATAACTTCCGTAAAATGACAAACCAATCGTTTTTCTTCGTGTATAGGTTCTCGATATTCATTTATAATAGCTGAGTTACATAAAAGAGCTTTTGTTTCGAATTGCTATTGGTATGAATTTATTGAGCAGTGGCATAATATGATGTGTTATGAAAGAAAAACTACAGTGTTTGCTGACACTAGACAAATAAATTTGTCGGGAATTTTGCGAACAAAATACATATACAAAACTACTAATCTGAAACAGTTTTTACATCGGTACACAATCCAACATTCACTAATGTCCCGTCCGTAGAAAAAATCAAAAGCTTTCGCTTAAACATCCATCTGAAGAGATCATGCCTACGTTAGAACTGTCGATGGTCGTTTCAAAGAAAAAAATGTGTAGAACAGCAGGATGATTATCGAAAAAAATAATAAATAAACAGAACATAGCATAGCATTGATGTGATCCTGCTAGTGACACTTTTCTCATTAAAAATGTGACAGACGTGCACAATTTCAGTGTATCAGTAATTGAAAAACTAGAAATTAACTTTCGACCTAGTAGGACGAAGCTTGATACAATACTCTAGATGAAAAATCACATTAAAGGTCATTCTATAGAATCATTGAAAATAGAATCTTGAGATAATTTAGTCTTTAGTATTGGAAGAAAATTGATTTGGCTTCAATTTTGAAGCCATTGTAAAGCACAAGCAGGGGAAAGATATGAGTATCACATTGTGATAAAATGCTTGGGTCTATCGACGTTTTAAAGTAGCTTATTGTAAAAATCATGAAAATCAGTCGCAACAAGTCAAACTTGTTAAAACTTTTTTACCTTATTTATTAAATGTACGTTGTCTATGTGAACTCTTACTCTAACATTCAATCTATATTAGCATGATAATAAATTTAAATTGCCTGCACGCTACTTTTGTCATAGCAACTGATGCATAGCTTATGTATGCACAAAAAACCACCAAATCTATTATCACTCTTCTACTTTCAAAAACTTTCAATAATTCTTGCAAATACACGCAATTTCAATACATGAATAAATTAATTCAAATTCACCAGAATACAATTTTCCTATAAGTCATAGAAAATAGTAAAAACAAACTAGTCAGCAAACAAAAATAAATAATGACATTTTGCAACAACGAATAATAAATGAATATGTATTAAATAAATTTCTCCTCTCTGTTTCTTTCTTTTTCTTTGCAATCAAACAAATCGAATCAAATGGCAACAAACATTAAAAGTTGTCAACCTTTCAGGTTTAAAGAGCAAGAGCCGTCGGTCCTGATTGACAGATCGTACGTATTTTTTTGGAAATTCTTTTATTATTATTTGTTGAATCTGCTTTTCGTTAATTTATGAAACAGAAATTTAGCCTTTAATACTAATGCAATTCACAAAACTAGTTGGCTTTTATTTGAAATTGAAACTGCTTTTAGAGTGATAATGCTGCAATAGTTATAAGATAAAAAAAAACTATTCTAGAATTGGTGAATGGATTTTTAGTTGTAGGTGCTGCAAACGTTTGGAAAATATTTTTGGTTGTTTGAGTTAGAATTCACGTAATTTCATTTTGTTTCAAAGTGATTTTGTTAAATTCTATTGAAATATAAGAAACAATACTCGAAGAGAATATTTCACAATCAAACGACCAAAAATAGTTTATGCTTACAAAATTTAATCAAAAAAAAAAAGTTGGGCTGGTGGTTTTTAGATGCTAAAATAGTTAAAATTATTGTGTTATGTTATAATATTAGAGGTGCAATGAAGTCCTAAGTATTTTTGTGTTAAAATCTTGCTGTACTCATTCAAAATGGTGAAATATCTTCGAAGTTACTCGTAAATATTATTGTCTCATATTTAAGTTTGCCTTGTTTTTCATTGTCCCTAGTGAATTATTTGAGATCATGAAACTATTGACTCATACAGTTATTTAACTAACTCTTTTCAAAAAATCTGCCTTTCTGTTATTTTACAGGTGATGCAACCAATATTCTAACTTTTAATATTAGCTAAGAATCTGACAAAAATAATAGGCCCTTTTTTTTGCAACTCTATATAGTTCTGGCTAGGGAGTTTTGAAAGCAACAGCAACTTGCTGCGCTAGCTTAGGTTCCTGATTTCACAGTGATTTTTCTGCAAGCTAATGTTATTAAAACCTTCACATGATGTGTAATGCCAATTTAGCAGGCAGTTTTCTAACGTTGTGATGAAAATGATTTAAATTTTATGTTCAAATTTCATCCAACTGTTAGTCTGTGAAAGTTTATTGGTTAGTGAAACCGCCACAAGCTATTTCCCCTCAATTTACCACTCTACTATGAAGCCATAAAGCTTTAACTCAAACGGTTTTGCCACCTAAAAACCTGCCTGAGTTTTTGTTTTCAACGCTACTAATTAGCCAGAACTTCAAAGAATTAAAAAAAAACGCGCCTAATAGGTACCTTGTATTCCCTTATAATGTACAACGGTACCGATGACAAATGCCATATTTAATCACGATGTAAATTGAATTAAGACTACTTAAAATAACGTTCGCAAGAAGACAAAAAATCGAAGCATTATTTGTATTGCTGATTCATTGAATTCTTGAATAATTTTCTTGGTTGATTGGATTTCATTGATTTATGTTTTTTTCCACTATCAGCGAAATTATCCTGCTCAGTCTTTTGAGCGTATGAAAAAAGTTCAATTCTAAGAATATATATGTTAAGTTTTTCGTATTACTTTACAATTTTTGAAAATAATTTAAGTTTAAACGCCATTTTTCACATGATGTTGGTAAAAAAGTGAGTTTTTGTAAAACTATTCCAGCAGCATATTCGAAATCCTCTCCGCATCATCATGTAACATTTTCCCTGAAAAATAATTTCATCTCATTTTATGAACAATGGCGTACTCACTTTTCGAATTTGATTAGATTTAAGGGGGATATTTAATATATTTTATAGATCAAATTCGAAGATACTGATAAATCTATAAGAACAAAACCATTCCGGAACATATTTGTTCATCAAACATTTCTCTTTGACAGTTAAACACTGCTTCGAAATCAATATTTTGTTTTGCACAATCCCGATAGGGCTAAAACTGTGAATATTCCTTACTCGTGGTAGCAAAGTGATCTCTAAATTTATCTTGTATTCGGCTATCTATGAAAATCTAAGCCCTAACCCTAAGAGAGCTTAGAAAATATTTAACTTTAAAACAAGAACCTCAGTGATGCAGATCTGAATCATCTCAAGAAACAGCAGCTGAAATATCACTGAGTAGGTCCACCAGTATTGACTAGGAGAAATAACTTCGCAGTGTTCATGGACTTTTAAAGAATCAATCAAGACCCAACTCCTTCGAATGTTATTATCTGCCAAATTGATGCTACATTTATAGATTTCTCTAAAGCATTTGACTTTATTAATCTGAAGCTACTGCTACTTGAATTAAATCGCGACGACATCTGTGAGCCTTTACTCTCTGGGATATCTTCGTTCTTAATAAAGCGCACCTGTTTTGCTTGCCTCTCTGGCGTGTCGTCCTCACCGTTTTCCCCCTTTTCTTGTGTACCGCAAGGATGTATACTAAGACCTTTATTATTTAACATCTTCGTCAACGATCTTCCCTAGGTTTTGTCGTCATCTTGTCTATTCTACGCATATAGCTTACAAATATGGTTTTTGAACTACAGATACTTACTGCAGATACTTACTGCAGATACTTACTTTCATTCTCCTATTTTACGCCTTTTACGCATCCAAAACATCTCCAACCCAGTCCCCTTTTACACTCTATAGCCACCTTTAGAAGTATTGTTCGCAACACAATATTTGCTGCTTATTAAGTAACATCTCTTCTAATCTGTCCTTTGTGACTTTAGATTGTATATTTTTATTTTCTATTTCTGTTTTAAAGTCATCTTATTAAGTCATCTTATTTACAGGCAAATAACCCAATTATATTTGCCTGTAAATAGGTTTAAATAAATATATAAATAAATAAATGAATAAAATCTTCCATGAGGTAAATGTGCTCATTTATCGCAATTCTAGTAACATAAAAGTAGCGAACCCTATTACTCCTATAAATTTCGATATTCTAGCACCCATTCTAAGCGTGCCTACTTTATTATTCTTGCTACAAAGAGTTTCCAGCCGATTCAACCGTTTCGTTTATTCTTCACTAAACTATGCCTGTAGTTAGTTTCGCCTGGCTCCGGAGGATGATTTGATCTCGTAAGAAAAACTGATTCAAAGAAAATTTTCGAATCGGATGTAAGTTATGTCAACGCAGCACTGATGCATTAACACTTCTAGTGCCACGTTATTCCTATTTGAATGACAGGTACTGAAGTGCAAAGCATTGTCCTTTATTTTTGTACGAAAATTATGTTTCTCTGCTTGAAAAAGGAAAACTATATTCAGCAGCGCTTTTGAAGGAAATATGCTTAACCGTTGTTTGGTTAAAGTTAATATACAATAGTTGAAGTCAAAAACTGGGCTTCTCATATCTCAAGTAAAGCAATTTGGCACTTTAAGCAATTTTTATTCTAGCCATTATTTGTTACATGCCTTAGTACGCGTCGTGCAAGACATTGATTCTAAAGAATTTCTGAGGCCAATAATAGATTTCCGGTCTGAAACTCTCCAGTGAAATATAAAAACCAATGAACATTTATAACTTCTTATAGTTTCCAACAAGTGAAAATAGAAAATGTTGCTTCTTTCTACGTTATTGTCTTCTAACTTCCAAATAAGCTATAAAACATTTTAGCTTCCAAATTCAGTACAAACAGTACTATCGTTTCATCGAAATTTTCTAAACAAATTTAAGGTTGGCTACTTTTCACATTCGATTCTTTGGGCAAAGTTTTCCGTCTAAAACGCAACGGACCAAACAGTAAAGATAGAAAATTATAATTTGTTATTCGGTGCTCTAACACCTGAGGCCTTAAATCTAGGGCAGCCTGCTACATATTTACATGTGTAGTTGAACTGATTTTGGTGTATGGAGCGATCGTGTGATGGAAGGCAGCAGAGAGATAAACCAATATCAAGGAGCTAATAAGACTGCAAAGATCAGTTTTCATATGTATAACGGGCGTTTTAAAAACCGCCCCAACGGATGGGCTGGAAATGATTCTGGGACCTAGGCCCCTGGATCAATTCATCTTCAGAAGTGAAAGCTTAACCCCTCCAAATTTAAGTGCTCCTTCTTTGCTCAAATGAAAAAACTTCAGAAACTTCGCGTTCGGAGTGGTGAAGCGATCTAGCGAATCTATGAAAATATATCTCTAAGTCTATAGAAAATTTATACGGCCACTGGTATTACCGTATATATTACCGTATGACTTTTCCGATATAGTCAGCAACGAAATCTCCAATCTGAATGTCCAGTCAATTGATTTCCACCCAAATTCCTACTCTAAACCTTCCGAAATTCGTTCTATCTTGAAAGCTTTAAAATTAAAATCCTCCCCTGGTATTGACGGACTGCCCAATATTATACTCAATAATCTCCCTAGAAAGGCAATTGTCATGCTTTCTTATATCTTCAACATCTGCCTAAAATATGGATATTTTTCTTCGGCCTGGAAAAATGCGTCCGTTGTTCCAATATTAAAGCCTGGTAAAAATCCTAAGCACCCTAAGAGCTATCGCCCAATAAGCTTACTTCCGTCATTAAGCAAACTATTTGAGAAAATTATACTCTCCAGAATCCGATTATCCATTGAGTCGTCCGCAACAATACCTGATTTTCAATTCGGATTTCAACCCAAGCTTTCGACAACCCATCAACTGTGTAGAGTAGTGAAATATGTGCAAAATAGCTTCAGTGACAATAGATCTACAGGCTTAGTTGCATTACACATCGAGAAAGCATTCGACACTGTTTGGCATGACGGACTCATATATAAGCTTATAAAATCTTCTGTTCCTATTTACTTGTGCAAGATTATCCAATACTTTCTTTCGTGCAGTCCACTCCCAACTCCGTCATCGCCTGCCAGCCCTCTCCACCCACTACTGTATTGGAAGCGCCAGAATCCAAGAGCCCTAGGAATTTACGTCCTTCTCAGTTAAATCCAAAGCCTTCTCCGATAAATACGTAATACCAGCCGGAGTTCCTCAGGGGTAAGTCTTAAGCCCCACTCTCTACAACATTTATATGTCCGACTTAGAAAAAGCACCCCATTGCCACATCGCCATGTATGCAGACGACACTGCCATATTTGCTAGTGGGCACAGTCCAGATGTGATAATTAACACCCTGCAACAACAGCTTTCAATTATTAATAATTTCTGCATCAAATGGAAAATAAAAATTAATTCGGACAAGACTCAGGCAATATACTTCACTAAAAAGCGAGCATTAAGACACTTGCCGAATCCCCAGGTATATGTTGTGCAGCGCTTTCATCCCATACTGCCCCTCTACAAAGTTTGCAGAGTAAAATTGTTAAGATATGTTTGAAAAAATCAATATTCTCATCAACAACTTGCCGAATCCCCAGGTATATGGGTGCAGCGCTTTCATCCCATACTGCCCCTCTACAAAGTTTGCAGAGTAAAATTGTTAAGATATGTTTGAAAAAATCAATATTCTCATCAACAACTAAAGCATACGAGGAATTTTGTGTAATGAATATTCGTCAGCTTTACTTATATGCGGCTTTAAAATTTATGTACCTGAACGTCAGCCATTTCAATATCCATACTACCGGCTACCGAACAAGAAGGCAATTGACAATTCCCATCTTAACAACTCGATGTAGAAAATCTAAAACCGCGAGGCACCTAAGTGTCTTAGGACCTAAACTGTACAACAAACTCCCCCAAGAGATAAAACTTTCGCTAAATGATCTTAATTTCAAGTCAATTTTAAAACGGTTTGTTCAAAGTGGAAGCCAATGCTTCGATTCTGTGTTTAACTTTTAAACCATTAAGAATTAAAGTATTCATTATAGTCTTAATGTTTTCGTTTCGCCTTACACTTTTTATGCTATCTTCTCCCTTTGTCAGCTTTTCGATATAATGCATTTTCCGTTTGTCCAATTTTAGTTTTTAGTTCTTAGTTTTTAATTCAAGTTTATATTGTTTTTTTTTTATTTTGAATTTTAATTTTAATTTGAATTTTATGTAAACGTTTATTATAGTTGATCACAGCTTCTCATATATTTGAATGCAGTAGTTCGTATTAGGTCCCCGCACTCGCGCACAAGTACTCTTACTTTTGCGAGGAGCGAGCTATGTATGTCTCATATTGAATATTTGTATCATGTTTGTAAAATGAATAGCTGCAATAAATTATATTATATTAAATATCTTGGGATCCACCATTTCTTGGGAAAAAGACATTAAATATCTTGACATCCAACTCGATCAGAAACTTACTTTCCACGACCATGTCGAAGCAATAAAGTCGAAAGTTTTGAAGAGCATTTACTACTCTTATCTGCTTATTAACAGGAAATCTAGGCTCTCAACTGCGAACAAACTGTTGGTTTTAAAGTGTGCAATGCAGCCAATCATTCTCTATGAGTGCCCTCTATGGAGTAACTGTGCAATATCACATATCCAAAGTCTACAAATATTACAAAACAAATGTTTAAAAATTATTCTTAACAAACCCTTTTATTACTCAACTAATCGGCTGCACGCTTCTGCAAAGCTCAAGAAAGTACTGGATATCTCTAAACATTTGACCCAAAAATTTTTCAATAAATGTGCAACATCCAATAATTCTCTGGTTGCATCTCTGATCGTTCATTTGTAACTACAGCTACTGTATACGCAATTGGCTTAAGTCATGAATCTTAGTTTTTAAATTTTATTTTATTTTGGTTAAGCACAACATTAGGTTTTAAGCTTGTTTTTCCTACATTACTATACTATGCATCTCCCAAGAAAATTTTCTGAAAAAAAAGCTAATTTAAAATCAAATTTAGATGTAAAGACTTTGTCTAAACACTAACCTTAAGATATTGTACCACACAACACATAAACTAATTCAATAAAGTTATTATTATTATTATTATTAATCTTGTTATTGTAGCGACAGAATAATTGTATTTAAACTTTGCCTACTAATAAATAATCAATGTAAAAAATATATATAGACAGAAAAATAGTATCATGGGTACCTACCGGTGGGATTCGAACCCATAGGTAGAAGCTGGACATATTTCGGGTTGATGCCTTAACAAGCAACGTTACATACCCTTTTGCCCAAACGAATTCAAAAGCAGCATTATATTTTCCTATTTCTATTCCAAATATTCACGTTCCATTCTTCCACATACAGCTGCACTGTGCAGAAATTACCAAACTGCGTGGTGAATTTGAGTGGATAGATATTTTTCTCTATCAACTAAAGTTACAAAAACGGGACATCGACCACAATCGGAACTAATTGACGGAGTTGAGGTGATTGTTCCTTCGTCTTGACTTTGATGGAACGGACCCAACGAAATGATTGCGAACCGAGTTTTAACGATTTTTGTAACTGTTAAAAACATAGTGATGAAGATGATCGCTTGTGGTGAACTTGAATACGCATGGTTAAATTTTTTTTTTTGGATGAGGTGACCGTGCTTTATTCTGTTGGATAAAAGTAATTTAGTGAGTGAAACTCTTATGGGCCGTTTAGACAAGCGTCCATGCGTCCACGCGTCCAAGCGTTTTTAGATTACACGAGTCAAGTCAACTCAAATCCTGTTTTTTGAAGGCGGGGCTAAAGCGAAAGTGGTCGGCTACCATGAACCAAATACTAGAGATCATGACAATGCGAGTTCAAAACTCGTCATGTTCTGCGCATATCCCGCCTGGCGCAGTTTACGTCACGTAGCAGAGAGCGGTGGACCAAGAAAAATGTGGTAAAAAGAAAAAATACATGCATCCGAAGATGATGGTATGGCAAATTTCAAACTCGTCTTGTTCTGCGAATGATTTAATTTAGCGTCGTTCAAGTTGTAATATATGATGTAGTATATAGTGGCGAATAGGGAGAAATATTGTGAAAAATAGGGTTTGTTCAAAATGTAGTATGTATGGTAATTTTAATGATGCTTTGAAAAATGTGAGTGTTGTATTTCCTTACAGTAATACGTGAATGAAAAATCTATCGATATTTTGCAGTCATAAATAATCCGTTAATGAATTATAAAATAAAGACGATTATGTTTTCAAGTCTTTAGCCGAATGTAGCCAACCAAAAAACAATACCCTGATTCACCTACAAAACAGGTCATTTCGGAATGGTTTGTGGGCGTGCTGGCGCAGTTTACGTCACAAAAAGGGTGTTGACATGCGCATGTCGTGATCTTGTCTTCTTGGTTCATGGTCGGCTACGGTGATTGATATACCATTGACTTAATTGTTTTACTTTCGCTCTTTGTCATTTCGAGGTGATAAGTGGATGGATGGATTGATAAGAGGATGGATATTACACGCTTGCAACGATGGTTTTTTTTATTTTCATATTATTTGAATTATAATAATTATAATAATTTATGTTTGAAAACATCGTCGTGATCAATTTTAAAACATTAATAATTCCCATTCCTCAATTTTTCCCCATTTTTTCTTCCTTCCAAACAAATAAATTGGTAGCAGACAATTGTATATATTTATCCATATGACTATATATACATTCATATAAAATTGTTTGTGTCTAGATATTCGTATGCATTCTAATTTTTTCGTAATAGTCCTGCACGTAAAGATGCAAGAAAAATATTATCCAAATCATCATCACATAATAAAATAATCATCAACATTACATATATTTAAATGATCATCAACGAATCATCCACACATGCCACTGAGCGAAAGAAATCATTATAAAATCTATTGTACATGAATCAGTATACTCCACCTCCTTCGCTTTAGACCCGCCTATATAAACAAAATCAAATTGACTCGTGTAAGCAAAACACGCTAGATCGCATGGACGCGTGGACGCATGGACGCTTGTCTAAATGGCCCATTAAGGTTTGGATTTTAACAATGGTATTGAAATGTAAACTATAAACTGTCGTTTAGAGTTGGGCATTTAGACGTGCGGTAATTCAACCGGACGATTTCGTTCTCTGCGGTAGTGTTAAGTGTGATTCGGCCATGAAATGAAATTGAAATTTCTAATGAGATATTCATAAATAAAAGAATGGATCAACGAACATAAACTCGTTATCCTGTTAAATTCGTGGTTGTTTCCAAAATTAGTTTGCTTAGCTTTTGATTGAAGCTAGTGAGCTCAGGTTTATATTTAGACAAAGTCACAGATCATAGAAAATCTGGAAATTTATCAATTCAATTTTTTTTACTTGGTATTTTGCTTGTGTTTGAGGTCATCACTATCATTTGTATATAATCAGCCCATAACACTATATTATTTGACTCTTCATTAGACTGTATATATTCGCTTGCGTATCAAGTAATTTTAAATCTCATTCAATTTTCCAAATATTTTGTGCTTATAAGTAATTCATGGAACTCCTAAAAACAAGAACTTTAGGTATCAAACAGAAAATCCGTTCAATTTATTGCTGCGAATATTCGGAATTCTGAATGCTGCTGTATATTGTCATTCATCCAACCAACCAAAATCATTCATCTCTCTGCCGGCTTGAGATCATCGAGTGTAAGAGTTGTTATTGAAAGCCATTCTATCCTATGTAAATATCTTTCGAAAAATTGTAATTATTTTTCAAGATGAAATTTATTTTGATTTTATTCTACTACGATTTACGTTTTCTTTTCTCTTATTTTGAAACGTAATATCATCTAAAGAGCCTTTGCAAATGCATAAAAAAATAGCTATAAAAGCTTGTAGGGTTGTCATTTCAATACAGGATACCGTACAGAGTGTCCTGTTTGTATGTATTCCTCTTCTTTCTGCGTCGCTGGCATTCAGCTTGATTTCTTTCACTGCTAATTCCAATTGCAAAAAACATCAGCAGAGCAAAGCAAAATAAAAATAGCAGACAAAAAGAATTGAAGTAAATAAATATTCGATGTTAGTACGATTTCCCCCTCAGCTCTCACTTCCAATAGTTTTGTTGGTAAAACAATGAAAAAAGGAATGAAAATAACCCAATCGGTAAAACAACGCGGTGTACTGAAATTTTGATAGGTGGTGATATGATAATAATATTCCAAAGGAAGAGATTCTTCTTTCGAGAAAAAGCAAACGCCTTCAATATTTTTATAAATACAAATTAATACAAATTTTATGTATTACCTGTATTGAGCGTTTGGAGTGAAGAAAGTGCATTGTCAAAGGCTTCAAATTTACTATATCTGATTTTGATGTTTTCTTGAAAATTCTTATAGGCACATTTGACGGCAGGATTTAGAACAATCTATTTTCTCGCTTCCGATTTCTGACCTCTTCTTTCGGCAAGGGAATTCAAACATGTTCCCCTTATTACTGGAATGAATTCCCATTGAAAAGGAAAGGTATTGAAAAAATCTATCGTTTGATTGAAAACGCAGGTATCTGACAAACTGATTAGAATGAAAAAAAGATTTTTAAGATGCTAGAGTAATAACAGGCTTGGTTTTTCAATCAAGACTAACGTCAAATCAAAAGGCTACCAGATAATTCAATGAGCAAAGTTACTCCTCTTCTATAGTTACTATATACAGGGTGGGCCAGGAATTAGTTAACATTTAAAAAAATCATTAAAAAAAACTATTAGATTTACATCAAAAATTATTTATTTAGGAGATAGCTTATACACTGGAAATTACTTTTTGAAAATAGTATCATTTAAATGCCCACAATCGCGACTTCGGCATTCCTCTAAACGAGCACGAAAATGTTCGAGTACTCGCCGCAGTAAAGATCGTGGTATTGCTGACATTTCCTCTCTTATTTTCGTCTTTAATTGGAGCACTGTCCTTGGTTTGTGGGTATAGACACGATATTTTAAATAGCCCCAGAGAAAAAAATCTGCTAGCGTTAGGTCAGGACTCCTAGGTGGCCAAGGAATGTCGCCTCTTCGGGAAATGAGCCTTTCTGGGAACATTTCTTTGATGACCGGTAGGGATTCGTTAGATGTATGGCAAGTGGCTACATCTTGCTGAAACCACGTCTGCCGATTGTAGCCAGCAAATTCTTGTAGCCGTGGTGTCAGAAATTCTCTCAACAGTTTCACATACTCGTTGGAGTTTACGGTAATCGGACGGCCTCGATAATCCTCAAAAAAATAAGGTCCAATGATTCCTGCAGCTGAAATTGCTGCCCATACAGTCACCTTTGGTGAATGAAGAGGCCTTTGATGTTTAGCTCTGGGATTCTCGCTGCTCCAATATCTACAGTTTTGTTTATTGACGTGCCCATTGAGATCGAAGTGGGCTTCGTCAGAGAACAAGATGTTGTCAAAGCTATGGAAGCGATCCAACATTGTTTCAGCATACGATTTGCGTAAAATTAAATCATTGGGCTTTACTTCTTGAACTAACTGGATGTTGTACAGATGTAATTTTAAATCTGATTTTAAAATGCAGCGTAAGGATGTGCGGGATATGCCCAATTCAGCCGACCGTTTGCTCGTCGATGAATCCGGATCGCGCCGTACCGAAGCTGATACTCGCTGCTCGCTCTTCACTCCGTGAAGTCCGTGGGCCGCCGGTTTGCTTCACATTTAGCGTCGATCCCGTCTCCTCAAATTTATTCACCCACTTCTTTATTAAAACTGAGCTTGGACAATTATTTAGGTCGAGTAAATGATATTCGACGCGAAATAAATGCCGCACAGTGATGAGCGAACCATTGTTCAAATAAAATTGCTTTACGCAAAAGGCACGCTGCGGTCCCGTGAACCGATCCATGTCGACTAAATTTCCAAGAGTTGAGCTAGCCGTTAGACCCCTCCTCGCGCCTCTTGCGTTTGCGCGGGAAATCAAACTCAAATGTAAACAAATTCATGGCCCATCCTGTACTATAACTTTGGTTGATGGATTCATTTTCTCGACCCTGCTGAAAACTCATTCAAAATACTTTGCAAAAAAATGAACAACTTTATGACTGAAATTAATACTTTTTACTATCAGCAATTATCATCCTTTTACGCTATTCTCTTGGATAAATTATAGTTTTTAATCGATAGAAATTATCGATCGATAGAAACAAATCTTAAATATTTTCGCTAGAATTCATCAAAAAATTGTCCCTAAATAAAAAATTTATGAAAATGCAACCTACTTTCAAAACTACATTTCCTTTTATACATGCCACTTATTTTAAAAAGCTTCACATTAAGCTTTCTAGATGCACTTAGTTATCTCCAATGCAGTGTATATTTACTCAGTAAAGAATTTTTCATATGATCTCAAATGCCCGTTTATAGTCGACATTCGTACGTCTTGATCCTTCGTTAATATGCAGCAATGTATAATATATTCAGTTCCTCTACATTTTCCAGCAAAACCAGGCAGTGCATTATGCATAATGTTTAAAAAACGAAAGCCTGAGTTTAATTTTGTAAGCACATTACGCCCAGCAACGTATCTCACTTTGGTTTCATTTTATCTTGCTTTATACTCCTGTATTTAGGTCCCACACTTTATTGAAGTTTTCCATCCTTTCATATTCCCGTTTAGCTCTATGCACTTTCTTCCTGTGAATACTTTAAGAAAATGCAAATTTTTCTGTTTTTTATGTGCTGTTTTCTCATCTCTCGACTGGATGTCTTATATTGTGTGCTGTTGCATCCTTCAGATGCTACTTTTCTTTTTTCCTTTAGAACTATCCAAGCAAGCACATAGTTTAACGTTAAGTGTGGTCAAACTTTCGTAAAAAAAAGTTCTTAGGCATTCGCATATATCGAACAAGTTTCACGACCAAGCCTGAAGGCTATACAGGCTACACCATCTGGCTTGCAGTCATCGCTTTTAGCATAAGTACAATATATAGCAGAAATTGTGAAGACGACATCGTAATAGTTTATTTTGTAGTGTGTGCGCTTCTGTGTATTTTATTTTAGAATAGCGTGCTTTATCAAACTAAAAAAAAAAGTGTTGAACAAATGCTTCTTCTCGTCTTCTATTGCTGACGAAACAATATGATTTGTTCATTTTCTTTTGTCGTTATCACAAAAAGCTAATGCACTTTCTAATCTTGTTCTTTTTTGTCTTTTTCTACTCTACTCTTCTTAATTATAGCCATGGAGAAGACCTCATCGTTACACCATTCGCCCAGATTCTTGCCAGTTTACGTTCAGTGCGAAACAATATAATTAGTTTGACAAATGTCCAGGCAACAAACAAGTAAGTAATTATTATTTTTAAGAAATCATTTATGAAAATTCATTTCATTATTTGATGGTGGAAAACTTGTCATTTAAATAGTTTTTATGGGAACATATTCTAAATGAAAAATTGAAATGGTGCAGAAAGTTGGATGAAAAATTGATCTAGATTAGTTAATGTTATAGTAATTTTTATGTATGGTCAAAGTGTTTTCATAACCTGGCTTGGTTAGCTTAAATAAACAACTACATCTTTCTCACTTGTGTTGATAATATATTTAAATATAAAAAAAAACTCTGAATAAAAATGGGCTTAAAGGCAGCGTAAAAACGTAGCAAAACTTCTGAAATTGCGAACAACAATTTCAATAACCGTTATAAAAAGATACTATGTTAAAAAAAAAATTAAGTAAGTATCAAATAGAGTGGTATATTTAAACATATTTATATAAAAATATATATTTTTAAATATTTTAGTTTTTCTTCTGGTATGAAAAAGTCAAAAATTGCAGTTAAATATCAAACAATTCTTTACGGCTCAGTATTATAAAAAGCTACCATCTATTTGTCTCTCACTTAATTCATAGTGCAACTTGATATGGGTAAATTTTCTGATACTGTATTAAATAAAATTAACGTTAGTGAAAAACGTCTATAACAACTTACAAAATATCCATATACTGTGAAAAAGCAGAAATATGCCGCAAACCGCCAAACTTACGATGAAAGTATTTCTTCGCTTTTTCCCAAATTCATAAAAAAATTCAAAGCTGAATTTTGAATTGAAAATATTTTTTATTATGAATTGTTTGTACAATCTTAACCTAACTTGCAGTTTAATTAACGCGAAAAGAAACTTAAAATCTAGCGGCTATACTATTTTGGCCTGCTGGCTCTTATCGTTTTTTTTGGTTATTTTTTTGGCATACATTTTTTTTTCTTACACACTAATGATTTTACCCAGCCTGTACAACAGCTGGGATTACACTGATTATTGTTTTCTTAAACATTACCTTACACCTAAATTACGATCTAACCTATATCTAATTATAGTTACTTAGCCTAATTACATCTAATCTTAACCTAGGTCTTAAATCTAACCCCTTCTGTTTAACGGGTGGCCTGTGTAGTCGAAAAGTGCATCCATAAGCTGCCGTTGCAATGCTATCATCGCGGGGCGCATAAATGGCTCATTAGAGCCACCTGTACGCCCTAGTGTCCGAATCAGTCCATTCTCATGTCCGTCTGTCTGTCCGTAAAATCTTGTCGTTAATTCTACAACTCGGTCCATAAGTGGCTTCAGTCCCGACTCCTGATACAGGAGAAGGTTCTTCGGCCACTTTTTAGTTACCGGGTTGTAGAACCTGCCAGTGCAGAAGCGCAGAATTCTTCTTTCGAATACCTCCGCTTCTGCCATGACAGTTTTTGAGCAGGTAATCCAGGATGGGGATGCATAAGTCAGGATTGGCCGGATCAGGGTCTGATAGCAAATAGATTTAGCTTTGGTGGTCATGCCCATCTTTTTGGCAAAAAGAGGTCGGATGCGTTGAAATGCAGATTTGGCAGCTTTGATTTTCACTCCTGATGTCACAGGTTTAATGATGGAATCTGCTCCATTAACGCTGACATAATAAATTCTGTTGGTAAGAAAGCTTGCGGCGAGTCTTATTACCTTTTCCGGGAATCCAAACTTGATCAACTTAAACAGAAGGCCTTGGTGCCAGACGGAATCAGAAGCCTTCTCGATATCTAAAGAACACACCACAGTCGGAATGTTTCGCTCATTCAAGTGAGACACAATTTTTGATCATGCAAGTATGAGATGGCGTGCTGAGTGCCGTGCTTGCGCCTAAAGCCAAACTGGTGCTCGGGAATTATATGTGTGAGCTCACAGTAGTCTTTTATCATTTCCATCCAAATTCTCTCAAAAATCTTCCCCAAGTTAGGAAGCAAAGATATTGGACGGAAATTGCTGGCCTCTTTATTATTGCCCTTCTTATGGATGGGAACAATCTTTGCTACTTTCCATTTGTTTGGAAAGTAACCATTGTTCAGGGCGTTGTTGAAAACAATAGAAAGAATTCTGAGCATAGAGATTGGTAGATGTTTAATTATGAGATTAGACATTCCATCATGCCCAGAAGACTTCTTACTTTTTATACCGCGCAGCAGTTGCACCAACTATTCACTATTGACAAAATTCAAAGCTGTGTAACTCCAACTTGCTAAGAATTTTGTTGGTGAAGCTGGTAGAGACATCAATGAATGCACAAAAACGAGCGAATAATTTAACGACCCACTTTACTTACTCTTAGCCAGGTTAATTGCAAAGCTCAGTGATCGAGTTGATCGTCCATGGCTGAGTTCGTCTTACGGCTCGCAATCTCAAGATTTCGGGATCTCGAAATCTCGACAGTGGACAGTTTCAGGATTCCAAGGGTGCGTGATTAGTAATCATAGTTTTATCGAAAAAGAAGACGGACGCTCTCTCACTCACCACTCCTTCCACCCTATTAGGTCAACTGGACACATAGAGAAACTAAAAACTAGCCTGGTACACATTTATAGAGCGAGCTTGCGACTCAACTATATGCTCGAATTAGTTTTGGGTTGTGACAAAAAAAAAAATCTATATCAGGTACAAGTTGATACTGTTACTTTTTTGTTACTGATACTTTTGGTCACTGATACTTTTGATCGCTGATACTTTTTATGACTTTTTATCATGCATATAACCTCACCCTCAAATGGATCCAGCCGTTGGAATTGTATGCGTGAACTCAGTACGCGTACCATATCAACAAATAGGCTGTGACAAGATTCTTATGCATCAAGTATAAGTTGATACTGCTACTTTTGTCACTGATATGTTTTGAGCCGACAACAGCATTCATGCAGCCGCGCGGCGCACATCCAAATCGTACGCCTATACGCTTTACGGGTCGGGTACTATACCAACAAACACGTTTTCGCATTCGATCTCAAGATGCATGGAATACTAATTGCACGTATATGAGATTTACAAATATTGTAGTTTGTGACTGGCTTTGATTTGACTAGTCGGGAATAAATGTACCTCTTATTGGCTCATCTAATCAATATGATAGTTTTTACTAAAAAAAACCTTATACATTGGGGTTGTATCAGAAATTCGTCAATCAGTGACAAAGTATGAGGTTGATACAATACGATCCATCTCTAACTCGAATCGTGCAAACTAGCGTGAGTGGAGTGATCTGGTGGTGATTTATCAGTCACACATAAGATGGTTCAATTAATAGAAAAGGCATAGGATGGTAAGAAAATCGCATTATCCGCCTTTACGTACGTAGACGGAGCCTTTGACAATACAAAACACGACTCACTGCATCAGGAATCCCTTTAAGAGGTAGTGAAATGGGCGAGGTACATTGTCGTAGCTTCGTAGCTGAAAGAAGCAAAGCTAACGGCCAACATTAAGAGGAGATGTTCGCAGGGAGAGTTATTATCCCCTGTTATGGTCTTCACTGGTTGATGGCCTTCATGAGATTCTCAAATGTGGGGGCTTAACCACTCTCGGATACGCGCATGGCATACTTTAAAATTCAGAATGCAAAAGGCCGAAAATAATTTTTGAGAACAAGTTCCAAAGCAGAGATTCTGGGTATACAAACAAATGGTGAGACCTATCAGCGGATATGGATCAGCTGTGGTGAAAAAAAAACACAAAAAAACTGCTTTTAAAAAGGCTCAACAAACTTCAAAGGATGGCCTGCTTGCTGATTACATGAGAAATAAGCTTCGCCTCAAGGACAGGTGTGGAGAGCCGTCTAAAGCTTAAACCGCTACATCTCAAGAAAACAGGCTGTAAGCTTACAATAGGTATACAGGTACAAACCAGGAGACCGTATACCTTAGTAGACCTACAAGTCTTGATTTTTTTTTTGAAAAGCAGTAATAAAGAAAATGAATGTTAAAATTTTTGAAAACTATCCCGAAAAAGTATGCACGCTTTTAAAGCTAATGATTCATTTTATATTGGGATTCGGTAAAAGATCAAAAAAGGATGAAAGCGTGCAATAGTAAAGGAGTTAGTAAAAGTGTCGAGGACCTAGCAAAAGTGAATTTCTGAAATTGAGATTGTCATATAAGAGTCAAAACTTGCAATGAATTAGGGGAACGGGCTGGTTAGGTGGAGCAATACCAATATCATCCTACTTTACCTACAACCCTACCAATCCTACCACCCTACCAATTCCACAGTCAACTTTAGCTGAAAGTAAAGCTTTTTTAAACTTGACAAACCTGAAGTTTTGACAAGTACAAAGTACGCCTTAAGGGCGTTTTTGGACATTGACGGTACTTTGAGTAATGTGAGTAGTCAGTCATTATGAAAAGCCTTCCACCCACCAACATCCTCCATGCCATCAGCATGCTTGTGCAAAGTCACGTATCAGTGAAATAGATGGGAGCGCGAATCATAAGAATACACAGCCCAAGAAGAAGTTCTATCTGCTCTCTCAAACACTCTGATTACAAACAGAATTTTAAAAAATTTCAAGACCATGATACTCATGGCTGTGACCTATGTACATATGTATGTCGGATAGGTTCCCCCACATCCTTGGCACACTAAGTATGCTCTGAGACTAGCTAATGAATGAGGGGAAACCATAAACCTTGGCATCAACTCCCAGCTTCCCCTAATCCGCCTAAGCGAAATACACTTCTGTCCAACCCCGACGGATCCGTGAATGCCGTTTTGCTAGCTCTCTGTGGCTCAGATGGCTCAAGAAAACATGATGCGGATATGCTCCAAGAGAATGAGGGACGCTACTCAGATTCACCCGCCATCAAGGAATCAATCAGTATCAGTAATATAAAAATAACAAGGAAAATGTGCCTTTATCCGTGAAGACCCGAAAATAGCTCTTAGGCATCGGTTGGCTAACCAGACCCAGCCGGGACTTGGCAAAGCACGTAGCTAGCACAAAGGGTACCTAAAAACAAACATAGAGGAAACTTAAATTGGGGAAGAATTACCTCCATCTAAGAGGCGGCAGCCCGGAGGCAAACAGCTTCAAGCTCCTGATGGTGTTGGAGACCTTTTTCAATGCCACTGGAGACAAATGCTATCGGATGGATACTCAATGCCATTGAATCGTATTTTCAGTACATAGAGGTGATCCAATCGTTAAAAAATCGTATTTTCAGTACATGTAGGTGATCCAATCATTTAAAAATTCCCAACAATATGCTTAAGTGATTGAAAATGATTCGCTTGAGAACGCTCAACAATTTGAAAATATCATGCGTGAGCTTGTTTAGGTTTTTGTGAATCCGATATACAGTACGTATTGAAATTAATGCGCCAGCAATTTTTGTGTAGAAAAATGCTTGATGTTACTTGCTTGATCCGATTTAGCTGTGGTGCCAGCAGACTGCTTTGATGTACCATTGGATGGTGGGTGATAACCGAATAAAATCAACTAGTTTAATGTAGATCTACCAATTGTTCCAAAATGTCAATGAATATACGTTCCCGTTCATATGAAGTAAAAATTGTCTAGTAAAAAATGTAAGGACCATTGTAAAAAATGAGCTAAAGATTTGATTAAAAGATCAATTTTTCCTTAAAAAAGATAGATATATTTCAATTTCTTGGCAGATTTTGATATTTTAAAGGTAATGTATCCTGTTCTTCAGAGGTTATCGATCAGCAAGAAGGGAGTATATTACCTTCGAAATCTCAATATTTGCCAAGAAATTGAAACATTGGGTTGTGTAAAAAATTCTGCAGCTTTTTACATCAAAAATAAGACAAAAATGTTTTATTCTTCAAAATTTATTTAGTGAACCAGATATTGTCCGTTCGTTTCAACAACCTTCTGCCAACTTTCATAAAAGCTCTGTGGTTTGTTTGCGGAAAAACTTATCAAGGTCATTTTTGAAAAACAAATGATTTTGAAGAGACCGGAAAAGCTGGTAATCTAACGGCACAGGATCCTATGAATGAGGCGGGTGTTGTATTACTTCTCAGTCGAAGCTCTTATAGCATTCGTTTCGTTTGTAAAGCAGTATTAGGTCTGGCGTTGTCGTGATGGAAAACGGCCCCCTTCTCTTCGCCAATTCTGATCGTTTCTCGGCTATTGTTATTGGAAGACGCTTGCAGTAGACTACACTCTTGTAATCCACCCAAATGCTGAGCAACACTTTTTTCGGATGCGAATCCGCTTCTGCAGCGATTGCGGACGATTCTCCGGGTGAATGCTACGATTTTTTCCGCTTGCTGTTAATCTACAGTGCGCAAAATAATTATAACATACAAACTATCACTAGGTGTTTCTGAGAAAATGAATCGTCTCACACTATTTGTGATGACGTCATATCATTTTCGGAAGCAAACGCAATGTAACGGCACTTTAGGCTACTTGTTAATTTTTCGTTGTAGTAAGCTGGTGTTTAATTTTCTTCAGAAGCCCAAATTACTAATGCGAAATAAATATAGCGACAGTTGTACGTGAAGTATATTTTCTAGGTGTAAAATTGATAATTCGCCTAGATTTATAAGACTAGTTAGTTCACCAAGATGTATGCAGCCTACTAATGAAGATTAGCATTTACACGTGCAGTTTTTAATTCGCAATTTTTAAAATTACAGTTCGAATTAATAAAAATGCCAAAGGGGACAACATTTACTGCTGAAGAGCGGGCTAAAATTTTAGCTTACAGGGATTGCGGGACAACAATCAGAAGAATAGCTGAAAGGTTGAACAGGGACAAAAGCACGGTGACTAACTTCTTGAAAAACCCCGAAAATTACGCCAAAATCAAGAGATCAGGTCGTCCGTCCCAAGTCAGTGAGAGGCCTAAAAGAGAGATAAAACGGCTGGCTGTTCAGAAAAAGCTAAGTTACTCACAAATAAGGTTTCAACGGAATCTTCCCATCACTACGCGAAGGGTTCAGCAGATTTTGAAGAATAATGAAAATGTTAAATATGGAAAACGCTTGCAAATACCAATTTTGAGAGAGAATTTGCTGAACGGTATAAATTTTGGACAAATGAATGGGATTCTGTCATATTTAGTGATGAAAAAACATTCAATTTAGACGGGCCTGATGGCTGCCATGGATATTGGAGAGATGTCCGTAAAGAACGGGAAACGTCTCATAGAAGGAACTTTCAAGGAGGTTATGGGCTGCATTCGGCTCTCGGGGAAAGTCTGAAATTTGTTTTATTTCACATAAAATGAACTCAGCTAAGTATGTTGAACTCTTGGACGACGTGCTTATCACTTTTGCAGAGGATTTGTGGAGAGACGACTGGCTGTTTCAGCAAGACAACGCACCTATACACTCTGCGACGTTCACGAAACTTTTTTTTGAGTCCCGGAACATACCGCTATTAAAGTGGCCTGCTATAAGCCCTGATTTGAACCCCATGGAAAATCTATGGGGTATCTTATCACAACAAGTCTATTCACAAGGTCGTCAGTTTGACACCATTTTACAGCTAAAAACGGCCATTATAAAGGAATGGAATCAAATTGGAACATATGTTCTTCAATCCCTTGTTAATTCCATGCCCCGTCGTTTATGCAAAGTGATACAAAATAAGGGAAGCCCTATAGATTATTAAAATTTCTTTTGGTGTTAATTATTGTTTTTAATTTTTGAAATAAAATACTTATAAACATTTTTATGTGATTTATCCGTTATAATTATTTCGTTCATGAATTTGAAATATTGTATCTTCCTGGCTACAAAAAAATTAAATAGTTGAAAATACAATCCGCTGTTGCTTTGTTATCATTGCATGAAACATAAAACTAAATTTTTATTTTTTTAATCAGTATCTAGCAAATAATTTTCTCGATATTCTCTTTGTCCGATATAATTATTTCGCGCACTGTAAACAACTTATTTCTCGTCCCTCGTCACAATCTTCTTCAAAAATGGTTTCAACGAATGCAAAGTCAGTAGGGATTCGCAGATCGAAATTCGATTCAGATTTTCATAATTTTCGTGGGTTATGCACATATTGGACAGTTTTATGACTCCAAGCTGCTTTAGTCGTTTTGCGACGGTTGGATGATTAATATTGATCCTTTCTGTGATCTTGCTACTTGTCACATGCCGATCGGTTTAGATAAGGTCCAAGATTACATCGTTTTTAACGGTGAAAGTGTAACCAGTGCTTGCAGAGTCGTTTAAATCCGCATTTCCGGAACGGAAGATATAAAATTACCTCTGACAAGTTTCCTCACTAACCAATTTCTTGGTGTACACAGCGCATATCTCTCGTTTGGCGTCCGTCGTTTTTTCACACCATTACGGCGCATCTAACCACTTTTTCACCTATAAAAATTTAAAAAAATCATTAAGTTTGCGGACACTCAATAATCTCTTCACCTGCGGGTGACAATTCAAGATATAAAAAGTAAATACAGTGCTGCCAGCAGAGCCGTCTTAGATCAATTTGGGGCCCTGGGCACTTTAAGAAAAATGTGGCCCCTCCGACAGAGGGTTATTAACAACAATTAATAGAATAGAACAGGAGCAATTAAGCTAAATTCTAGATGTATTTATCTGTTATTTTTATTTATCAAAGTCACCTTAAATCAATAGGTAAGTATAATCCGGAAAACTAACTCTTCAACCATAATACACAGGCTAGTAATTAAAAAGTCTATGCTGATTGAAGGGGCACTTTTCTAGATTTTAGTCAAGCAAAATCATTGATCACATCTTCAAATTGTTTATCTCTTTGAGCACATCACTTTCTATGTACATCTGGTCAACCAAACTGGTCAATCTTTCTTCAAGCGTTGTACTTCACAATTCACTTTTTATTCTTTTCTATTTTAAGAAGATGCTTTTCTCACTGCAGTTAGTTACCATCATGCTTAAAAAGATTCTCAATGCAATTTATACATTTGGAAACGTGTTTTCAACTTTGTCTTCTTTCAAAAGTTGATATATTCCTGAAATGCTATTAGTTTCTTCATTTTCACTATTCTAAACAATTTTCAAGTATTCTATTTATTGAGATAGGTCCCTTTAGTCACACTCCAGATTTATCTCTTTGGCGCACGATTCGAAGTCATCAAACTTGCCCCTGACGTTAATAATAAAATCATCAAATAAAGTTTAAGAATTAGTTGCAGTCAATTGTTATAGTTTTTTTCTGAAGATAAGTGTTTTGTCTATTCTTTTCAATATGGTGTTCTAAATTTCTGTCAGAAGACTAACTTTCTAAACAAACTAAGAACTTCGTGCCTAGTTTCTTGTGGCTGCTTTGCATACTCCGCGATAGACGTCAAGGCTTCTATAATTTGTTTTTGACATTGATGTACGGCGCTTACTGCATCAGCCCGCGCAGCCCGTCTGGATCAGAAAGACGTTTAAGAATTTTTTTTGAACCTAAATATTAAGTCCATGTATTCCGTAGGTGTGTAAAATCCGAAAAAAAATTCTTGCCTCTCGTACACACCCAGCAGCATGAAGACCTACCAAATCAAAAAAATGTCCCGGACATGATAGAAAGGTAGCAAATTCACATTGCTCCTTGATTTTCGCTTGCAGACCAGCATACTTTCCTGACATATTTGAAACATTGTCGTAGCTTTAACCTCTGCATTGTCGTAGCTTTGCCTTCTCTTTAAAAATTTCAGGATGGATTCCGCTAGTTATTCTGATTTATGCTCTTTAATAAGTATAAATTCCAAAAACCTTTCAATTGAAACACAATATTTTACGTATCGAATTATAAAAGCTAACTCGTCAGTATGAGGCAGATTGAGCGTGCTATCAACACTTATTATATTTACAATAACACTTATTATATTTAGCTAATTCAACTTCATTTATAATTTTTTTAGGACCCCTTTAGGACCTATTTATCAACATTCGTTGATAAATAAGAAATGTGTTCCTTTCCAGATTTCTCAAATTTTAATAAGTGATATGCAAGTGATATCATTAAGGAACTCCACACATCTTAAATAATTCCCATTGTTGGGGGATCCAAGGATTTCATTGTCACCTCGAAACGGAAGCCCTCTTGATACCAACAATTTTACAGCTGCGACAACCCGTTTAGTACACTTTTCCAGTAATCTGCTTCTTTTTTATATTGATATAGTAAGACTGTGTCTACTCTACCAACTGCTTTACTTCGTGCCAGATAAGTCATCATAGATTATCTTTATGCAGGGCTATTTTCATGATGTAACATTATGTGATTAATGTGTTTCCAATCATTAAATTCACCCAGAGAACATAGGCTTACATCGGAAGGGTTAAATAACCAGCAAGAAAAACAAGATGCAGATTTTTTCGAAGACAAATACACCAACCATTTTCTTTCAACACTTTCTTTATTCTTTAATTTACGATTAAATAATGTTTTATTGATCTTCTTTGTCTTTGTAGGCTATGGGCGCTTTGGGAAAGTCACAATCTTTATTTTGAAAATATGTGGGCCTATTGCGAAACCAAATTTTACGATTTTTTCAGTGATATTTTCGTTAAAATAATCAGCAGGGTCATGTAAAATATTTTTTGGATCGGATGATTGCTGTTGCTCAATTTAAATTGTTGTTGGTGAAGTTGTTGAATTTTTACTAATGTTCGAAGAACAATAGTATTAAACTCGTTTCGCCGAAAATTTATATTTCTATATATATATATATATATATATATATATATATATATATATATATATATATATATATATATATATATATATATATATATATATATATATATATATATATATATATATATATATATATCAGCAAAATGATTAAGGGACATAATCTCTGGATTGGCCGATCCGATTGAGCTGAAATTTTCGGAGAACGTAGATGTATATAGTAGGTAGGTCCACGATTTTCTCAAATTCAGATATCCTAAACCTTTTGGCGGCGGCGAGCGTTTTAGTGAATTTTGAGGTACTCCTATATTTCCAAGCAGTGTAAATTTTTATTACAGAAAAGTATTGGGAATGAAAACTAATTATGTTCTAAGCTTGTCTATGATAAAGAATTGGAAATTTTGAGCCGTGTGTGGGTGCTAAGTGCCTAAAAGTAGGCAAGGATTTTTTTCAAATTTTGATTTGTCATTACTTCTAAGAAAAACAATGGATCATCGTGAAATTTGCAGAGCGTGTTAATGTTGACTAAAATTTAGCACACGTGGATTTTCAAGATAGTTCGGGTAACCCTGTAGCTACGGCAGGCTCCTGAAAAAAAAACCTTCAAATCATTGACCTTCCTGGAAAATTTTTGATTTTTGACAAAAAAATCAGATCACTGATAAATTTTTACCTTTGTCCATCATGTCAAATAAAAATTTTCAAAACTCCGATTTGCACAAGAACGGCAACCCATCACTAAATTACCTCTATTTTCAGCACTCGAAAGTTCTGTTCACGAGAACTGACGACCGGATTATCCGATCATAGTGAAATTTGCAGGACATGTTGGTATTAGCTAGGACCAGGTCTGATAGAAGTGATTTTGAAATGCGGGCAACCCTGTGCCAGTGGTACCATCTTGAAAAATCACTGAGAAAAAAAACCGGTTTTCCGTCGTTAGCCATCAGATTTTGACAAGATTCATATAATACTTGGATATTACTCTATGTAACATTTGATAAAAATTTGGCTGAAAAATTAGAATAGAGTTGCCAGCTATGGTGATTTTTGTCTCATAAATCTTGCAAATTTGCTCAGCAAAATAAAGCTTTTTTCCCTATAACTTCCGGTCCAGTGTAGAAATCAGAACGAAGTTCACGCAGTAAATGGACTTTAATGTGAACCAAATGTCATAGAAATTTCGTACCAAAATCATGAAAGGGCTGCCAGCTATGACAATTTTTGTAATTTTTTGGAATTTCTTTACTGAGCGATTATATCATTAGATTTGCAAATGGAAATGATCCTGCAATGAAAATTAACAACAAATATTAACGCTTTAAAAACTTGAAAAGTTTTGAGGGTGGTAACCCTAAAATTCTTTTCACCCGTATAATTCAATCGAAACGAAATTTACTGGTTGGGTTTAACTTAACGTGAAGCAGATTTGGTATGGTGTTGACACAGGCTAACCAGCATTAGCCATTTCCATCAATATTGCACCAACAGATGCTTCAAACAACGTTCTCATATGCAAAGCATTTGCAATAAAAATAAGGAATCCATTTTTAAATTTTTCGAGTTTTGAACATTTTTCGGATGGCAGCCTCAAACAACGTTTAACTGCTGAAACTTTCGATGAAATCCTGCGATGAGAACGAAATTCAAAGGATACGTTGATTTGAGTATGAGCTTGTTATGGTTAACTTATTGCTGCTTCGTTGGGAAAGTGTTGCTAGCACTGAACATTTTCATCATTTGTGTTATAGTTTAGTTTTGTTGCTTTGGATAAGGAATGGTTGATATGATTCTACAAAAAAGTGTATTACGTCTTTCCACAGTTTTTTGTCACTCAAAGACAATTTCTTCGAAAATTAGTTTTCTAGCGGTTCAGGTGCGCTAGAGTTTTTTTCCATAGGGACAGACATCCTAAAAAAACACCTTGTAAAATATGGTTCAATCTCTTTTCCTGAAGTGATAGAACTTAGCGAAGAATAAGTAGATTGTGAAGTTCTCTGAGTTTCCGCAATCTGTTGTTAATATGATTTATTATGTGGATGGTTACTACTCACAGAAGCTCCTGGTGTAAAATATGATGTTAATTTTGGTAATTTATCAATTAATTGATTTCTGATGTGTTTTTTTCCTTTTTTTTTCTGAGTCACTAGGATATGACCGTTTTGACATTTTGTATCTAAAGATAAAGTATTCAATACTTATTTGTAAATTGCACTGCAAATAATCGCGAACACAAAGTGAAGCACACCGTTTACAAGTTCAATTTTGAGTGAAATGATTTGATTTTTAGTCCCGACCGTGCTGTTTGAACCGGAGGAGCAGAAATTGAAATGCTTTCCTCACACATTGAAGGGGTACACAGATCGATTTATTTATGGCTATTCCAGTAATGCACAAACTCACACAGCCCAAAATTTGCATTTGTGTTAAAGCTGAACAAAGCTTCATACAACAACAACTGTTACTGATAAGATACTCGTTACAGGTGAGGTCATTCACAAATAATTATGGAAAGTTACCTACTAGTAAGCAGATAGAGTTGCCAGTGTTAGGCCCCTGGTCCATGAGATTACTATAAAAGTAGATATAAAATTATTAAGTCTAGTTAGGTCATTATATTTTAATTTTCGTAAAATAAATATATTTATCGGTTGGTGATCTGGAAATAAGGGGCCCCATAGCTCGCGGGGCCCTGGGCACTTGCCCAGTGTGCCCATGCGCAAAGACGGCCCTGGCTGCCAGGTGTATGAAATTGTAATGCAAAAAAACGCAGAACTTTTTCCACAGCCCAATATATTCCGCTTCGAAAAAATGAATTTTTAAATTCACAGATTTGTCGAAATTTAAATTGTTCAAATAATGAAAACATCAGAAATTATAAAAAAAATTAACTTTAATGAAATTATGAATCGAACAAGTATAGTTTTAATATTTTACAAAAACTCTCATAACGATTTAATGTTAGTTTTCCACCATATCAAATTTTCCATTAAATCTCAATAAATATAAAATAATAAAAATTCATTTATATAAGTGTATTGTAAATGTCCCTATTTTAATTTTCCCGACCCGATTTCCATATTCATTACAAATTTTATTAATAAAATAAGATCCAGGCGATCAACGTCATCATCGAGCGCAAATCGTAATTTGGTACCCGGCGACGAAGCCTATGTCCGGCTGGCCACGGACACTGTGGAGGAGCTGGACTGGTGCCTAGATCAATTGGAAACTGTTCAAACGCACAGAAGTGTTTCGGATATGGCATCACTTAAGGTAATGTCCCTTGAAATTTGCTGTGATACAATTCATCACATAAAAACGACAATATGAACCTAATTCTCTAGAATGACCGTTATTTCAATTGTATCTTTCTCATCCTTGCAGTTCAAGCGAATGTTGAATAAGGAATTATCACACTTCAGTGAATCGAGTAAATCTGGTAATCAGATATCGGAATACATTTGTTCGACCTTTTTGGGTAAGTTGAGTATTTTCTCTTGTCTTTATATTCGAATGATTCGATTATGGTTTGCGGAAAACTTATGTTTTTTGCTGTGTGACTTGTTCGACGGAAATCAACTTTAATGGAATCCTGTGACGACCTGCAAAATTACGTTGTCTGCATTTATCTTATGGCTGTATTTTTAGATTGAATGAAAAAGGTTTCATCTGAACGAGGGAACTTGAAAAATTTTCGTAATTTAGATAGTTTGTTGTCTTGTTCTCAGCAATCAAAACGAACGTTGGTATGGCAACTTGGCTATGCTAGATATTTTTCATTATTGAAGAAAGTGACTTGTCAAATAACTCTCGAGAAATGACGTAACTTTTCAAAGAAAATGTCAATGCTCGCCTATAAATTTAATGATTCTGTAAAAAGAGTATGAGAAGCAATTTGAATTTTTTTTCGTTTCATCTCAAAGCATATGTGAAAAGCATTGGATGGCGTACAATTTATTTATTATATATGATGGAAGGATAGTTTTTAATCTAAAATGCTACAGCAGTTTACCTTAACAGGAAACATTCTTTCATGAACGTGACAGCATGACTTCAAATAATTCATTCTGTAAAAAAATGGTTCATTAGTGACGTCTCTTAATGGTGCCGGTCTGCAAGCGCATTTCACTCGTTGCGACTCCACGTCTAGGATGCAGTAGACGATGGTTTGTGTGCAACAATGATTTTCAAGACACGGACTTTGGATAAGGTCAATCGACCAGGATACTAGAACAGTACGCCATTGAGACATCACGTAGACATTTTCAAATATGCTACACACGACTTTTATTTTTCTAGCATTCTAGAATGCAACGTAATTTTACGATAATACAGAACTCATTTTCTATTCTTTTTTTATTTTCAGATAAGCAGCAGGAGTTCGATTTACCATCGTTGCGTATCGATGAGAACGAAGCCACATCAAATGTGCAAGCGCCGTATCCTCGTAGTCGTTCTCCCCGATTGGGTGGTCCACCGATGTCACAAATATCAGGCGTTAAACGCCCCCTATCCCATACGAATTCGTTTACCGGCGAACGATTGCCCACGTTCGGCGTGGAAACGCCACACGAAAATGATCTGGGAACGTTTTTGGGCGAACTAGATACGTGGGGAATAGATATATTTAAAATTGGGGACTTAAGCATTAATCGGCCGCTAACATGTGTCGCATATACAATATTTCAGGTGAGTAATATTTATTAATTTTTTTCTGATTGTGCAATAAAACTCATTTCATTAAGCATTTTAATTATAAATTTGTTAAATTACATACTAAGAGCTAAAACGTTTCAAACAATTGAAATGCCAAAAACCTGTTTTGTGCGTATAATAATCGTAAATACTAGGGTGGGTTCCTAAGCTCGCGAAATTGGGGGTAAGAAGTGCGAATAAAAAAGGAAATTTTTTTTTCAATATTCGCCTGCTGCTCAAGCACATTTTTCGGATCTTTCAATTAGTTATGTTTAGGTTCTAAAAAATATTTTGTCTTTGTCGGAAAAGTAAGCCGAATCTACGTCCTTCCTCCCACAATGTTCCTTATTCAATTTTAGGAAAATATAAAAATCGTTGGCAGCCAAGAAAGGGCTGTAAGGTGAGTGATCTAAAATATCGAAGCCCACCTTATACAGGGCATCCAACGAAAAACGACAAAAAAATCGATGCCATGCACGAGACCTTTGGTTAATTTTCCTATTCTTTCTTCTTTGGTGGCTTCTTTCAACCGGTCTAGAATTGAAGCGTAGTATACTTTGGTTATGAGGACGCCTTTGATTCTAAAATCGATCAACAGGATCCCTTCTGAGTCCTAAAAACGATCGTTATGGCTTTTCCAACAACACTTTGAACTTCTTGGGTTGTGGTGCGCCTTTTTGTGCCACTGCATAGTCTTGCTTGGACTCGGAGTCATAATGGTGAATCCAAGTCTCGTCTCTAGTAATGATTCGACTCAATACTCCATCCTCGTCTTCACTACAGATGTCCAAAAACTTGCGCTGTCGTTTTTGATGCGGCAGCGCACAGTGGTCTGAAACGCTCAAAAAGCTGGTCAAAATTCATCAACGTGGCACAACAGCCCGACGTCGGGCCTTGGCCGCCTGGAAAATTAGTATATTAGATTTTTTCCAGTTGCTGATTCTGAACTAAATTTCGATTTTCAAAATGGCGGCTTCAAAATGGCCAAATCAAGAGGAAAATTTGACCGAAATGAAATTTCGTTCAAAAATACTTTTATTGCTGCTGGTTGAAAAAATTTGCAAATAAATTATCTATACTGAATGTAATGGCTCTTAAAAAGTTGACGGTTGAAAATATTCATTGATTTCAAGAAAATGTCCGTAGAAAATGATAGAAGGCCAAAAAATAAAAAAATAATTGGAATTGCATATGAACTCATTTATTAAAGTTTTAAACCAACTTATTTTAGGGTAGTTCACAATATTTTTGAAATACAAAACTTGTGATACTTTAATATATGAATGCAAGTAAAAAATACAAACTTAAAACTAATCAGAATCCGTGTTTGTCTCCGATTCGGAGGGTTCGCCCCAGTCTTTGATCAAACTAGTATTTTTAGGAACTGAAAGAGGCAGAGGGAACTTCTCTTAAAAAATGTTTACTCTTTCTTGGCTGAATATTGTCAAGACCTGTGATAACTGCATCCGAAGATTCAAGGAATCGTTTAAGCACACCTTGCATATTTTGCTGCCTGGGTTATTTCCCAGCAAACCTTTCGGACAATGCTTTGATATATTTGTTTCTCAACCCTTGAGTGTTTTCGAATAACTCACCAGTCGGCAATCGGGCCTCCTCTATAATTAATGTGTACTACAACTCAAGCAAAGATTTCGTTCCTACTATAAAAATTAATATGTAGTTCTCATTGCTTTGATTCCATAATGAATTTTCTTTCTTTCGTACTTTACTGTAGTATGCTATATATAGCGCAATGGAACTTCAATTTTTTTTAATTTGGAAGGAATATACATAATAGGCCACTCGTTACATATATTCCAATCAATAAAATATGAACATAAAATATTTTTCCCTCTTAACTTCGCGCCAACAATTATTATGCATCCTCTTCTTTGATTTTTTTTAATTATAACACATTTGCCTTCATGCCTAATTTAAAAACGACGCGACGCTTCGCGAAAACAACTTTTAAGATGTTTTTCGAAAAAAAAAAAATTTTGGACACTTGACTACGAGACACTACATATTTCTGCACACATTGTGCAAAGGGCAAGTAGTGACTACGAGACACTACTTGCCCTGTGCACAATGTGTGCAGAAATATGTATTTTATGGAATGCCGTATTCCAAATTAGGTGGAAAAAATTTGATTTTTTTTAGTTTTGGCAACTTTTTGGATGATCCAGACCACTGTGTGGTGTGAGTATTCTCGGCACTCCCCTTGTGCTGATCTTAGTCATGTCAAGATGATCGTGAAGAATATTTCAAATGGTTGTATCTGATACTCAAATCATTTCCGCAAGCTGTTTCTTCTTTAGTCTACACAGTCGTGCCATAAGTTCTGTCCCTTATTTAAATGGGCTAAATTAAAATGCAACGTTAGCATAAACAAAAATTTATATTTTCATTTTTTCTCGATAGACAAAGGAACACAAAAACACAGAAATCTATTCGAAGTGGCCTCCATTTGCTTTTACGCACTTCTTCAAACGGTCGGGCCACTCGTCGATGGCTGCACGCACGACTTCTAACGGAATTGAGGCTGCAGCTTTTGTCAAACTGACCTTTGAAGCCTCAATATTGCGATGACGCTTACTGCAGGCCTTCTGCTAACAGCGGTAGTCAGGCTTCCAGAAGGCCAATCCTCAGCGGCTATGAAGTCGGACAGATTGTCCACACACCACTTCTGGTTCATCTTTGCTTTGTCAGCTAGCGCTGAGTCTTTCTGGAACGTCCAGTCTTCCCCATGAAACATCGTATCGTTGAGTGGTTTGACTACCTTCTCTTAGACATCGTTTTGGTAGTTTGCTGCCTTTGTTTTAACCCCTTGTTCACAAAAATGCAGCTGAGTGACTCCGTCGTACGAAGCACCCCACCAAACCATGACTGAAGCAGGATGACCTCTTTGGACCCTTGAAATTTTTTCAGCAGCTTTCCGAGAACTGTGGGCGTAAACCCTGTCGATTTGCCGGTTGTATTTTTCTTCTATGGTGAACATTTTTTCATCACTGAAGATAATTTTTGTGTGTCCTCCTTGCGCATACCGTTGAAGTAACGGCTTCGATATTGTAACTCGTATCTTCTTCAAAGCCGGTGCTAACAACTGTCCCGTTGTTCTTCGGTAAGCCCCAAATTTTAAGTCCTCTTTAATGATGCGGGACATCGTTTTTTTTGGGATATTCATCTTGCTGGGATATTCATTCTCTGCTTTCGGAGAGGGTTTCGCCGATTTCTGGCAGACACGGCTTTCACTGCTACTGGTGTCCTCGTAGTGCGTGGCCTGTCATTTCTAGGTCTTTCATCAACAGAGGAGGTCTCGTTGAACCGTTGAAACCGTTGACCGATAAACAAACTTTTGAGAAATTTCCAATGGTTTGAACAAGTTGAAAATCTCCACCGGTTACTTGTTGCACTTGTGCAGCGCGATCACAGCGATGCGATTCTCTTTGACGCTCCACTTCATGTTGCTTCTTCGAGTAAACGATACAAACTGAGGCTAATTTTGCAGTATAGGGTCCACTCTATATTTTGAAAAAACAAAGCCGTTTTTGGCCGTCAATCGTATGGGCTGTGCGGACTCATTCGAATTACGGACAGAAACGACTGTGTAGTATCTTCCAATATCACTTCTTCAACTTTTTGAACAATTTCCGTAATGGTCTCTTCGATGGGTCGTTTTCACATGAATTCTTTCTTTGTTTAAAGAAAATGAGACACTTGTAAAATATGGTTTTACATCGGCAATATTTCCCGTGAACTGATGTCATCTTTTCCATCATGGTTTGAGCCGACTTTCCTTGTTTAGTGAGGAACTTTGTAACAGCGCGGTACTCCATTTTCTCCATATTTTACATTTTTTCAGATTGAGTTGCTTGGACGACGATAGTTCAAAAACGAATAGCTCAATTGAAATAAAACTTGCTGTTTGTACTTATAATGAGTCTCTCAACTCATTACTTTTCATCAAACTACCTTCATTAACGGTCTACCTACTCATTCTGCGAACTTTATGACCGAATCTCGTATAAAGAATTATTCATAAGTTTATCAGACCTAGGAAAATAAGTAACTGTGGGCAGAGTAAAACGCACCTTAACCAAAACCTAAAAAAAAATCGTAAATCAATTTGAAATCGCGCCGATTATCACAATACCATAAATAGGCAAACCTGCTTCACCAAATGATAATTCGTAAAATCTTCTGCTGTTAAACGACGTGGATCACAACATTTTAAACTCAAGTGGTTAAAATCAACCGTTATAAGGGTTATAAAATAGTGGCATAAATCACTCAGTTCCCATTAAAAAACATCAACTCATTAATTAAATCCATTAATCCACTAATTAGATTAAAAATAGCTGTAAGGATTCAATTACTTATTCGTGAATTAATCATATTTCTTCTTTCTCATTACAGAGTAGAGAATTATTGACCAGTCTTATGATACCACCGAAAACTTTTATTAACTTTATGACTACTCTGGAAGAGCATTATGTTAAAGACAATCCATTTCATAATTCATTACATGCAGCCGATGTTACACAGAGTACTAACGTTTTATTAAATACTCCAGCACTGGAAGGTGTCTTCACTCCATTAGAAATAGGTGGTGCATTATTTGCGGCTTGCATACACGATGTCGATCATCCTGGCCTCACCAATCAATTTTTAGTTAATTCAAGTAAGAAATCATTTTTATATGATTTATAACTTTGAATGAATCGTTTTTAACTTTTTTTAATTGATTAATTCAGGTTCCGAATTAGCCTTAATGTATAATGACGAATCTGTGTTGGAAAATCATCATTTAGCTGTTGCCTTTAAACTACTACAAAATCAAGGATGTGATATATTCGCTAATATGCAAAAGTAAGTGTTGTAAATTGAGAATTTTTTTTAGAGAATATAATGTAGTCAAATGTTGAAAGACGTTTCACTACAACTAAGCCCCGATTTATAAATAAAAAAAAGGAATGACATTGAAAAATTCACTAGCGCGTTACATTATTTTCCATTGCTATTAATAAATATAAATTGATACATTCAAGTTTGTGTACAGATTCTCCAATTTTGGAACATATGTTGAAAAATGCTTGTTACGTTTGGTTTTGATATTTTTCTCTTCAAAACATTCCAGATACACAATGCTAAATCCTCTATCCTGCGTAACGCAACCGAAACTATAAAGAATATGTCACTTAATTTAAAATTAACATTAAGTTGAAGCAAAAGAAATCAATTATTTGTTTGTTTATTTGAAATGTTTATTTAATATAGTTAATTTTGTTTAATTTGGGCCAATATTCACCGCTTTATTTTACAATTTGTCGCCATTTTAAAAGTAATTTAATGACACATCTATAGAAGCTCTGGTTCTTATTGGCGAAAACTTGATTCAATTTCTAAGGAAATGTTGCTATATCAAAATAGGTGGTAATCACTTGGTGTCTCGTCTGGACTTGAAGACTGTGACATAATGTATCAAAACTTCCCTGTTTCTGACAAGTTTATGGAAAACAACTCCTATCTTATAGGCCAATTCTGGCCGCTTTCCAATTGTTGTCAATACAGGTCCGAGTTCATATGGGAACAGTTCATAGTATAAATGATTCCTTTCCAGTCACACCAAACACACAGCATCCAAGTTTGGCCACTATCTGGTCGTTAATCCTTGTTTGGCCACCTTTCTTTCTTTTGTGATCTTTTTCAACAAGAACTAATTTTTTTACGGAAGATAATTTCTTAGTTCAAAATTTAACGTACTGGGATTAAACCATTCATAGATGGCATCAATAAAATACTTCGGCATTCATTCACGCAGTGTCATCTCTAAATAATGTGCTTTCATAAAATAATTAATGAATTTTTTAACAATGAATAATTTAATCATCGTTTTTCTTACAGAAAACAACGCCAAACTTTAAGGAAGATGGTAATTGATATTGTTCTGTCGACGGACATGTCGAAGCATATGAGTCTGTTGGCAGATCTTAAAACTATGGTAGAAACTAAGAAAGTAGCCGGTTCGGGTGTGTTACTCTTGGACAATTATACAGATCGAATACAGGTAAATTTTCTATTTGCAGTAACATTTCCAACATTTATGATTTGCACTTTATTTTCAGGTTCTTGAAAATTTAGTACATTGTGCTGATTTAAGTAATCCCACTAAACCGCTTCCACTTTATAAACGTTGGGTATCACTTTTAATGGAAGAGTTCTTCTTGCAAGGCGATAAGGAACGAGAAAACGGCATGGATATAAGTCCAATGTGTGATCGACAGAATGCAACCATAGAAAAATCTCAAGTGGGCTTTATCGATTATATCGTTCATCCGCTATGGGAAACCTGGGGAGATTTAGTTCATCCTGACGCACAAGATATTCTTGACACCCTCGAAGAGAATAGAGACTATTATCAAAGCCAGATACCGCCATCGCCACCACCCACCGACGACGGTGACGAGAAAATTCGTTTTCAGGTTTGTACGTTATCCTGTCGACTGCAATCGTTGACACTTGACAAATTAATTCGGTTCTAATAGGTGACACTGGAAGAGTCTGATCAGGAGGATGAAGATGCTGAAGGTGAAGACGATTTCGAAAACGATGGGGGAGGAGGAGCAGAAACTGATTCGAGAAACCCGTCTAAAACAACAAGTAGTAGTAGTAGCAGTAGAAATTATAGTAAACCGTCTGGAAGCCAAAATACTGCACACCACACTGGAATGTGACGGAGAGTCGCGGGACTTTGTAAAAAACTTACGGAAAAAGCGCAAACATTTTTGCTTATAAGATAAACTGTAAGGCATAAAAACTGTCGTATTTTGAAACAAATCACACACACACAAAGCAACAAATATCACATATATATATATACCTTCAAGAATTTTAAGAAGAAGAAAAAAAAACAAAACTCGAGTGAAGATCCCCCCAAAAAATTATCAGTTTATACTGTTGTCAACGCTTAATCTATAAACAAATTCTTTAAGCTGCAAGTGCAGCATCAAAAACAAAAATAAAACAAAAATAATAGCAAAATATTAGTTTATAGGTAAATTATTCGTTAATTTGTAAGGATTTTTTAAATATGGTTTTCTTCATTTTCAATTTCTGTTCATATGACACAAAACACCTACACTTTGATTAAAAGAAAGCAAATAATTTCAATATTTACGTTTGTCTATTATACAAACACTG
This sequence comes from Nemotelus pantherinus, assembly GCA_963978885.1. Classification (NCBI taxonomy): domain Eukaryota; kingdom Metazoa; phylum Arthropoda; class Insecta; order Diptera; family Stratiomyidae; genus Nemotelus; species Nemotelus pantherinus. The sequence goes on along the minus strand of OZ022265.1, from coordinate 99,285,027 downwards.
ATAACAATGACTGATTTTTCGATGAGGATTGTTTTTATAAGTTGTTATTCTCGATCCACTTGACTATGGAGTGAAACTATCATTGTTCTACCACTAGGTCTTAGATAGGGAGAAAAACTCATGCTTGTAAAATCGTACTAACATGAATTTGCACATTTTGATGTTTCATGTGAGGATATCTTCATGCAAAAGATTGATTTTGTTAATAATATTCATACGGAGTGAGATTGTTTTTAGAGATTTACTTCTTTTGAAATGAAATTTTGAATATTTGGATAGTTAATTTAGCTGAAATTCTTTTGACTCAATACTTCAAGATTGTCGATTGTACTTAATGTTGAAGAAATTTTGTTTTTCGATGAAGTGGTTAGTTGTTTTTTTAAACGACAAGATTATTTTATGCAAGAATTACGGAGTCAACTGTGTTTTCTCTTTGTTTTCCGAAACTACATATTTTGTTTATTGATAATACTAACAAATATATATATATGATCTCCAGTGATTGAATCTAGGCGACTAATTAATTACTTGCCGAAATTTGAATGTATAAGTTAAAATTCTTATCCTTGGAAAAATATCTTATGTTGTTCGGTTTCGTGAAGGTAGTTTTAGCGGAAATGTTTTAGTTGTTTCCATAAAGTTATAATCTGGAATTGCTGCAGAAGAAAATTTATTTTGGGTGATTTCTGTCTCTGCAGCTATGTATGAAATGTGTAGCCGTGGCTTACTGCTGTAGCTACTACCAACGCTGCTGTTAGTGCTGTACCCAATAATCAAATTCAACGATGTTGTACCTTGCAGCCGAAGCTTGTAACTGTCAATGTTTGGTTGTTAGCAATGGTTTTGTCTCAAGTGGTTAAATCACAAACGTAAGATTTGGTATTAGTTTATGCTGTGCTGGTGCAAGAAAAACACTTTTATATCCAAAACCTCAATTTTCACCAGTAATCGAAACCCATGACATATTAAATACGATTTTTCAAACTTGTAACCAACCAAATACCTGAGATTTGGTCAAGTGCAACTGCAATCACAATGGTGTGAGATACGCATTGTAAATAGCTCTTATGCTTTCAATATTTTTGTACCCCTGGACTGTGCGATAGCTTCCGGGACCGCTTCACATTATTTTTCTCCAGTAGGTGCAGTGTTAGAGCATTTCTTGCCTGGTTGATAGTATCCGTCCGAAAGGGTCACTCGTTTTTAGAGGTACCAAAATGGGTCACACATCATTTATTTTAATCAGTCGCTAATTTTTGCCTTAGGCTTATTAAAAAAAACATGTGACAACACAAAAACAAACTTTCCGTGGATTGGAATGTCGCACAAAATATTTCCAAATTGGTCGTAGTCATAGCCTAAAATGGCACTTATGATAACCTGCGTATACAGACCGATATTGCTACTATAACTCAAACTTTAGGGCGCTTAGTTTTTTCTTAAAGGAAAATGTTTATTAAACCTGCATTTTAGTCATCGTATGCAGCTATCGAAACGAAAATATTTTGCAATTCACTTTTTTTGAATGTTGCTTTTAAAATCTATCTATTCAATTTTCAAAGATCAAACTGGTTTTTGCTATTTTGTAAATTTTCCATTTATAACTGCATGCCATTAGTTCTTTAGAAACGAATCTAGAGCTTCTTCTTCAGGATAGCTGTTCTCGTAGAAAATAATTTTATGTTTTTTTTTTGCTCCCAGCTCTTTCAGGATATTGTTTCAAGGTAATCTGATATCTTTCTTCAGACTCTGTAAGTTCCACCGATAGAGGCTGACGTTGCTCTTTGAATTGGTGCAATTCAGACAGACCGCTGATCAGTAAAAAAAAGACCTGGATTGTTTTCAAAATTCTTGCTAGGCATAAAAGGCACGAAATAGCTGATTTCTGGTAGGTTGATTGCTCCGAAAGTCGGTCTGCTGTGACTCTTTTTTGACGACTCTTTCTTGTCTTACAATACAACATCTTGTTCAAAAGGCATTTTAAGTTGGGTTGTCCAAGATTTCATAATAGCTGCTATCGTAGAACATCATTTTCGATTTGAAATGGAAATGAAGAGCAGTACTCCGTTATGGTGGCAACGGAGACGAGAAATAAATATGAAAATTATGCTATCATAAACAATGTAAGCTTTTTAACACGTCAACTCAATTCGAATCTTAAGAAGGCTCTTACACAGCTCAATTCAGCTCCCAGAAGGTGGAAATTAAGCACAAGGAACCGGGTACGCTGATTAATATGCCATTCAGCTTTTCAGTGTTTCCCCCTCGATCATCCTGATTTTCCGTATATGGTATCAAAACTCGCGGATGAGTGAATATTTTGTGAAAATTTTACTGGTTTTTTTTTGCTGCTGTATGTTACTAAAACTAAGAAAATACATACGATTTCCAAGGTGCTTACAAAACGAATACGAGCAACAGAACGTATCAACCCGAGAGTTGAGTTGATTCACGTAAATCCTAAGATCAACTTTTAGAAGATAATTACGAAATGTTTTTTGTATTGAGTTAAGGCGTGTAGAAGCTGCCCCAAAAAACAGCTCGTGGCTTTCCAAACCCCAAAGTTGTTTTTCCTTGGACCCCTGTTAGATGCATGAACTCAATACGCAAAATTCTTCTCGATTCTTTTTTAAAGATGTTACTAAGTTTACATGGATCAAAATATCGGATTGGTGCCTTTTGCCACTAGTATTCGTCATTAATTTTGTAAGCACTTTGAGAAATGAATAAAATTTCTGAATATTTACTGCACATAGCAATCCAGATGAGCAAAATCATTACGAAATTGTCGCAAAATATTCAAAAAAGAAATCACTCGTCCGGGACTTTAGACGCAAATTAAAATGTGCGAAAGAAAAACCTCAAAAAGTTGGTGGTACACAAACCAACGTACCCGACCCTTCTTGTTTCACTCTCGTCTTGTAAAATCTCCAGTTGAATTGATCTAAAAGTGATCTTGGTTGTCCAAATTCCTGAGCTGCTTCTCCTTGCTACTGTGAAATTTGGCAGATACTAAAGTGATTCTACGCTATGCTTCCATAAAAGCTATAGCATACACCTTGAATACATCCCGGCCTTAAAGCGAAATATCTTTGTCTGTTGACAAATCGAAGCAAATCTAGTTTTTTTAATGTTCGTATTTAATCTAAGAATTCAAAACTTCGTTTTTGAAATCTAAAAAATCGAATGAGCTAAATTATATTTTAAGCCTGGTTTAAGTTTTTATTGTTTTATTTTGTTTCCTTGTTTGTAAGGAACAAAAACTTGTTTTTGATAAAAGAACAAAAACTGTCCATCAAACCGATCAAGTATGATCTAATCAAAAGTTTTTTTCTCTGAAAATATGTACATATTTTGTATCATTTTGTCTAATTTAATTTAGATTGTTTTCTGGTGTATTAGAGTCAAATCGAGTTATTCGAAAACAACTATTTTCCACCGATTTCGAATTTTCATTTCAAATGTGTCACGTAATTTAGTTGATTCGATTTCTAGATTTCATTTTAGATTTCAAAACTCAGATTTGATTTTAAGATTTTTTCAAAAAGTATATGACATACATACTTTACATTGATTTTTCGGGAGAAGATTTTGAACTATCACCGTCTGCTTCAGTATCTTCAGTCAAAATATTGATGCCAATCAATAAATTGAAATAGTTTCAAGGTATGAATGTTCAATAAATCAAAAGTTATCTTTTGCATTTAAAAGTGGAGCATCAAACTTACTATGGCTAAGTTTGGATTGTTCTTTTCAGCTCATAAGTAAAATATGAAAATTATTAAGCATTTATACGCTAATATAATAATTGAATATTTTAATTTATTTATAAACTTAATATGCAATTGTATTTCTTTTCTTAGCCCGGGTTTATGGGTGTTCACAATTTAATTCGGATTTGGAATTATACGAGTCCAAATTTCGTAAAATCTGTGAGTTTTGGATTTCGGCTTCCACCTGAAAAAGTGGGTACAAGTCCATTTTCTATAGATCTTTGTGTAGAAGAGAGAAATTTGATATTCAATTATTTTTTCTCTTTATATTTTTTTTCTCTCTATATGCAATAGATACACCGGTTTTTTATTTTAGATACCAGTTTTTTCTCTCTATATGCAATAGATACAAATGGAATGTATGATTATTAGGAATGTGAATTCTAGGTAACCTCAAACCCCATGTTTACCCGTATATGCAAGGAGAAATTTGAACCATCCCAAATCCAAATTAGAATCTGATGCCTATTTTCCGTATTAGAAATTCGAAATAAATTAGAAATTCGGCTGTAGAATTTTAATATTTATTGGCGATTCGGCTTCATAATAACTACATAAACTGGCAGAACAAGTCGCTGTTACGATTTATGATGTCATCAATATATATTAGACTATATGGATTTTAATGCATAGAATTTTCATACAGTGTGAGCTACTGTGAATTTATCTTTTTCAAGAATACATACTTTTTCTATCCATGCTGAAAAAACTGCCATAGAACTGAGTGTTTTGACATACTTTAAAGAGTTACAAGTCAGGTTTATGGTACATAAAAAAACTATCTTCTCAGTAGCTCTTCCAGACCGTAGAAGCAATAATATTCGTTTCTAAAGATCGAAGGGCAGCTTTTTATCACAAAAAAATAGAAAGAGATTTGCATTTGTTTAATTTTTTTTCAATTCAAAAGATATTTTCATAACTCATATTCATATACTCCTTAAAAAAGCAACATTCAGTCTCCAGTTAAGGATAGGCAATGTCATTTATACCATTTTCGAGTCAAATTCATAAATTTTTGGTACGAATTCATAATATTTTCGAGTCTAATTCATATTTTTCTCAATTCAAATTCGCAAATTTTCGGTATCAATTCAAATTCATAATTCATTTGAGTCAATTCATAATTTTCACAAGTCAAATTCATAGTTTTTTCGAAGCGAATTCATGATTTTTGCGCATCAAGATAATAATTTTTCATTTGATGCGCAAAATATGAACTTACATTAAGAATGTATAAATTTAACTCGAAAAAAATATGAATTTGACTTGCAAAATTTATGATTTTGATTCAAAAAATTGTGAATTTGACTTGTAATCTTAAGAACTGGCATCGTGAAATTTCCGGATTTGATTTTAAAAAATATGAATTAAATCGAAAATATGATTTGAATTTATGAAAATTCATGCACCTGGCATTCGACTAATATTGTTCATACGGATTTCGTTGCCTCTCTAGGCTCTGAACCGGCCATTCTAAGTGTGTATGGTTGGGTAAACAATTTCTTAGTGTATGTCAGAACGATAAGTTAGAATTCGTAAGAATATTCTCAATATATTGTATTTAAATTAAAAATAATTTCTGGCTTGACGGGATATTTCAAACCTGGTTTAGTGGCGAATAGGCAGCTTTTCTATCAAATTTAATTTTAACAAAAATGTTTAACATGTTGTGAAAGATACAGTCAATTCAATAAGAAAGGAATCGCGATTTATCAAAAAGTACATATATAAGATATTTATTTCGGACTTCCTTTGTTTGAAATTACATTAAAAATAGTAAGGTGCATTTGAATTTGTAAGTATTGAAATCACCGTTACTGTCAATAATAAACTGGCAACTTTGGGGATATTTTCAACGAGTTTTTCCGCGTAGAAATCAAGAAAGGAACGTCATATTTTACGAATTATTCGTGAGAGCTGCCCCAACATATAGGCTATAGACTTTCCAGCAAGTTTGACTTTCATAATACTTCACACATTTTCGATCGGGTTGATGTAAGAAGATTCAGAGGGTCAATTCATCGCAACGGTACAATCAATATCCTCTTGTAAAGCCCAATAATCGTTATTCGGTTCAAACATCTTGTTTGCAGATTTGAAGAGACTCGACTTGTAAATTTTTATCGTTTTTTCTGCATTTACAGTCACATAAAAGAGCTTCAAACAGTCAAATCCACGCTCCAAGAAGGATGATTAACAGTGCACTGGATCAAGGGATCACCACAAATGAATCAAGTACGTTTTACTCGAACCCATGTCCAGAAAGTTGCTTCGTCTGAAAAAAAAACTATTTTCGTCGTTTGCAATGGCCCACTTCTTGCGTTTTTTTGGGCTTCCGACAAAAATGGTTTCGAGCTCGTAGATCAATATGAAATATTCACCTACTATTAGCGCTGCCTATAAGTGTAGACGCTGACGTTCAGTACCTTCCCAGCTAGTTTGGTTTCCTGCAGTTGAAGAATGGAGTTACGCTCGAAGAGCTAGACGATTGCTATGCCCTGCTTTTGTCCGCTTGTATTTTCCCCTCGATTGAGCTGGTCTACGAAGTTTTTCCACAATTTGGATAGTGGGTCCCACTATTGATTTTTGTTTTGAGTTTCTTTGATTTTTGGATATGTGCAAAAGAAAATCACCTCAAATCGCTTCGCTTATGCGGCGTTCATTATGGCAAACATCCTCGCTTCTCCTCGGCGTTTCGAACGACGCTGAAATGAACTTGTGATGGCTTCATAGTCTAGTGGTTGAAAAATGCGCTGAAAAAGTTCAGACCAATACCATTCATTTTTCACCATAAATAGTCGATTCCTTTCTTGTTGAACAGAGCGTAGTTCAATATACACTTAATCGCGTAAGTCGACAAAGATCAGTGATATAAAACAACATTTTAAGGACTGAAAATCTTTGATTTCATATTGTTCCATGTATTTGTGTGCTCAGTATTATTGGACTTAATATCCATTTTTAATGTTGAATCATGAATTCTAAATACAAACAGATTTTCAAGATATGAAATTGACCATTTAAATAATGAAAAACATATCCACTTTCATAATTATAACTGAACTGTTTTATGTATTAAAATTCGATGTTTTTTTTTGGAAAAATACTAGTTTGCTAACGAACCCTTCCAACCCGCATTATATGGTTCACTTATCAGCTAATTTTTTCATTGATATTGGCAAAGTCTCTTAATAAACTTCGCAAAAAAAGCCACGGCAAAGATTTGAAGTATCCAAAAGACCAACGTCAAATTGATCAGCTTTACACCACACACTGTTTAGAATAGCCAAAGCATAAACTAAATTATTTGGCCCACCAAAATCGAACGACAAGTTGCGTAGTATTCACTGGTTACTTACACGCTTAAAAATAAAATTTTCCAAGATAATCAAGCTACGGAAGTGTGAAAATAAATCAATAAGTACCAAATACAGCAATATATTGATTCAGAGCCTTTATGAATGAAGCTCCCTTTCGGCTTCAAGCACTAGGCCCAACAAGGGTTATCGTGGAATCAATTTACTTTATCAACTAGTTGCACAAGTTTGTATAATTATTTGTACAAACGATTTTCAAAGATTCAAATAGAAATTAATAAACTCTCTTAAAATTTCAATAAGCCTTCCATAAAATATTCTTTTGTTTGTCACATTTTATCAGTAATTTACCATTTGATTTCTGTTTTGAATAATATCTATTATCATTAATCACTTTCAACTCTTTTCCATTAAATTCCATCGCACAAATATGAAATCACTTAAAAAAATTGTCAATCTCTAAAAACATTTTTCCACTCCACCAAGGAAAGTTTCGAAAGTATTTCATTAAATAAAAGCTTTTTAAACAACAAGCATGAACAATAACTTAGTCTAATGGTTAAAATAAATAGGTTCGGTCAATCTGTTCGGTGAACGTGAATGAAAAAAAAGGCTCAGTAAGAAGTTTTTGGTGTTTATTTTGTTGTTGTATTATCTTTAAAATTTAGCTAGTCTTTATGAAATGTAAACATGTTTGAAAAAATATACGTATATATAATTTCTCAGAAAATTTTGAAAAAGAAATTAATAAAACAGGTTCGATTGCATGGCTTGAAATATGGTTATAGATTTTCTTCTATACGAAAACGTATTGAAACTGGATAAAACTGATGCATGACGATTTAGAAATGGCAATATTTAACTCTTAATTTAATTTTAACCCCGATCATTTGAATCGTACAAATGATTGACAGCTGAAACCAAAAAAAATGATCCCTAACCTTCTTAAAAACATCAAGAACATTGAAATTGTAGCTATTTCCCTTCTATCTATCCCTATCACATATGGATTCTATCGAATCGAAACAACAACAACAACAACGCAACTGTCGAAACAGTTTCAAAATGAAGATTGTGCATGTGAAATTGTGTAAGAAAAAAATCATAGGACTTAATGTCTTCTATCGTGGAAATAGTGTAAAATTTAACAAACGTGTATAAAATATTTCTAAAAAAAATAATAAAAAATAATACCTAACACAATAACATAGGGAAACATTTTGAGCTTGACTCTATATGCCTTCTAGAATGTGAAATTTACAAGAAAAACTAATTTGACTCGATTTTTGCTTAAATTTAAAAAAAAATAGTGCATAACATACTACATAAAAATTGAAAATATCGCTTGTAAAAATCAACAGGATCATTTATAGATTTATTTGAACCGAGTAATAGTTGATTTAGGTTACAGATTTTCAAATTTCTAATTAATTTCGAATTTTATCATTTAGCGATCATTGCATTATTGCAAAGTTTAAGATTTACTGAGCACTTGCATAGATCTTTAAAATATGTTTTGTGGTTAAATCCATGAATTTTAATTTTTTTTTTTTTTGAAATAAAGATCCTGAAAACCCGGATGTTTCTGATCCAATTAAATCAAACAATTGATATCTATACATGCATTCATGCAAATTTAAAACCACTCAAATATCATAACTGTAATAAACAAAAAATATATATCAACAAAACGAACATGTATTTATCGATTCAAATTGTTATGATTTTAAATTGTAGTAAACAAAAACAAAATACAACAACAACCAACAAACGAGAAAAATTCAAAAATACAGTTGGATTTTAAGAAGAAAAAAAAATGGGAAAACAATCTTTAAACGATATGATATATTTTTATTTATTTTAAGGTCAAGGGCAGGATCCCTAATTTGCAATTTATATACATGTTATGTAAATCAAATACAAATATTTAGTAGAAAACTAGTCTTATAGAATTTAGATGAAAGAGAGAGATAAATAATAATAAATAAAGTCCAGCATAAAAAATTACCGCAAAAATGTACTAATAAATTATTCGCAAATGAAATATGGAAGTAAAATCAACCAAAATAAAAACACAGAAAATGTATGGAAGTAATAAAATATGTTCTAACATATATGAGCTAGGATGAAACTTACGTCAAATTGAACTGTTCTTCGAGTGAGTAGAGAAATCAAGTAATATTAAGGTGTATTTCTATGATTTGGCTTAATCTAATTTGCTTTAGCCTTTTCTTAGTCAGACTGTGTGTATATAACATTGTTAGTTCTAATGTAATTAAGGAAAGCTTAGTCAAATACCAAATGATTGTAATGAAAAATTTTGGTTGGCTAGTAGTGCGTAAGATATTTGAATTCAATGTGGCATGATTATGATAAAAAAAAACAAGAGAATGGTTAATCTGCTTGGTTCGTCGATTCAAAAACCTATCATAAAATGTAACTTTTCAGAAACCAAATCATTGATAACGAGCTTGCACGTACGAGGGTGGGTAATTAAGTTCACAATATGTGGAAATAACTACTGTTCTAATACATTTTTCGGATCTTTCAATTTGTTCATGTATACCTTCTGAAAGAATGTTTTAGTTTTATCGGACAAGTAAGCCGAAACTACGTCCTTTACTTCTTCATCATTTGAAACTCTTCCTGCAAAGTTTCTTATTCAGTTTTTTGAAAAGATAATAATCACTGAGTGACAGGTCAGCCAGACGATTTAAAATGTCGAAGCCTATCTTATGCAGGTCAGCCAAAGCAAAACGACTCTTGTGAACAGGCGCGTAGTCATGCAGAAGGAGAATTTTCCTCGTCTGTTTTTTTTATGACTTCTTTCAACCGCTCTAAAATTGAAGCGTAGACTGTTCCAGTTATGGAGAAGCCGTTGTTTTTAAAGTCTATCAACAGCATCCCTTCTGAAACCTTCGCCATGACTATTTCAGCAGAATGTTACACGTTGAACTTATTTTGTGGTAGTGTGCTTTTTTTGGCCCACTGCATAGAATCTTGTTTGGACTCAGGCTCATAATGATGAATTCAAGTCTCGTCTCCAGTAACTATTCGTGTCAATATTTCATCCTCGTCTTCACTACATCATCTATGTGATGTTCTACCCGATTGTTCGTTTCGATTGTTGGGTTCGATTGCTATATTCGATTGGTGCTCTCAATTCCAGTGTTCGATTACTGTGTTCAATTATGGTGTTTGATTGCTGTACTCGATTGTTGAAGACCGGTTTATAGCAGAAAGAGAATGTTTAGCTCTGGGGTAGCTAAAACTAAAGACAGGTGCGATAGCCGGATACTGTAGCTAAGATCAACACAATGCGGCAGCTCGCAGCCGAAGGCGAACGTGCTTTATGGCTGACTCGATTGCCGTCAACCGATTGTCGACGTCCGACCGAATGGTCGATTGCGAGATGGCGAGATGCTTTTTTCAATTCTCTCGATTGCACGATTACCATCGAGTCAACAATCGAGTTCAACTTAAAACTATCGATATATTTCGAAATGCTTTAACAATCGAAACAATCGAGTTAAACATCTCGCAATCGCGCATCACTAGCCCCGTATTGGTAAATGATCGTTTCTTTGCGGAACCCTCGTCCTATTTCAATGGCCGCTTCTCTTTTGCTTCCTAACTTTTATGTGGTGGCTTTGATGTGTTGTCGTTGAATTAGGATAACTTTTCGAGAAATTTGTCTTCAACCAATATTTCAATTGCTACGTCTTACTTCTTGTCCCTTTGCTCACTTTACCAGTTCAACAAAGTGCCCAATGTTAACAAGAGAATCCTCGATCTGGTCTCGATTGATATTCCTCCTTTTTCATTTTGGTTGAGTACCGCTTGATCTCCATATGTGCACCCTGTTCCTCATCATCCTGTCCTCTTTATGGAATTAGCTCAAAACCGATCGTTTGAAGTTAAATGTATTTCTACTCTCTGTTTTGATTTTAAAAAAACAAATTATTCCGCTTTGTCCAATGAAATAAATGGAACTAATTGGTATAATTTCTTCAGAGGGCTATGTATGAATGATGTCCTTTATAAATCTTATTCCTTCTTGTCCAGCTGAATTTCCCGTTATACTTCTGCCTTTCGCTGTAAAAGAAGTTCGGTCTCTCTGTAATTCACCGTCCACAACGCGATTGCTCTTAGAGCCAAAGATGCAGGGCGTAGTAAATACAAAAGTCTGGCTCGCTTAGTAACCTTTTGAATTTTCAAAGGCTATAGGCTGCTAGTAAAAAGGCAGTCGAAAACTTACTTTGAGCATATCAAAACTTCTATAACATCCGACAATCTTAAGCTTTTCTGGTTTTATATATAGGTATATATATATATATATATATATATATATATATATATATATATATATATATATATATATATATATATCAACTACAGCTTTCTCTAGCACTCCATCTGAATTGTATTCACAAAATTCTTAGGAGCTTTTAGCTCAATTTTTCCCTTCTTTCATGTCTCGTTTCGATTTTCAGGTTCATGATATTTTTTTGTCAAAACTTTTCCTCTCTGGTGTCCTTTTTTCTTGGCTCTCTTCCGACGTTTGTTATCGTTCTTGTGTTGTTACTGTTAGCTCTTGCTCTTCCACATCCTGTTTTCCTACCTCAGTAGGTCCATTTTTGGCCCTTTATTATTCTTTTTGTTTATTATTCCTTCTTAAGCTCATCCTAGTTTTTGTACGCTGATGATCTTAAAATTATAGTGATTGTTCCATATTGCAGACCAATTTGGATGCTTTGAACGATATGGATGAAAAACAAAGGTCCAAAAATGCACGACCGCTCTCCACACATTGTTGTTTTTGAGGCGGTGTGAGCATTTTTGGAACCCACCCTGTGCTGACCTCAGTTATGCCAAGAGGATCATGAAAAATATTTAAATGGTTGTATCTAATACTCCAACTATTTCTGCAATCTGATTTATCTTTAGTCAAGCATCTGCCAATATCACTTGTTCAACTTTTTGAAGAATTTCCGGAATATTCACTCCGATTGCCCGTCTTGGTTGTGGGTCGGTCGTCTTCTCCTTGTTTAAAAAGAATGTGTCACTTGTAAATCATGGTTTTACCTGTGCAAGAGTCTCCGTAAACGGATGACATCTCTCCCTTTTTGGGTTGAGCCGACTTTCCTTGTTTGACGAGGAATTTTGTGTCAGCACGGTACTCGATCTTCTGTCAATTTTATATTTTCTTCCAAATTGAGTTGCCTGGTCGGCGATTGTTCAAAAACTAATGGCTCAAATGAAATAAAACTTGCTATTTGTACTTATGAGTCTCTGAACTCATTACGTTTCATCAGACTACCCTCATTAATGAGCTACCTATTATTTTCGCGAACTTAGTGATCTAGCCTAATTCATGCAAATCAATTATCATTAGCACAAAAGTTATATTTTTCGAAAAAGAAATAATGCACGCTTTTACTGCAAATAATTTTAAACTCTCCATGCTCATCCAAAACTGCTAGCCACATTTAAAGTCAAATATCTTACAAAACGGATCCAGCCAGGCGCGTACTAGTGCAATATAAATTTGCCTTCTAAAAAAAAATTCTTAATTTCAATTGCAAGGACTGACATAAGAGAATCAGTAGACAAATTTGTTTGCTTTTGCTTTTAGAATTTTAAAACATCTTTAGGATTGTTTTATTGATCGTGACTGACTAACAATTAAAATCGCCACTTCAAACGCCGAATATGGCCGAGATAGGTTTTTCAAAAGGAAAGTTATTTTTTAATTAAAGCCCATAGAGAAATGTTTAATATTCCTGGGGAAAAAATGCATAGATGAGACACACTGCACGTATACACTGAATAGTGTAAATTGCCATAGCAACTGTAGTGATTTCATCTTTCGAAAAGTTTCATTTCTGTAAATATACTCTTCAAATTCAAATTGATTATTTAAAATAGTGGAATGGATTTAGAATAAATTAAAAAATGAATCTAAGAACTTTCAAGAATTTCAAGATACATTAATAAATTACTGTTGTGTGCACAGGAAGTCGAATGCAAGTCACTTGCGAAGATTAGACTAACTCTTTAAAAATGAATATAAGCTAGATCTTTTGAAAGACCGCTAAGTAATTTGAAAAAAAAAAATTAAACCTTATACAGTGTAGGCGAAATAATGAGATAAAAACCGATTATGTATTGATTATACATAAAAAAAAATCTAGTTACGTTTTATTATGTTTGTTGACCATAATGCATAATTTTGTGACGCTGGCGTTACATTTTGTTTTTTGTTTTCTGGTTGGAAGAATAAATAAATTTAAAACAATTAATACAAAGATAAAAAATGTGAAGTGAATTTATTGACACACTTATTGAAGTAATGAAAACAACAATCCAATTACTAATAAGTATCATTAAAATGTGAAAAATCTTAGTCACTGTGGAATGATGATTAAGGAAAAAATGAATAATGAAATCAATTGAAATAAAAATTGGATAAAAGTATGTGAGTGGTAAGTTTTAATGAACGATTTCTGGTTTTTTTGATGATTATATTTTTAAATTTTTTTTTTTTTTTTTGGTTTGGTTGAACCTGTTTGAAGAAATAATTATTTGGGTTTGGTACTTGAATATTGAATTGCTTATGAAGCAGCATTAACACTAATAATTGGAGATTTATTATTATGAAGACTTTTGTTTCGGTTGGTATGAGTTTCTTTGTAGTAGTATTAATAGTTTTTGACTGAATTAAAATAAATAATCTCGTTTACCTTATAAATTATCAAGAATTTTTCCAGGATTTAATTAGTTTCAAGCCTCCGCAGGATTGAATACACTATTGGATTACTATTCAGGTCTCATTAAAAAACAAAAAAATAAATATGATAGGTAAATGCAACTCAGACTGATGCGAGTTGACCTCGAATCGTTCAACTTTTTAACATTTATTATTGTCTTAATAACTTTTTGAGTTAATTTAAAAAATATAGCTATTACAATTAGCAAATTTTCTTCGTATCTGGAAGTGAACTCTCCCTCCGAAGAAATCCAAAGCTTTTTTTATTATTCTATGAAAAAAAATTATGGTCCTTAAATGCATCAGGTTGTAGCCACCTTTTTTTGTGACCGTTTATATTTCATGAAATTTGACTTAACGCTTTCTATCTTATGGAAATCAAAAAGCCACGTGGAAATCAATTCGTCCATTCCTTGGACGATCAAAAAACAATACGAAAATCATAAAACTAGTTAACAGGAGGAAATGCCGTTTACGATTTTGGTTGTTCCATTTTTATCACTTTTTTCTACGATAGCACGGATAGCATTTAGGGTCGGGGGAATACGATAGGATGCGTACATAGCCTTGGCATGGACTGGAATGTGGCACAAGAATAAAATGATCAGTGAACTGAGCGAAGGAGAAGCCGATGCACATTAAAGCAGAATAGTTTAGGTTTAGACACAGAGCGAAAAACAGCAGATAGTAAAAAATTCAACATACGTATAGTTACACTTTAGAAAGAATCACGAAATTTCATGATGCGAGGCGAATAGAATGATAGCTTTATGCAGCTCAAATACAGCATGAGTTTTGCGACCCAAAAAGTTTCAGTCTAAAGATATCATTGTATTTGTTTATTGTCCAAATCAACAGAAACAAATCTAATTTATGACTAAACAATATATGTAAAAAAACAACATGAAATCTACAAAAATATATCTGAAAAAAGAACGCCGGGGCCAACTAGTATACCACCATTAAAAAGTTTGAAAAGGAGCCACTCATCGAAGAGCAGAGGCACATACTGCAATCAAAATAGGGAACACTGAACCTATAGAATAACGAGCAGATGAATCGGCGGCCTTTCGCATCGATCAAGAATGAGGACACCAAATTTGGCAACAGTATTCTACAAAACTACGGACGAAAACAGATATGAAGAGGTGGATAGGTTAATAAAAAGTCCGACGCGGAAAATCTAATGATGAAGCCGGAAAAACAAGAGGCCCTGGCAGTGTGTCATAGATGCTGGACGAACTTCAACATAGAGTCAAAGATCACACCAAGGTTATTGAAATTATCAACAACATTGAGATGGGAGGCAAGAACATAGTAAGGGAAAAGCAGACGGGATATTTTGTTAGTGAAGGACATTTGATGACACATCGTAACATTCAGAGTAAGGGAATTAGCAGCGCACCAGTTAGCTTAAGCAACCAATTCGTTTTGCAATATGAAATTGTGGATTCGCTTGCTTAAATGACAAACATTTGATAAGTGATCAATAAGTCTAGAGGTTCTATTAGGGGGACCGAAAATTAATTAAAAATTCTTCGATGAGCTCATTCACAGCAAGTTTGTATCGAGACACGGTCCGTAAACACTTAAGTTTGGTTATCACATAAAAGCTATAATTGTTAATTTTATTTTCAGATTAAAAACAATTTTTCTACCGAAAGGGAAAAATGTCAAGGCCCATAATTGAGAAAGCGTACTTACGTCATTGTATGCTCTGTTTATTCGATCAAGGAATAAAAGCAATAGAAGCAGTAGAAAAATTACCGATACTTATGGAGATAGAATGATAACTTTAATATTATAAATAACTAAATGATAGCAAAATATTCTGAAACCAAACAAGTGACATTGGTCGTTAAGAAAGTTTAAAAATGGAAATAGAAACCTCAAAGATATCGCACCCAAACGACGGAAACATTCGGATTTTCATCAAACAATTGAGGAATTATCATTGAAGATTGGTTGTCCATGGCCTACAGTTCAGGACTATCCTCGTCGCATAGGAAAATTCCTCATGAACTGACCGAGACGGTGCTCGATCAACCGCATACTATCTGTGCGTCTCTTTTGTCTCGGTACGAAGCCGATCCGTTTTTACGGCCAATTGTAACTGGACATGAGATTTTGGTACTATACAATAGTACTGTGCGATAAAAACAAAAGCTTTCAATCCGAGAAGTACCAGTTCCGACCCTTCGACCAGCACAAATAATAAAAGACGTTCTCGTTTATGTGTTGTGGTATTCTCTTGCTTGAATTTGGACAGACCGTTACAGCGACAGTGTATAGTATATAACGTGAGCGAATATAAAAAAGGATCCCTTAACATGATAACGCGAAGCCTAACGCTGCAAAAATATTACAGGAAGAAATAAGAGGGCTTGAATTTGAGCTTTTAACTGATCCATCCTATTCGCCGGATCTTCCGTCGTCAGATCATTAGACGTCGAAATTTAATAATATTTCAGAAGTAGAAACGTGCTTGGAAAAGTTTTCCAATGAAAAAATTAAAAAGTTTTACAAACGGCTTACTCTGAATGTTACGATGTGTCATCAAATGTCCTTCACTAACAAAATATTACGCTGGCATATATTTACGCTGGCAAAAAGTGTTAAAAAATGATCCAAAATATTTTGTTGATATAATTTGAAATGCTCTTCGATGATGATATCTAGACCATAAACTGTACCAGACATACCTGACCAAAAAAACAGTCCTAACCGCCCTCTTAGCAGAGAGAAAGTGTAAGTGTATCTTGAAATACTGCTATTTTCGGGAATGATAAATGATCGTATCTATAATTGTTGCAGCAACTCCCTAAGATCCAAGCAGGAATAACAAACTTAAATTAAAGTTTAGCTCAATAGAGATTCAAAAAAAAAGAGTTTTGAAAAGAAAAAGATTTGAACAAAACGGATAAATGAATAGCGATCTGTAAATGATTGGAATAAATATATTTGTTTAAAATATGGCGCCATTTTTTTTTTTTCAAAATTTAAGAAATTTATAATTCATAAACAAGCAATAAATGAAAAAACAATAAGTGGAACGGAGGCGACACGAGTAAAAGAGATGGACATATGAAAATCTCCAAATCTCCCTCAAGCTCTACTCAATTATAACAACTCTGACGCTGCCTCCTCACTGTGGACCACCATCGGCCACTGCAATGGTCGCAATGATGGCCACAATGATGATCACCATAATGCTGCCTCCTCACTGTGGGCCATCATGTGGCCCATTGTGTAGACGGGCGATGGCTTGCAGTGGCCGACAGTGGCGGAGCATGGAAATGGCGATGGCCGAAGATGGCTTTCGGATCGGTTTTTCACACAATTCAAAGCGGGCCATCATGCGCAATCGAAAAATCATGACTGGCCCATCTAGCGGCCCAGTGTGTGGAGGCAAATTTGTGATGGTGACCATAATTGTGGCGATCTTTGCGACCATTACAGTGGCCGATGATGGCCCACAGTGACGAGGAAGCATAACAAAATTGCCTCCACACACCGGGCCACTAGTTGAGCCAGCCATGATTTTTCGGTTGCACATGATGGCCCGGTTTGGTGTGTATGAAAAACCGCTCCAAAAGCCATACTCGGCCATCGCCATTTCCATGCTTCGTCACTGTCGGCCGCTGCAAGCCATCAAACGTCTACGCAATGTGCCACATGATGGCCCACAGTGTGGAGCCGACATAAAGTGGAGAAAACGCCGCGATTTGCCGTGAAAATAGATGTTATGGCAAAACGTTATTTTTTTTTATTAAAATTTAATCAAAAGAATTAAATTATCGAGAAAATTAGCAAATAAGAAGCGTAAATCAAGTTAACCATCTCTCACAATAAAAAAATAAGGATGTTACAATGTAATTAATCAGACTTTATTGACAAATTACATACTATGTTAGTCATGGAGAAACTTCCCCACCCAATTTGGAGAATATACAATCATTCTATTTGGAACAGAGCCATAAGAAGCAAAACATCCAAAGGTATCTTTTGTGGAATTTCGTATACGTGTGAACGTATATTTTCACACAGCACTCAAATTTCGCCATTGAAATGTGCAAATTTATAAAGATTATATACATTCGTATTGAAGTTGTAAGATACGTTGTAATTACCGTTTCGTATGGTGTATACGCATGCTAAACCAGCAATCATCATACCGCATGCAAACGGTAATTTTCAATTCATGCCATTAAAGAATTTTTGTAATTAGTTTGGTCCGACTCGCACTAGTGAATTTAAATTGGATTAGAAGTAAAAATGTTGAGCCATCTGTTTTGAGAATTTTTGAATGTTAAGAATTTGAAGAATGTGAATTATTGTTTGATAAAGAAATTTATTTATAAATAAAAATTGTATAAGGAACTAAACGATACCTTTTCATCCGCTACACACCTCAATTATTCGTTACCAGAATATTTTTGTTGTTCAATTGCATTGTATTTTAGTTGAAGTCTGTTTTAATTACAAATAAACAGATTCAAATCTGGGTTGATTAGATGACACAAATCATTTACTTTCACTTCGGTATAGTGTAAATACAGAACTACGATCGGAACACGTGTGTGTCATTTTCTGACAAATGTTTGTGGAACAATAATAGATCTATCTTTTTGCAAAAGGTATCACTGCTCCTGGGATTCAGCGAGAAATAATAAAGCAGGCAAAGACTGTACAGACTCTCCACAGAAACTTTATTCTGGTTGCCCATTACAGATGTCACACAGTCATATATTAAACACAGCCATATCACCAAATATAATGCAGAAAATATCTGTAAACGCTCTAGATGAACTCTATTCAAACGACAAACCGATCATGTTTCATATATAAGACGTCTTGACGGAAGCTTCAATGACCGAAAAAATACAAACCGATTAGCAAACCGTTTGTGTATTTTTGGCATACGAAAACATTTCTCAAACATCGATTAGTCAGGAACCTAGATGATACTACAGTGTCTCGTTGATAAAATCTCCGAAGTCGAAGAGAACTTCATATCCAAAACTCATGTGAAGTATAGTCAAGACCCCTAAGAGCTCCCGACTAGCATACAAATCTAGAAGAAACCAAATTTGGAGCTGAATAAGGAATACCGGAGACCAGAGATAAATAAGTTAATAAGCTTAATTCGCATTTCTAAAAATGAACAGAACGAATACTTCATGCGTAGTCTTGACCTTGAAAGTGTTTCATTATGGAGGTTGTACGAATATTTTAGAACAAATTAAGCTAAACATGCCACGCATACACGTAGCTCCTTGAACAAAGTTTGATAAATCAGACCTAGCTGGGACTATCAAGGATATTTTAAAACTCCAAGGCATAAGCCGCTGAGAAGAGGTCCATGCGACCAAGCCGGTTTTTAGAAAACGGGAGTGAAATGAAAGAGGTCGAGTACGTTGATTTTGCAAGGGCTATTTAATTAGTCTGACCTCTGTTCTGCTGTGATCATGTGTTTCATCTTAATATTGTATATTATTACGAGAAACATGAGACAATGCTAGCACTGAACAGATTTATAAAATGTTTCATAAATTATTATGCTTACTACAAGTAGTAATTTCAAAAACTAAAATGAAGTAGGGTTTTCAAACATTTTCAGATAGGTTAAATGTGTTTCCATTCTATTGGTACCAAAGCGGTCAATTATGTAGCTAGGACGACTACGTTTAGAGATGAAAACAAAAATAATCATAATTCATAATAAAAACCCTTTAATAGCTGGAGTCCAACAGCCATTAGAGAACAAGACCGTTTGAACGGAGAAATTTAGCGCAAGGAACTGAACAATTGATATCTACCATTTTACTGTAAATCTGACAGTCTAGTTACTTCGACTTTATCAAGAAAATGATGAATGATTTCATTCCCACGAAATCACCACTATCAAAGAATATTCTTCGATGTCTACAAAGAAAATAAAAGTCAACTACTTACGCCTGGACTGCAGAAAATGATATCTTAACGAATACTAGTTACTCGCGTTAAATATCTTCATACTTCTTCCGAGTCATTGTCGATTTATGTATGTTTCTCATTTTCATATTCAACATTTTTACAGAATCATGTAGAACTGTTCTAATCGGTTTTTTTTTTATTGAAGGATACGACGCCTAAAGATGTGGTGAGTTTATTTCCTCAAGCCTAATTTCACTACACACGTATGTATCTGGAAAAAATAGAATGAGCGATATTTCAAAAATAAGTTCAGGGACACAAGGTATTCGCATATGAAAAACCTTTTCGAATGTTTCATACGTTCAATGTGTATTACCTAAACATGAGAAAAATAGCACAGTAATCAGATTGTAGGCTTCGAAACCTGTTTTAATTACATCTACACTACTGCTTTTGATTATATTTCTTCAGGTTAAATTAAAAGACACAGAAATACTTTCACATTTTTATTGAAGTTCCTTTAATCGAACCGATTCAATATGGATAATCGGTCAATAGTAGCCATATCGTTATTTACTCGAATATCCCTGAAAATGAAAATTACGAAAAATTAGGATCGGATTTGTAACAATTATTTGTTTATAGCTGCGCTTAAATTTTTCAGACAAATGGTTTAGATGTTGGTATCATCAGTTCTGTATATGAAGACCGTCATGAAAATTTCATCATTTAAAATTCAATGCGTTGACTGCAATGCACTTATATTGCGGACTAGTAAATATGTACTAATTTCTTATGCTGCAGCCAACGTATTATCCGAAAATTAGACTTTCAACAGTACAGTACTTGAACTTTGATAATCAATTATTCATTCCTATTCGTACAGAAGCTAATAGCAGTTGTTTTTATGCTTTTAGATTAATTTTTATACAAAGTCTGTTCGCGTACCTGAATCTATTATAATACTTGTATTAAAATAGATTCGCAGCAAGTCGTTTTTGTACTCTTGCTGCAAGCCAAATTTTGCCACAAAAAGAAGCCAGCTGCAAGCCAATTTTTGCCACAAAAATAAGCCAGCTGCAAAAATCTGCTGATGCTGCAGTACGCAAATAGACCTATACTACCATATAGCAAGACATCGCTTTTTACGAGTTTCTAGTTTCTATAAAAATTTGGATCGTGTGATTTGATAGATTTGTTTTCTGGTTAAAATAATTTGATTCTAGTAATGCTCGAGAAAATAAGCATTCCCTTCAAATTCGAAAAGTACTGTACCGTAGGGGTTTAATTTTCAGTCAAGACAACAAATTAGTGTAAATTTACCTTCGACGGAGATGAGAACAGCGTACACCATAGATTATCCTATTTCGAGTTGAATCACTGAAAATACGTCCCCATTGTGCTAAGCCTCGCGAAAAGTTAGAATATTAATTCAATTTACAGTTGAGTAATCGTTTTCCAGATCCAGCTCAAGCATTCCTGCAAATACAAATAAGGTTAGTGATTCGGATTCTTAAAATTTAGGACTGGTTTGTATTAGAACTCCTAATAAAAACCAGATTTTCAATAACATACCACAAGAATTGGAATCCTATTGAGACTATCAAAATCACACGTTTCGTCATAATTCAATACAATGTTCTTAACAAAACTTCCAGAACACCGCGTGCCGACTGCATACAGCAAAATGGGAACTTCAAGTGACAGAAGGAACGCACATGTAGGAAATGCTGAGGAAATGAATCAGTGCTGCCAGATAGGCGCTGCGGCTTACCCCCAGACAATTCCTATTTATCCCTGAAAATACCCTACGTAGCCATAGTGACGTCATTTCCGGGAATTTTTTCGGGATTCTCAAAAACCAGGTTATTTAAATATTAATTTTTATATGTGTAAGACTTTCGTCACATGTAGGACATTTTTTTAAGGTGAGGTGAAACTTTCCTTCACTCATCCTAATCTTTTAGGACTAATTTTTTCCTGGGTGCGTTAAGTTTTCACTTAGAAAAAATTAGTCCCGAAAGTTTTATTATCGACAGAGTCGCGAGGGACAGTTAGGCAGTACCATGGGCAGATTTCATCGGTTGATTAATTAATAAGCGAGCTCGGAGAAACGAATATGACATATTCCGATATTTTGGGATGTCCCCGTGTTAAATGCAATACACATTAGACAATGATAGAGCGAGGGCGTAGGTACTATTTGCAATACGACAGCGTATTGCAAATAGTACCTACGAAAAAGTGAATCGGTCACTCAGCTGAATAGATAGAGATATAGGGTACGGCAATCACGGCCTCTGTCGTCAATCGGTAAGGAGAAATATCAATTTTGAAACAGCATCACCAATATCCGCTTATTGGTATGATTGAAGGTTGATATTTTATATTTTCTTATATCAGAAAAAGGTGGACATGACGTATTTCGAAATTATTATTCATCGAAACATCCGTTCCGGAAAAATGCATTCTCAAATTTCAAAATACCCTAAACAAAACCCTGAATATTTTTTCCCCCTGTTTGTCCCCTGAAGTCTTTAAAATATCCCTAAATCTAGGGTTAAAATCCCTAATATGGCAGTACTGAAATGAATCCATTCGCAGCAACGTCCGCTGGATAGCTGAATTGCTTTTACAGCGCCATCTCTACATATGAGTAAAACTGTATATTCAAATTAATTTGAAATCAGGCGCGTAGAAAAACTGATATTTGATTCGGACCCCATAAAAGAAATTGCCTGTGAAAATCGTATTTTTCTAGTGAAAGGGTAATTAACAGAACGAAATGGTAATGTAGAAGTCATAAAATCATTTGGCTTCAAGCAATGCTTCGAAAACTTCCAATTGAATGTGAAAGAGTTGGACACATTTCGGGGGTCGGTATTGCCTTCCAATTCGTAAACACAATAGCCACATATAAATAATGCCCATGGCCCAATGACAACTCTAACTGAAACTAGTACTCAAATTAGAACGCAGCACCTATAGGCTGGTACTGAGTTCGAGTTCACGTGAAATTTTGACATTTCCCCATTATCAGACCATTCTTTCGAGCGAAAATTTTGACAACAGAGAAAAGCAGAGACACTGCTCATTCTCGACGGATAAAATGTCAAGAATTTCAATTTTCGATCGATTTTCTTATTGGAAAGTCATTGGCACCGCTCAATTTTTAAATTCAAACACTAAATGTCACTTTTTCGCTCGAAAGAATGAACTGCACAAACTAAATTGGCGTGAAATGATTGACAACATGTTTTAGTGCCATCTATGTTTTCGAAGCGAAAGCAACTTCAAAGCAACTTTTCATGCTAAGAACACAGTACCAAACTTGCTTATTTTCAAGCTAAATTTTCGCCGAAACAGATTTCACGTGAAATTTTGTATGAAAATTTCACGTGAAATCGAACTCAGTACTATGCTTAATGGGGAAATGTCAAAATTTCACGTGAACTCGAACTCAGTACCAGCCTTTACGGGATAAAATTAGGTCTAGAACTATTTGCAGTTATCATTGGGCCATAAGTATAAAGGCGGAGCTTTTGTAATTTGCAACGGTAATATTTTATTGTATGCTAGTTTGAATAATTTCAGACTAGAAGCAGCATTATTACTAATGTTCGAAGAACATTAGTATTAAAATCGATTCGGCCAAAAATTCATATTTCCATATATATATATATATATATATATATATATATATATATATATATATATATATATATATATATATATATATATATATATATATATATATATATATATATATATATATATATATATATCGTATATATATATATCATCAAAAAATTTCAGTGAGATAGTCTCAGGAACGCGCCATCCGATTGAGCTGAAACTTTCAGGATGCATTGGTGTATATGCAGAATACGTCCAGGTCTCACTCAATGTCAGTTATTGTTAACCTTTTGGCGCCGGCGGCCATTTAAGTGATATTTTTAATAACCCTATTATTTCGTACGCAAATAATTTTCACAAAAATAAAGTTGACGAAATAAATTTCGAACGTGTTTTACATGTGAATCGGATAATGTTTTGGAATTTTTTAACCCCATATGTGCGCTGGGTGCCTAAAAAGAGAACGGGAAAATTTGAAAATTTTTAAATTGCGATAATTTTTGACAGAGCTATTTAATCATTACGAAATTTTCAAGACATATTTGTATTATTAAGTTGTAGATTTGTGTAGCTTTTAATGAAAGTGCAGACAACCCTGTAGCTAAAGCAGGCACTGAAAGTGAAAACCTCCAAATCATCGTCCCTCTTGAAAAAATGCCGCTTCTTCAAAAAAAGCCACTCATATGTAAATCTTATGCTTTGTTTACATAGACAATAAAAAAAATTTGATATAACGAGCACGCCTGGTAACCCTTGCCCAATTTACCTATATTTTTAGCACCAAAAATTTCTGTTCACGGAAACTCACGATCCGATGAACAGAATTAATTGAAATTTGCAGAATGTATTGGTCTTAAATAGGACCAGGTCTGATAGAAGTGATTTTGAAATGCAGGCGATTCTGTGCCAGTGGTGCCATCTTGAAAAATCACTAAAAAAGATAACTGCTTTTAGCCCTATAAATTCTGATTGAATCGTTCGATTTTGACGAAATTCACACAGTAGCTGGACCTTACTTTAAACCACGTTTGATAGGAATTTGGTTGAAAAATTCAGTTAGAACTGCCAGCTATGATAATTTTGGTGTCCCAAATTTGAAAAAAAAAATTTGGAAGTGAAAACATTGAAACCATCGAATATTCAAAAAAATGTCCGTTTCTTACAACAAAACCAATCTGTATACAAATCTTATGTTTTATCTACACGTTCAAAGTAAAACTTTGAAAATTTCATGTCGGACAAGAACGATAACCCTTTCCCAGTTAACCTATATTTTTAGCATCAAAAACTTGTGTTCACGGGAACTCACGAACCAATAATCAGATACAGCTGAAATTTACAGAATGCATTGGACTTAAACAGGACCAGATTTGATAGAAGCGATTTTGAATTGTGGGCAACTCTGTGCCAGTGGTGCCTTCTTGAAAAATTACATAGAAAAAAAAGCTGCTTTTTGTCCTATGAAATGTGAATTAGTTACCAGATTTTCATGAAATTGACACAGTAGCTGAACCTTACTCTAATCTCTGTTTGGTGGAAATTTGGTTGAAAAATTTGATTGGTGCTGCCAGTTATGGTAATTTTTGTGTATTTGGATTTGAAAATTCGCTCAGGAAAATAAAACTTTTTGCCCTATAACTTCCAGTGCAGTCATGAAATCAATACGAATTTCATACAATTGATGAAACCTATCATAAACATTATTCAGGCCAAATTTGGTTGAAAAGCAACGATAGGGTTGCCAGCTATTGTTGGTTTTGTGTTTAATCGCAATATCTTTATTAAGCGGTTTTATCGTAGAATTTTCAAATGGTAATGATATTGTAGTGACAATAAAAAACAAATATTAAGTTTACGATTATTTGAAAAAACTCGCTGCAGGTAACCCTAAATTTCTTTATACTCCTATAACTTCGAATGTAATATAACAACGTGAAGCAGATGTGATATATTCTTGGCTTTGATACTGGCGAAAGGTTGCCAGCACGAGTCGGTTGTGCTACCTTTGTATCAATAAATGCTTACAGTTAGTATTCATACCGGAAACATTTACAATGAAAATAAATAACCGATCTTTCAATTCCCAAAGTTCTGCAAATTTTTCGGATCGCAGCCCCAAACACCAACTTCAGTTACAGTGCTGCAGGCACTGAGCATTTTCTTCATTGATGTTATATGAGATGCTGCTTTCAAAATTTTGTGAAATAAGCAACTGATAAGGAATATAATTAACCCGTGTTTTGCTCTCATAAACGTTGAAATTCATACCAGTGGTAATATCTGAAACCTTCTACCATATGAGTTATAATGCATTCTTGAGACCAAAGTAAAACGTGGCATTTGAAACAGTTTGGCCGTAATAAGCAGCTCATGTGGTGGAATATGCACTCAAAACCTGCACGATTCTTCTACTGTTCTTCGAACATTAGTGTTTCTAGCGGTTCAGGTGCGCTAGAGTTTTTTACATTAGATGGTGTAGAGTATACTTAAAACGGTCCTTTGTCTGGAGCTAGTGCTTCGGGCACTTTGACTGCTCTTCACTGAGTGGCCGTTCTTTTCAGCCCATCTATCTTCTCACCTAAATACAAAATCATCCCTTGGTGCAGATATTCTCCTTTAAACCGTTAGCTGTCGCAGATTAGGATCACTAGGCCGGTTGATCATATATTTGAATTCCTCGTTATGAAGATTGCTTGAGTCTTCTCGGCGTTTATTTGGCTTTTCCATTTCTGGAAATACTCCAATAGCATGTCTTTATCGGTTTGCAGGTTTGAAGATATAGCTTCTGTGAACTTTGAGCTATGGAATATATGTACATGTATCATCAACGTGTTGGGCTACTTATGTATTGAGCTCATCGAAAATATCTGCTGTGTCCAAACTATACAAAATTTGGGAGAGATGTGGTTCTTGCGGGACTCCAGCTTCTGTTATCGACATTGTGGAGAGTTGGTTGTTAATTCTAGCACAGAAATTTCTGTCCTGTAGAAATGATGTTTGAACATTAGTCCTGCATGCCAGACTTTATCAAATGCCTTGGCCACGTCAAAAATGACCAGGCTCGTTGATTTTCTTTGCTTGAGCCCTATACGTACATGCTATACCACTCTTGCGAGCTGGAGTTCAGTGAAATGGAGTGACTTGAATCCAAATTGTACCTTCAGGATTATTGATTTTTCCTCAACTATCTCATTTAGTCGGTTAAGCAGAAGATACTCAGCGATTTATCTTACGGGAAACAGGAGACTTATTAGTCTCCAGTTTTATGGAAAGTGAAAAACTTTACCAGGTTTATTCATCACAGTAATAATCGCTGTCTTATAGACCTTTGGAAAGCTCCTTATATAAAAAATGGTGTTAATTCTGTTCGTAAAAGTCTCTAGTTTGTTGTCGGGAGGATAGATATTACATACAACCACTTGTTACTCGTTGATCTCCCCAAATTAAGTTGGCCAGGTTCGAGAATCTCTTGTTGGCGTAGAGGCAAGGAGCTCATCAACAGACTCAGAAACTTCTTGTTCCTCGCTATGTGCATCCTCAAGAGAACGATATTCCTGGAATTGAAGCTCCTGTACCCTGAAAGAGGCCTTGGTTTTGCCAGCAGTATCAAAATTCAGCCCATGTGGTCCATGTATGGATAGCAAAACTGATTTATTTTTATGGTGAAAATATTTCGTCATGTACCAATCATTGTTGTCTCTAGCTTCAATGCTCTTAAGAAAGTCACGCCAATTCTCATTTCGGAACTGTGCAACCCGAAAGTTGGTGCTTAGTCGGTTTGTTTCTGTTCAAATGCTAGGGTCATCCGTGTTCCTAGATTTTCTCCGCATTGTATTCCTCTTCCTTATGAGATCTGCTATGACTATTGGGAGTTCGTAAGGATTGCTCCCCTTTGTCGGAGTTAGAATCGTGTTCTCGTCTGTTGCCTACTTGATATTGACTGTTCAAGTGCTGATTGCTCCGTTTATGTCGCGGGCAGTTTTTTTGTGCTTCTTCGAAATGTTTATTCACCATTTCTTTTCAAAAAGCATTCCAGTTTGTTATCTTCATCATTTGAAGATCCACGTCGATGAAGATGTTTTCTATGTTGCAGAATACTGGTTTGTGGTTGGCTGGAAATTTGTCAAGGACCGCCAGTCGCGAATTGTAATGGAAGTTTTGCGATAATCCTACGCCACGGATATGACTTTTTTTCTATTATAATGCTAAAGCGCAGGGGGTTGCCCTTTGAAGCAAATGCTTAGCTATGGCGGTAGGGAGACATATATGGGAGAAATCAATAAGAATTATTCCATTAGTTTCTAAGCGCTATACTTTTTTCTGAAGCGCTGGTGTTATGCCCAGTCGCCTCTAAAGCTATAATGTGACAATTGGTAGAGCACTGGTATTATGCCCAGATGCCGGCTCTTAAGACCAGAACAAGCCAAACATATGGCGGAATCCGATCTCGCTGGCGTTAAATTGCTGCTTCGGACTGATGTCTTAGCGAGCAGAGCTACGGACCTTCATGAACTGTGCCAAAGTGTGTGAGTTCGTCAAGGAGATGCAGACTTATGCAATTTTCCATTATGAACCTTTGCAGGTCGATTCCAGCTTGGTTGCTTCTCACGTATCTCCAATGGCAATGATTGGCATTTAGGTCTCCTGCTAGATTTGCGGGACCTTCATGCTCAAAAAGTTTGCTTGATTCCGGGCCAAAGCTATTTTGTCTAGAGGTTACGTACGCAGAAATCGCCAAGAACTCACTAGAATTCACTATACGATGAGAGTTCTTATGCAGATGTGACTGATGCCTCTTCTCACCAGGATTACATTGCGTTCACCTCTTTTTTTCATTCTATCACTACGGTTTAGTATGTAGTTAGAAAAATGGAAGTGATCAGCTGGTTTTAAGACTGTTTGCTGGAAGAGTATGTTATCAACCCTATAGTAATAAAGGAACTGCATCAGCTCTTCAGTTTTGCTGATTATGAAATTAGCATTCCGGGAATGGTCATTAATGTTAGTTATTGCTATTTTTGGAAGCAGGGAATGTAGCTGGTCTTCTTTCCACTATTCTGTGCATCATAATTTTCTTCATGCTCTGGAACTGTTCTTGCATATTGCAGAGCAATTGAGTCATGATAGGCGGCTGTGTGATATTTCAGACATTAGTGCGTACATCTTCCTTAAGTTTTTGGAATTTTTTGGGCATTCTCCAGTTACTATCCAGATGCTCGCCGCCATAGCGCTGTTTTGTGCAGTTTTAAGAAGTGGTGCTCTCGCTAATATTCGACAAACTTTGCCTGTGCGTGACAATTATTTGCCACATGACCAAACTGTTGGCAGTTATGGTACTGCGATTACCCTTCCCGGGGTCGCTGACCTTCAACTTTGCAGATGAAATGATATACTGCTGATATGTTATAAATATTTGTTTCGCTTCTCGAGAGGAGTGCCTCCATTAATGTTGGATTAATGTGGTTCACAGCTGGAGGAATATCATACTTCTAGTAGGTGAAAGCTCTATGCCTGGAGATTATCCTTAATTTCCCCTGGTGTAAGGCTATAGAAACTTCGAATTACCACATTCAGGTTTCTCTCCTCGGAGAGAAAATACGTTTGGTACTGTATTTTCTCGCCAGCGAAGTCATTCGTTAAATGTTTGTGATACCGTGTGGTAGCAGGAATCAGCTGTATACCAACATACCAACTGTATTTTAGCTGATTCAAAGCTAATTTTCAGTTCTATGGATTTTTAAGGATGCATACTTCTCTATATCATATTCATTTTTTTGCTGATCTCCTTAAAATTTTATATCTTCTATCTTCACAAAATCAACCATAGCCGCTGAAATATGCTAGAAGTTTCTACAAGATACTTTGTATTAGACTGGACAAGATTGCTAGTCCCTGTTTGGGGTCACCAATTTAGTATCTTGATCCTAAACCAAAATACTATTCAGTCCAACAAACAGCAATCTATCTATTAATTTATCTATTAAATAATTTATTCTAATTTAATAAAACAAGAAAATCTCTTTTTTCTAACAACACTCTCTGACAATTAAAATTATTTTTTTAAATCCTTCAAACAATTTTGTACTTAGCCTACTTGATTGTACAAATTTTCGTGTGGTGTGTTTAATGTCAAATAGTGTGGTGAGTAGTGAATGTGTGAATGATATGTGTATGTGTTTGTGTATCCACAGGTCCTTAACCGCTCTTGATATCTGAGTCCCTTTTTATGGCTCCCTTATGATGACTCAAACCTTCGTTCGTTTCTGCTCTGTGTTGTCCGTTGTTGTTAGTATTAGGTCTCAAAGTTGCTTTGTCAGCGGTTTCATCGGGATTATTGGTTTGGGTGGTGGAAGTGGGGGGTACTCTTTTTCAGCCTGTATCTTGCTGGGTGAGGAAAGAGTATCCTGCACCTCTATAGCATATTCACTTGCGATAAATTCACTCTCTATTTCTGAGCTATCTCCTGTTGATGACTCAGATGAGTCAGTGAAGTTTTTTTGTTTTTCCGCAATCATTTTGCGTTAGTGTCGGCGATTTCGTTAACTTTATTTACTATGAGCGTCAAAAGAAAGTGTACACCTATGTGTAGCATATTCAAAACCTCATAAAATGAGTTCTAGACGTCGGATTTTAAAAATGTTTTGTGCTTTGAAAAGGTTTTTCTATTTTTTAATAACAAAATAAAAAATTTGATGATAAAATATTGCACTAAAAATTCAACAACAAAATGACACAAAATACTTCATTTTTTACGCGTCAAAAATAAGTGTACAGCTTGCAGCACACCCTGTATTTGATGTCTTTATCGGGAAAACTTCCGTTAGATTCAGTTTATAGTTCTTCAAAAATGCAAACTTGGTTGACATGACGCGATAATTCAATCATTCGTAATTTTATTTGTACCATTATAGAACGATCCAGTTTCTACATTATCTAAAATGGGTAAGCAAAGTGCAATTGAAATGCGAAAACTTATTGTAAAATTAAGAACGGAAGGAAAATCGTTACGGGAAATATCACAAGTGGTGTATAGAAGCCATAACACCGTGAAAAAACTTTTGGACAAAATCGAGAAGTTCAAAGACGTAAGTGATCGGCCTCGTTCCGGTGGGCCAAAAAAGTTGTCCGTATGTTATTGTGAGGAAAGTGCGAGAAAATCCAGCCGTGAGTGCAGTGAAAATCGCGGAAAACATAACAGTAGATTCTGGGGTCAGTGTCAGCGCAAGTACTGTCCGCCGAATACTTAATGGGAATGGGTTACATGGCAGAGTACCCCGTAAAAACCATAAATTTCTGAAAAGAATCGGAAACTCCGGGTGCTTTATGCCAAAAAGTATAAAAAAGACCATATGTCATTCTGGGAAAACGTACTTTTCAGTGATGAAAGTAAATTTGAAATATTTGGTTCCAAGAAATCACCCAGAATATGGAGAAGTAAGAACGCCGAATTTGATCAGAAGAACATAAGTTCAACCATAAAACCTGGTGGTGGTTCGGTTATGGTCTGGGGGTGTATGGTGGCATCAGGCGTTGGGAATCTGGTCTTTATTGACACTACGATGAATAAAAATGATTACTTGGACACTTTGAAAGAAAATTTACTACCTAGTGTTGCAAAAGTAGGGTTAAATACATAATGGGTCTTCCAGCAGGACAATGACCCAAAGCACAAGTCAAAGCTAGTGCAGGAATGGTTATTGTATCGAACACCTAAGCAGCTGGATCATCCTCCGCAATCCCCAGACCTTAACCCCATCGAGCATTTGTGGGATTATCTCTATACACAAATCCGAAAACAGAATATAATAAGCAAAGAGTCGTTGAAGTCCATTTTAATCGAAGAATGGCAGAAAATTCCAGTCAGTTTGACTAAACAATTGATTGAGTCAATGCCAAGACGACTAGAAGCTGTTTTAAAGGCGAAAGAGAAGCAGACTAAGTACTAATTTGCAGATGTTTGCTTTATTTGTTTACTGTACACTTATTTTTGACGCGTAAAAAATTAAGTATTTTTTTTATTTTGTTGAATTTTTAGTGCAATATTTTATCATCAAATTTTTTATTTTTTTATTAGGAAATAGAAAAACCTTTTCAAAACACAAAACATTTTTAAAATCCGACTTCTAGAACTCATTTTATGAGGTTTTGAATATGCTACACATAGGTGTACACTTTCTTTTGACGCTCACAGTATATTTTCTTTTTGGTGTTTTCGCTGATCTTCTTAAAGATTGTTTCCATTTTTTGTTACATTAGTTGTTCATATTGTTTACGTTGTTCATATTGTCAGTTGTGTTATGATTTTGTTCCTCGTGTCATTAAGTTGTTTGTTTTGCCACATTAACTCTGAAATCTGTCTGTCCTTCTCAGACTTTGTCTCTTCTTGAACATCATCTTCTCCGTCACTGTCTTTCTCAAATTTTGTCACTTCTCGTTCTTCTTCCTCGCCTTCACAGTCGTGTGAGCCCTCTTCTCAGTTTAGTTTCACTATATCGTCTTCGTCCGATTTTTTCCGTCAAAACCATGCTCTTTAATTATATTTGATAGCCCTAGATCATGACAGTTTGGGTTTGGGACTGATTCTATGCAAAAGATAGGAGATATTTAAAGATTGAAAAAAATATTCACCTGTCAAAGTGGAGCTTCTTGCTTCCAGAAACGTAGCTGCTTATTTCAATTTTCAGTTTGATATCATTATTTTTTTCCCACAACATTATTTCTCTAAATTAAAATTCACTCTTTATTCAATTTTTTTGTGTCTCTATCACTTTCTCACTCACCATTTAGTTTAATAGCCCTTTTTAAAACAGCCAGAACTCGTAAATTTTCACGTGTCCATAGCCACAACATTCAAGTATATATACTGTAAATACGCATGCACCAACGCATACACAATTTATATTGCTACTAAATAAACACTTCCTTTTTTTTGACTATTGCCATTACTCACACTTGGTCTTTATTATGACTCGTGTCATTACAGTTGATTTCGGTCTTTTGATATGTCTTGAACCATTCTTAGTTTACTTCAAGAAATGAGGGAAAATACCTCAAAGGCTTTTTCCTAAATATCAACACTAACGGTATTTTACTAAGCTGTTTTTATTAAATACTATAAAAATACATAATGCTAAAAAGTAAAATATATAAACGAATTATATGTACAACAAAAAAGAATTATAAATACTTATAGTAAAATTTGTAAAATCATACACAATCGCAGGCAACTGTATTCAAGCTTGTTTGTTGAATCGAATCCGAGTAAATACGGAAAAACTGTTAAATACATTGAACCATGCCTTCCTGGATAGCGAACGGCTACATGTTCAAACTTGTAGCTTTCGTTCTTTCTAACTTTCCAATTCAACGTTTCCAAACGGAACAGGTATTGACGGCTGATACATATCATCGTATTACTAAGTCGCCTAATAAGTCTTATCTTGTAAGCCGAAACTGTTCCTTTTTCTTTATTTCAACTGACATAAAGAAATCTTGAAATTCATTCCAACAATATTGGTCACCGGAAGCTAGTCAAACTCTCACATTTGCAAGGATATACTGCCAGACTAGACACAGAGTACATTCATTTCAATTAAATCTAAAGGGTTGCAGCGGGGACTTAAAACTAATTATTTATCTACGTAGTCTTTTTCTGTCCAGATAGACTTCTCTCGGTTGTTGTAAGGTCAGATGTGGATTTCTTGACAGGTGGACGATAGGTGGGCAAGTCAATACGAATCTGAGTAGGATCACGAAGATCGCTGGCAAGTTCAATTCCATCAGTGCGGAGATCAAAAGTTCTTCCAACTTTGTTGGCATAATACGCCTCAGTTGAGACAGATCTCTGCTGCGACGCCTTGTTTGGTGCAGGTCTGGTCAGGTCCAGAATATTTTTCCGTTCTGTTGATTCGGCTGATATCAAGTCCTTTTCATGACGATCGGATCGCCTTTCAGATCGTTTGAAAGCGAGTTCTTCGTATCGTGGTATGTAGCGAGGCTTTCGTTCGGACTGCTCTTTATCAGTCCCGAAACCGAAAAATCGTGGAGCTTGCTCAGAAATGAGTGGTAATAGGGTTTCGCGGGCATATCTCTCCGCACGTTCGAGAAGTTCTCCCAACCGGAAAGGGAATAGTTGCACTGTTATTGGTGTGTTTGATGGCGTCGTAGTTGTTACTTTTGGTTCTGAGACATCGTAATTCAGTTCCTTGACTCTCCTGGCTTTTGGTGTTGTTGGTCTTAGAATTGGCTCGACTACTTCTGTTTGATCAAATTCATGCAAATTTCGACCTTTGCTTGTAATGGTTGGTGTACTTTCGCTGTCTTCATTCGGCTTTAAAATTGGTTCGTAGACTTCGCGATCTTCACTTCTCAGACTTCGACTAGATTCAGCAACTTGATCGCGATCAAGAGCGTTACCTTCAAGAATTGGCTGCCAGGGTAAGATTTCATAGCTGTTCCCGTGCGATTCGAGTGTGTACGTTCGGTTAGTGGATATTTTGAAATTTGCTCCTAAATTCAGTATATCTTTACGGTTTTTGGCATCCTCCACTCCATCGTCATCGTTGTCAAATGGACTTTCACCCGACTGAGTTGGTTCGTCGTTATCATTTGGTAGTATAGTGGTAGACTCTTCCGGTAAATCACAGACGCCAGGTTTTAGATTCATATGCACCGGTATACCTGACGAAAGAGATAAGAATGGTCTGCAGAGTGAATGACTTCGGCCGTAGCTGTCTACAAGCAAAACCTTGTCAATGTCCCAGTGCGGAAGGCCCTTAGTAAGCCAACCACTGTACGATTTATACTGGAGAGTTAGTTTAGTCGGAAAACCAAGCGCTGGATGCGGCACAATAATTTTTGACACAACATCACCTGCGAAAAATTCGGTGTCTTCTTTACTGTAAATGATTAAAAATTACTTGAATATTATTCATGGCTACAACAATCTAAATCTTACTCAGTAATCAGAAACGTTTCATTCAATCCTCCTTCTCCTTCGAGTGTTGCTTCTAATTTTCCAATTGTTCTCAACGGTAAGTCATTGAACGAGTTGTATATTTCAATGTGGAATTGATGTGCACAAAATGGTTCTTCTTCTCTAGTGACCAGGTATAACTGTCCTCGGCCGGTTGATCGATCTGCATAATAGCCCATATTTCCGCATTTTGAGTCTTGTATTTCGTTGCCGTCCATCGGGCAAGGAAAGCAATTGCCTTTGAGGAAATCATCGTATGAATCGCATGGAAAAGCTGGAAACTGGCATCGTGGTGCGACGGAATCAATGAAAAACTTATACGCCCTACGGTGGTTGCATAAAGATCTGCCCTCGACTTCTTGTGCTTGAGCTGAAATTATTCATTGATTGTTTGATTGAATGATTGGATGTATCGTTGGAAGTATCGAGTGGTTTTTTATGAGCAGTAGAGTTGCCTTGGTAGATATAAAGTGGTAGGCACATACATTTTTTTTACAAGCATTTGTTTCTATTTTGCAATATTGAGCTCATGATTGGCAAGCAATTTATCCAAAAATTAGAGCAAATCAACCAGCTTTGGGTAGTATTCGTCCTTCTTACTGACGGAAACTTTCTAACAATGCTTTTCGAATCTGTATTGTCACATAGATTGTTACGTACTTCAGGACCAAAAAAACCTGAATGAAATTTCATCTAGATTTTAATCGAAATCAGACATGAAACTTGCATATGAAACAATCTACAATGTAATGTGCATCGAAACACTCAAAAACAGTCTGCACACTACAGGATTTGATGTAAAATAATTGAAAGTTGCGGAGAGCTATGCAAATTCATTCAATTCAAACTGCCGGTTTCACAATAATCAACAGCAGTGGTACGAACCGTTTAGAACATTCTTACTGTTATCAGCACACTCTGCATGTAAACCCATAAACTACGACTGCTTAATATTTTTTGATTCAGTGACGCCATAAGTGCAGGATTTTTGTTGTTATATTCAATATGCTTAACAAAATTTGATCTGCTCGGGTGTGCAAAAAACGCACCTATAGTAGTTTATTCAGAAAAATTTATTTAAGAGGCAAAATACCTGGTGATAAAATGAATAAAATAATATAAGTGATAGATTAATATACAAAATAAAAATACGAGTACGAAATTAGAATAAAATAAAAGTAAAAATTGAGATTAATAGGATTAAGGATGTAATGAACAGATATGAAAACTAAAAATATAAATTAATATGTTTAAATAGGAGGAAAAGTGCACTAAGATAGTAGTAGGAGGAAAAGTGCAAGATACCCTAAGGACAAAAGCACCGTTCTAAGCAAACATTCCGCAGTGAATTTGAAAAAAACCGATCTACTCATAAATATGAAGGCAGACGCCAAAGAGTGTCTAAGTGTTTGTCCTAAGTCTGGCTGGAGTCATTGATAAAAGAAAGAACATCTATCTGAGGAGATCGTTGATTAGAACGGCAGGAGTATTTTTGAATATGTCACGAGTAAAAACATATGAGGAATTATTGAACGAATTCAACACTGCGGTCACTATGAAAGAAATTTATAAGAGTTTGGGGAGTCAGCGATGGAATCCTGAAGACGTACCGTTGCAACGCTTCATCTTGCAAATCCCAACCATAGCACATCAGGCCAATCTGGAAGAAACCAAAGTGGTCGATATTATAGCTAGTGGTATCCAAGCAAGCGGCTTTGACGCAATGGTCTTAAGAGAAACAAGAACATAGAAGAAATGAAGAGGAGAGCTTGTCATTACAGTCATGACATTAAATTCAGCAAGAAGGAGAATTACCTGAGGCCTTTTGCTGCTAGCAGCCGAATTGAGATAACCAGGACAGGATCCAGATCTGTACTCGAAAACACCTGACCGCGAACGATCGCTGTTCGAGCAAGAGCAATTATGTCACTACCCTCAATTAGTAGAGGATTTTTGCCACGATCTGAAGAAACTAAAAAAATGAGGTGCTGCAACTGCTCCCGAATTGGGCACTTTCAAAGTCACATTGGAAAACGATATCCAGGAAGCTTTTTCAAATGCTGGATGATACGGCATAACCATACCGTCTGACCACACTCGAGAAAAGAATTGAAGTCAACTGCTGTTTTGAACTGCCCAAAGAAATATCAGAAAGGAGACTATGTAGTACTTCGGAATGCATATCGTACTACTGCAGGTACTAATAATCACAAAATTTCGCGGCCCTTGCGTATTATACGAACAATTAAAAAACGCCAGGTTTGTCATATGGGATATAGAAGATTGTCAAAACTCCCAGTTACCTTCTGACTGAGTAGTTGAGGCAGGCAGACTCAGGGGATGGCAAGCAAACTCTAAATTAAGTAAAAACCCTACAGTATCAGCCATTAATAAAAACAAAAACTTTACTGAGAATCAAAATATCGCTGAAGATCAATACTTAGAATCAAAATACTGCTGAAAACCTTATTAAGAATAATTATATTCTTAAAAATGATAATGAGAAGTATTAGAATGAAGAATGGCTGGAGGATGATGAATAGGATCCAAAGTACCTTGATGTGGACTATGATGAGACTAGAGCCGCTGGCGCAGCAAATCTGGAGACTCCTTCGATCGAGATTGATCAACAGTCAGGCTGGCCGAGCTCTAAGATACCCTTAGAGCCCACCACTGATAAAAGCACCGCTGTAAGCAAAAAGTCCGCAGTGAAGTTGGTGAAACACGTAAACTAAAAAAAAAACTGATCTACTCATACATATGAAGGCAGACAACAAAGAAAATCTGAACAGAGAAGACGTGTGTGCGAGACGCCATCTAAAAGAAAGCAGAATGCTTTGCATTGTGCAGTGAAACATTTAGTTTAACCCTAGAATGGTACGGTAAATTTTTGGATGATTTTAGGTGCATGTTTTGACTAAAAAGAAGGCAACAATAGTATTATGTACATTTTTTATTTGATCATCAAACATCAAAAGATTATAGAGCTTCTAGCCTCATAGCAGTCAGTGTGGCCAATTGGCTGATGCGCGACGAAATGTATACCCCATGTGAGTAAAAATTACTCATCGGTACCATTCCGGGGTTAATAAAGTTAATATTTTACCAACTGAAGCATTTTAAAGAATTAAATTTTTAAAAACTCCAATAGACTGTGGGAGACGACCAAGCTGAGAATGCGTCCTCAGTAAACGCAAAACAGGCGAGTGAAAATAAACGTCTGTACGCGCAAAAGGTTTGACCTGGACAAAAAACATTCTTTAGGAAAAGAAAACATGCATCAAGTAAAGTTCTGCGCCGATCAAATCGAGGAATATAAAAGGTTAATGAACGTTCAATGTCAGGATAATATTTGAATAAGATTGTGCTTGAAAATAAGGCAGCGGGTGAACCTTGTCTAGACAGATTCAACCGCCTCAGACAAATAACAGAAACGAGGCCCGCACACTACGGATCAATACTCAAAGATAGAACGAACAAGGGAAAGAAAAGGACACACCCAAGTGGAAATGTCAAAAGGATTCTGGCAAACCCATATAACAAAACCAATGACCCTGGAAAAATTTCGAGAGATGGTACGAATATGGATACCAAACTTAAGCTTTCGATCGAAGGTGACACCGAGTTTAGTATAATGATCCACATCTAAAAGAGTAATGTCGCAAATAGTGTAAAAAACTCCAAAGCACAAGATTTCAATGCCAAGACAGAAAGAAACATTTTGAGATATAGAAGGATAAGTAATTTTAGTCACACCAAGAAACAAGTCGATTAAAATTGTTTTGACCGAAAGAAGCATTGATAACGCGAAAAATGTTCAGATCATCAGCGTACATTAGACAAGAAGAAGCAATCACGCTAGGAAGATCGTTGACGAAGTGATTAAATAGCAAAGATCCATATCCTGATGTACACCAGAGGGTAGAAGAAAAGGAGAGGACGAGAAATCACGGAGAGAGATATAGCAAGGACGATTAAATACAAATAATGATGTCGACTTGAGAAGGGGCTGAGATATGCCATAATGCTCTAATTTAATAAGGAGGAGCTCATGATTAACTGTCAAAGGCCTTGGAGAAGTCTATTATAATATTTATTTATTTATTGATTTAATGTCTATAACAACAGATCAAGTCCAATTAGGCAATAGACAATGATAAATAAAAATAAAAATATATATAAAACGAACAAGAGTATCATAATTCAATAGAAAATAAGAATCAAAAATTTAAATATGCCATTAGCCAAGATGAGCATGCATTAAACAGAATAAGTAATTACTTTATCTTTTAACATGTTTTTGAAAAGCATCTAAGTCGGTGGCAGGGAACCAAGTCTGAGTTCGTTATGCTGCCTAGGTAAACGTAGCAGCGGTGAAAAGTAATATGTATCAGCCCGTTCGAATGGAACATTAAACGTTAAAGTTGATCTACATGACCGATCCAATACACGGACGGAAACCAGGTTGCAGAGGTCAGATGGGACAAGTCGATGGTGTAGTTTAAATAGAAGGCATTCATCGAAGAACCACCTACGAGATTTCAGGGATGGAATTTGTAGCATGGTAAGTCTCGCGCTATACCCACAGTAAGTCAAATTGAATTTGAAAAGCAGAGAGCGGGTGAACCTGCGTTGTACAGATTCAACGGCATCAATTAAGTACTGAAAATGTGGGCACCATAATTGACAACAATATTCAAGGACACTGCGGACGAAAGAGCAGAGCAGGTGTACACAGGTGGAGATATCAGTAAAATGCTTAGAAGATCTAAGTATAAAGCCCGAGAGCCTGGACGCTTTGGCAGTTATATGCAATATGTGTTGGTCAAATAAGAGTTTAGTTTCGAAAATAACTCCCAGGTCTTTAAAACAGAATACAGCATCGAGAGAGGTACCGGAAACGCAATAAGAAAACACTAAAGGGTTAGTTTTACGCGTGAACGACATTTGGCGACATTTTAAGACATTCAGAGTAAGATAATTTCCACTACACCAGTTGCCCAGAGTGTGCAGATCATTTTGTAGCTGAAAGCAGTCATCAATTGTATCGATTACTCTAAATATTTTAAGATCGTCTGCGTAAAGAAGGGAGAAAGACTTTAGGAGACCTGGCAGATCGTTAATGAAGATTAAGAACAACAAGGGGCCAAGTATCGATCCTTGCGGAACACCAGAGGTGGGATAGAAGGGAGCAGAGGAGCAAGAGTTCACAGTAATAACACAAGCACGTTCATAAATGTAAGAAGAAAACCAGGAGAGCAGCGGTCCATAAAAACCATATTTCTCTAATTTCAAGAGAAGAAGCACGTGATTGACAGAGTCGAACGCCTTAGAGAAATCAGTGTAAAGAACATCCACCTGTCTTTGTTGATCGATGGCAGAAGCAACAGTATGGCTGAAAGATGACAAGTTGGTAACAGTGGATTTACCTTTGACAAATCCATGTTGCCCGTTGGCAAGGAAAGGCTCGAGTAGAGGATAAATTCTGTTGTAGACAATTCTCTCAAGTAGCTTGCTAAAGCAAGGTAGAAGCGATATTGGACGGTAATTTGAGATACAAGCGGGGTCACCTGCCTTAAGTATGGGAAAAATGTTGACTGATTTCCATATGGAAGGAAAAACACCAGAGGCGATACTTAGGTTGAAAATAATGGACAGGGGTACACAAAGTGAAGAAGATAGTGACTTAGTTAGTATATTAGGAATACCATCAGAGCCAGAACAAGCGTTAGAATCGAGACAACTCATTAAATATTCAAAAAAATCACAGCAGATGACGATTGGAGTGGAAGGGTAGGTTACATAAAGGTAAGACGACAGTTCATAGAAAAAATTGTCACTGGTGAGAAAGGACAGTTACACAGAACATACAATGAAGCGACAAATACACAGGATTTATCAGCGAAGAAGACATAAACAGCAATATACTCAATGAGAATTTACTTTCAAGTGAATTTAAAGGCGGCTTTAGGTATGCGGTGTTTGTCAAACACCTCCTATTCGCCAAATACCGAACACCTAGTCAAGTCATTTGGCTTGGTAATTGCGAAATGACAAGCACATTGAATTAGACATTCGGGCATTGCCGAATGTTTGCCAAAACTGGAACATGTACGAGCTGCTCGTCGTTGTTCACTCCCGCCATTTTCATTTGAAAATTTTTACTCGCGCCACACAGTTTGACACTTTTCAGTATTTATCAACAAGCGCAACAAATACCGAATGTCTAAAGCGGGGATCCGAACATACCCAAATACAGTGCTCGTCTACTTTGATTTGGTTGAAAGTTCCACAAACTACGAGAATAGCGAGCACCCGAATGTTTGTGCTTGGCCTAGGGCAAGCACTAGGCGAGCAACTCAACCACACATGCGAAGTTTGCCAAACTAGGTGCTCGGTATTTGACAAACACCGCATATCTAAAGCCGCCTTAAGGCGATTTTAAGGACGACTTTCCCAGAAACTATTTTATTTCGGTCGATACGGTAGACATTATAACAAAGAAGATTTTCCAAACTGAAGACGCTTTCAGTAAGCCAGGTTTCAAAAAGCCATGTTAATTTATCCTTTCCGGTAAAAAAAGCATTTACTTTTTCTTCAAGCTTGGTTCTCAAGCCACAAACATTTTGATAATATAAACTAAGAGAAGGAAGACTAGAAAATAGATGCAATTTCTCCTGCCGAGGCTAGAAAGAAAATTTGCACGGTTTGCAAAGGTTTTTACAAAGTCCCATTCCGGGGTAGCAATGATATTAAGGTTAGTTGAAAAAGTTAATTTGAAAAGTTACTTTGACACTTAGGTAAGGTTAGTGAAGAGGGCTACCGGGAACGCGGCCAACATTAGGCCACCAGTTTGGGCCCATTTGCCACCCTCATGGACAATCACACGCATTCACACTTACAGCCATGGCACTGGCGGGATTCAAACCCGCAGGCCCCGTGGCACGCCGCTTTTTGGCCTGACGCCTTAGCGAGCAGAGCTACCGGGCCCCCTACTTTGAAACTTAGATTCGACAGAAAATATGAAGGTAATTTTTTTGTTTAGTAATCCGAAATGATGCTAGCAGCACTTGATGACGTCTTAATCATTTGAAAATAATATGAAGTAATTGATTTATTTTCAACGGCAAGCATAAGTCATTCAAAGCTTCAGTAAGTTGCTTAGTATCAACATATAACTTGGATTTAGCTGAATTCAAACATTTTGAGGGAACAAATCCAAGATGCTGAGTCCCGGATAAGAGTGAAGCCTCTCAAATCAATTGATCATCTATATCTTGTAATTAGTACTCGAAGTATTACTAGTTCTGATTTATTCAGCGTTGAAATACTTACACCAAACAAAATCCGTTATAGCTCCCAGAAACAGATTCGAGCAACCAGTCTGTACGCGACCACCATTGGGATAGAAGTCAACGTGCCCCATTGGCTGCCACGACCCAAGCCCACCTAAAATAAGGTTTTCGCCATTCGAATGAATCACATCGACGAAACTGGCATCGTTATTATCCAGCCTGACTTTTGAATGCTGCGACTCAAAGAGTGGCCCGGCTGGATCTAGACCTGTAATTCGACTTAATCCAGGCAACTCGGCACCAGCAAAACCAGCAGCATGCGCTCCCAAGCTGAATCCTATTATATGCGTTTTTTCAAGTCGCAGACCCTTGTGTTCCTGCAGATTTCTTAGCAGCATGGCCAGCTGCTTTCCCACCAGCCGAGTGTTGGCTGCCGCTCGGACGTAATTCGGTAAAGTTGCGCCATTTTCCCAGTCAACACAAATGACAATGCAGTTTTCCTGAAAATTAAAATACGCTTTGATCTTGAATTCCGAGATATTAAAGTATTCTTTTATGGCTAACCACTGCCATTAGCGCCGTCTTCATTTCATAGATCCAGACGTGGGGACAAGCAGACCCAAATCCATGAACAATCACTCGAATCGAAAGTTCGTCGAAACCGTCCATGTCATCCATTGTGAAGGAAATTTTAGCAAAAGACGAGCTGGTTTCTTCTTCGCTGGCCCCGTTCGCAGACGAATCATTCAAATGCTTTCGAAAGGCATCGGTCATGTTAACAAATGGCAGTTCCAGCAACGGACGCTCACTCCTGCAGCAACATATGTTTTTATTAAAATTTATACATTCAAAACTACTGCATTTGTCGCAATCTCACCTGTTTCTTGTTGAATAGAAATAAAATTTTGTGTTTATTTCTTCCGGTGGAGACGGAAGCATTTCTAGGTAGCTAAATGGCCCCGAGTCTTCGAAACAGCCTACTTCATCGTAGCACACTTTTTTAACTGCGCGTTTTTTTCTGGCTCGTGGGAAATTGTGTTTTATGGTAATAGATGCAAATCGTTACATACAAATGAACTTACCTTTGATGCTTGTGGGACTTTATGGACCATTCCATCATCGACTGCTGGACCGCTTTTATGATTTTAGCATCATTCGCTTCGTCCAGTGCTTCTTCTTGCTCGCTAGGCCATTTTAGCTGGGATTCTGCAAGAGATGTAAGAAATCAAGTATTAGTAACTATCCAGCAATGAGGTGCATTTTATGGTTTTCGTTGGTGTTGGTCTACCGATTACGGATTGCATTAGCTAAGTGTTTTGATGGATTATAAATATGAAGGTTAAAGCATTATATCATTTAAACTTACAAAACTAAGATTTTGCTGCTGTGATGGATGAAATAAAAATAAAGGAAGCTACTTCAAACTGATTTTTCAAATAATAATAATATATATCATTTCTACAGCATCGAAGCCGAGCATATTGAAACGGGAAACTTCGATCGTTTTGCGGAATCAGCCTCCGAAAGCAGAATCAAATTGGAAATGTTTTTGCGGGATGATTAAAATTGAACAACTTTTTATTAACATTAAAAATTTTAATCTACATTGAAAATTCTATTTTGACAAAGTGGTTTCGAAAGTATGCACTGCTTCTCATCAGACACCAGCACACAGTGCATACTTGACTGGCGTGACCACTTGCAGGTGGAAATCATTACATTTTTATTTATGCTAGTTGTGACAAATTTTAACATCTCCGACTTATATCCATGGATATAATTTTACTTAGTAAAGGTAATTGAATTTGATCACGGTTCCCTTCTTGTCTATAAATCAGCATAGACAACGTATATCATTTCTACAGCATCGAAGCCGAGCATATTGAAACGGGAAACTTCGATCGTTTTGCGGAATCAGCCTCCGAAAGCAGAATCAAATTGGAAATGTTTTTGCGGGATGATTAAAATTGAACAACTTTTTATTAACATTAAAAATTTTAATCTACATTGAAAATTCTATTTTGACAAAGTGGTTTCGAAAGTATGCACTGCTTCTCATCAGACACCAGCACACA
The DNA here is from genome assembly GCA_963978885.1 of Nemotelus pantherinus. Classification (NCBI taxonomy): domain Eukaryota; kingdom Metazoa; phylum Arthropoda; class Insecta; order Diptera; family Stratiomyidae; genus Nemotelus; species Nemotelus pantherinus. The sequence goes on along the minus strand of OZ022265.1, from coordinate 99,241,271 downwards.
GTGCATACTTGACTGGCGTGACCACTTGCAGGTGGAAATCATTACATTTTTATTTATTTTGATTCTGCTTTCGGAGGCTGATTCCGCAAAACGATCGAAGTTTCCCGTTTCAATATGCTCGGCTTCGATGCTGTAGAAATGATATACGTTGTCTATGCTGATTTATAGACAAGAAGGGAACCGTGATCAAATTCAATTACCTTTACTAAGTAAAATTATATCCATGGATATAAGTCGGAGATGTTAAAATTTGTCACAACTAGCATAAATAAAAATGTAATGATTTCCACCTGCAAGTGGTCACGCCAGTCAAGTATGCACTGTGTGCTGGTGTCTGATGAGAAGCAGTGCATACTTTCGAAACCACTTTGTCAAAATAGAATTTTCAATGTAGATTAAAATTTTTAATGTTAATAAAAAGTTGTTCAATTTTAATCATCCCGCAAAAACATTTCCAATCCAATAATAATAATAATAGAAATTTTATTCATTACATTGTACATATATAACTTAACTAAAGGTTTATTTAACATAAAATAACTTATACTTAGCGGCTATCCTATTTTGGCCTGCTGGCTCTTATTGGATTTTTATTTTAATTGTTTTTCATCATTAATTTATTTTTCAATTTTCACTTATTAACTATTACCCAGGTAGTACAATACCTGGGGTTGACTTAGCAATATAGTACTTAAACACTAACTTAATTTACTAAACTAAATCTAGCTTAAGTCTAAATACAATTAGCTTAGCCTACTTAGACCTAAACTTAACCTCGGTCTTAACTATCCTCTCCGATTCGTCGGAAGGCCAACATAATTGAACAGCATGTCCATGAGCCGCCGCTGTCCTGCTATTTCCGCTGGACGCATAAATGGCTCATTAGAGCCACTCATACGTCCGATACCCCGGATCAGTCCGTTTTCATGTCCGTCTGTCTGTGCGTAAAACCTTGTCGTCAGTTCTACAACCCGGTCCCTAAGCGGCCCAAGACCTGTCTCCTGATATAGGAGAGAGTTCCTCGGCCACTTTTTAGTTACCGGGTTGTAAAACCTGCCAGTGCAGAAACGCAGAATTCTCCGTTCGAACATCTCCGCTTCTGCCATGGCAGATTTGGAAGGATTGGCCGAATGAGTGTTTTGTAGCAAATGGATTTAGCCTTTGTCGTCATGCCCATCTTTTTGGCGAACAGATGTCTAATGCGCTGAAATGCGGACCTAGCTACTTTTATTCTATGTCGAACATAGGGGTTAAATTTCAAGAATTCATGCATATCTACTCCAAGGTAGCGCAATGTAGGACTAGGAGTAATTCTAGAAGTTCCGAACAAGACAGCGACTTTTTTGGCCTTATTGCGGATGGTTTGGGATCCCCGATACTTGGAAGGGTTCCTGAATACAGTCAGCTGTGTTTTGCAACTATTTAGCTTGATGCCCCATTCATCAAAATAAAATTTAAGGTTGACCAAGTAATCTTCAAGGCTCTTCGCAGCTTTGAGCGGGTCTTGGCTCGACGCGAATAAGAGCGTGTCATCTGCATACTGTAGGACTTTAACTTGAGGATTACCCGCTGGAAGAGGGAGGTCAGCAGTGAAAATGGTGTATAAAACAGGTCCAGTGACAGAACCTTGTGGCACTCCTGATGTCACAGGTCCCCGGGGTGAATTTGCTCCATTAACGCTAACATAAAATTGTCTGTTCCTAAGGAAGCTTGCGGCGAGTCGTATTACTATTTCTGGAAATCCCAACTTGATCAACTTGTATAGAAGACCTTCGTGCCATACACTATCGAAGGCCTTCTCGATATCCAAGGCACAAACAACCGTCGGAGTTTGTCGCTCATTCAGGTGTGACACAATCTGATCGTGCAAGTACGAGATAGCGTGCTGGGTCCCATGCTTACGCCTAAAGCCAAATTGATATTCTGGTGTTATATTAGCGAGCTCACAGTAGGTGGAAATCATTTCCAACCAAATCTTCTCAAAGAGCTTTCCCAAATTAGGAAGCAGAGAGATCGGGCGGAAATTGCTGGCCTCATTGTTTTTGCCTTTTTTGTGAATGGGAACAATCTTAGAAATTTTCCATGTGTCGGGAAAGTAACCGTTGTTCAAGGCATTATTGAAAATTATGGAAAGTAATCTGAGCATAGAGATTGGAAGATGTTTAACAATAAAGCTAGACACCTCCTAAAAAGTGCACCAAGTATTCACTATTGACAAAGTGAAATTGGTCACTTGAAAGTTGCGGATCATCCGATGGATTTTCGGATGAAAATGTGACCAGCGGCTCGTTGTGACTATTGAGAAACGAATTAACTTCCTCGAGTACATTTTGGCTATTAGATGCAGAGAAGTTGGGCGGAACAGCATTTAATTGCGATTGAAATGTTTCTGCGAACAATTTGGCCTGCAGATCAGGGTTGCACACAGAAACATTGCCAGTCGTTACCGCTATCTCCCGGTTGATGTTTTTACCAGAAAGCCGATTAATTTCCTTATACATGTCGGGGCCTGGCCGAATGGCAGCCAGCTGTTGTGCAAGACACTCACTGTAAAATTTACCAACCATTTCAGCAATAAGCTTGCTGAGACAGTTGATATTCGAAAGGAGTGACCTGTACAGCGGGTGATCCCTCCCATATCTATGAAAAATCCTCTTCAACTTGCAACGCCAAATATGCCTCACCTTCATGTGCTTAACAATATCCGGCGGTAGTTCGTGACCCTGATACTTATCAAGTTTAATCAAAGTGGAATTTCTGTCAACAGTAGAACTTATGATGTCGTTGACGCTAGCCAACAGGCTATCAACTTGACGGTTTGACAAATTTTCGGTCTCGCACACATCAATATTCCCTACCAATATATCTATGTCGCGTTGAAAAGTACCCAAATCGGTGTTTTTGAAAGATCTTACAGTTTTTGGGGGTCTCTTCATGAGGCTGAAATAGGAGCGGAGCTGAATTTTTAGCCTCACAGTAAAGTGATCAGACATACCGGCTTGAGTCCAGCAGTGTGGGCGATCAATACTGCTGAGCAGATCATCTGACAGGAGGAAAAATTCTATTATTGAGCTACTACTTGGTCTGGTCGGAGAGTTAGGAGCAACCACTTGTAATGGAATAGGAGGACTACTTTGGTATAGCCAATCGAGCAACACCCTACCATTTCCGTTGATAACAGAATCTCCCCACTGAGGGTGTCTCGAATTCAAATCACCACCGATAAGCGAGTATTTAAATTGAGAAACTAGCGAGTTGATTGCTCCGAAATCATGTAAAAGATTTGATTTTGATGAACTGCATCGAACATATAGAGAAGCTATTAAGATGCATCTATGGTCTGAGCTTTTTATCACAGCAGCAGCGAAAGAACAACATTTCAGATCAGGCACCATTAAGGGTTCCAGGTCCAAATTTCTCCTAACTAATAGAGTTTTGGTTGTCGAAGACGGTTTTGTATCCTTGAAAGCCAACTCTATGATGATTTGACAGTTTTGTCTCTGACTGATTTTTCAAAATACATTTAATGTTTCATCATCGTGCAATACATCGTGCGTATGTATTATAATATCTTTTTTTAGTGACTTGAAGTAGCAGATTGGTTTGAATCGATTCTTCCAATGTGCATCAAAAGGCAACGATCTCTTAGCTAATAAATTTCTGTTGCTGTGGTTTTTATAGGCCTAGATCTTCAGGGTCTTAAAAGTTTATTAAATTTCTAACTACCAGTGCAAATCTTCGAATTACTTCTTTCGTATATCTACATTTTTTTACTATTACTAATTGATAAATCATTAATTTCTAATTTATTTCAAAATGATAATATAAAAATTTTCATATCTAAAGAGAATTTGAATTTCAATAGAATTAATTTAATAAACATTTACAATTTTCAATATAGTATTAAACTCGCTTCGCGAAAATTCGTCATATATATATATATATATATATATATATATATATATATATATATATATATATATATATATATTTATATATATACATATATATATATATATATATATATATATATATATATATATATATATATATATATATATATATATATATACATACGAGTGTATATATATATATATATATATATATATATATATATATATATATATATATATATATATATATATATATATATATATATATATATGTATATATATATATATATGTATATCAGCAAAATGATTAGCGGAGATAATTTCTGGAGTGGCCGAGCCGATTGAGATAAAATTTTTGGAAGACATAGATGTATATAACAGGTAGGTCCATGTCTTGCTAGAATTCAGATATCTTATAGCTTTTGACGGCGGCGGGCATTTTAGTGAATTTTCAGGTACTCCTATATTTCCAGGCAGTGTAAATTTTTGTTGAAAAAAAGTATTAGGAATGAAAACTTATTTTGTTTTTAGTTTGTTTATGATAAATAATTGGAAATTTTGAGCCTGGTGTAGGCGCTGAGAGCCGCAAAGTAGGCAAGGGTTTTTTTTTCAAATTTCGATTTATCATAGCTTCTAAGAAAAACAATGGATCATCGTGAAATTTGCAGAGCATATTGATGTAAATTAAAATTTAACACACATGAACTTTCAAGATTGTGCAGGCAACTCTGTAGCTACAGCAGGCTCCTGAAAAAAATCCTTTAATCATCGACCCTCCTGAAAAATTTTTGATTTTTGAAAATGAATGCAAATTATTGATACATTTTGACTTTTGTCCACCAAGACAAATAAAAATTTTCCAAATTCCGCGGTAAACAAGAACGGCAGCCCATAATCAAATTACCTCTATTTTCAGCTCTCGAAACTTCTGTTCACGAGAACTGACAATCGGATAATGCGACCAATACGAAATTTACAGGACATGTTGGAATTAGTTAGGGCATGTTGGAATACTGTGGCAGTGGTGCCACTTTGAAAAATCACCGAAAAAAAACTGGTTTTTGGCCTATAGCTTCGGATTCAGCCACCCGATTTTAAGTAAATTCACGCAGTAGATGAACCTTACTCTATGACAGATTTCATAGAAACTAGGTTGAAAAATTAGTATAGGGTTGCCAGCTGGGGCAATTATCGTTTCCTAAATATTGTAAATTTGCTCAGCAAAATACAGGTTTTTTTCCTATAACTTCCGACGCAGTGGCAATGTGACAAGTGGATCTTGCTGCGTTTCTAATTCTGTATGAGTTTCGTTGAAAAATCATGAAAGGGTTGCCAGCTATGATGAATTTCGTAATTTATTGACATTTCTTTATCGAGCGATGTTGTCATAAAATTTCCAAATGGAAATGATTCTGTAATGACAGTTAACTACAAATATTTAGGTTTCGAAAATTTGAAAAGTTTTGAGGATGATTACCATAAAATTCTAATCACTCCTATAACTTCCAGCGCAGCCATTCAATCGAAACGAAATTCACAGGGTGGATTTAACTCAACGTGAAGCAGCTATGGTGCTAACGTATGATTGCCAGTACCAGACAATTTCGTAAATATTGCACCAACAGATGCTTCCATTTTGTATTCATAAGCAAAGCATTAACAATAAAATAAGCAACCGATATTTAAATTTTCCGAGTTTTGGAAATGTTTCAGATGGCAACCCCAGACATAGTTTAATCGCTGAAACTTTCGATGATATTTATTTATTTATTTAATTCAAAGATTCATCACAACAGAATACAAATTCCAATTATGGCAATGAAATAAGAAATGGATAAAAAAAAACAAAGATTAATGTATACAAAAAGAAAAACATAATTCAATAAACTAATGACCCAACGCTCAGGTCTAGAATAAATACTTTTAAATACCTTTTAAAGGTAAAGAACGATTGTGGCAGAGTTCCAAGCCCCAATTCATTATGACGTCTAGGGATTCTGACGAAAGGAGAAAAGAAGTATACATTTGTACGAGCGAACGGAACAGTGAAAACTTCCTGAGACCTGTTGCCCCGTAACGAGCTGCGAGGTCGGAATGCATCGGTGAAGCCTGATATTATACCTCGCTGCGATTTGAACAGGAAGCACTCGTCAAGCAACAGCCGGCGTGACTCCAAGGTCGGAATTTGAAGGAAGGACAAACGGGAAACATACGGAGTGTAAGGGATATTATATTTAAAAAATAAAGAGCGTGTGAACCTACGCTGCACACACTCGATGGCCTCAGAAAGGTATAGGAAACGTGGAGACCACACTTGACAAGCATATTCGAGGACACAACGAACTAACATTAAAAACAGACGAATTTAGAGGCAGAGCGAAGTACCAATCCAGAGACTCGGGAGGCTTTAGCGGTGACTTCCGCAATATGGAAATTAAATTTTAATTTAGGGTCAAAAGTCACACCCAAGTCCCTAAATTGATTAACGGACGACATATAGTTAGTGGAAATTGAATAAGAAAAAGAAATAGGAGATGATTTGAGGGAAAAGGTCATATGTTTACATTTGCTAACATTTAAGGACAAAGAATTGCGGTTACACCAATTAAGAAGAGCACACAAATTATTCTGGAGAATAATACAGTCATCAGCTGACCTGATAACTCGGAACAATTTTAGATCGTCAGCATACAGTAGACAAGGGGAATCAATAATGGAAGGAAGGTCATTAATAAAAATTAAGAAAAGTAAAGGACCAAGGATAGACCCTTGTGGAACACCAGAAGAGGGATGAAAAGGAGAAGAAGAGAGGTTGTTAATAGTAACTTTGCACTCACGGTTACTGAGGTAGGACGACAACCAAGAAAGGATTGGCCCGAAACAACCGAACTGTGAAACTTTACTGAGTAATATACTATGGTCGACAGTATCAAAGGCTTTAGAAAAGTCTGTGTACACTACGTCCACTTGTTCCTGACGATCTAAGGCAAGAGCAACTGTGTTTGAGAAAAGAATAAGGTTAGTCAAAGTAGACTTACCCCTCACGAACCCATGCTGTTCTGGAGCTAGAATAGAATGAATGATAGGATACATTCTAGAGAAGACAATTTGTTCAAGGAGTTTACTAAAACAGGGTAGAAGAGAAATAGGCCGATAATTTGAGACGGAGGAAACATCACCAGTTTTGAAAATAGGGTAAATATTAGAAATTTTCCAGGCGGAAGGAAAAATACCGGATGATAGGCTTACATTGAAAAGGATAGAGAGGGGAACGCACAATGAAGAAGACATAGACCACGCAAAAAAATTGGGAATACTATCAGAACCACCACCGGAATTCCGATCAAGGCTGAGCAATAAATTCTCAAGTTCGATCGGATTAGTTTGGATGAGAGAAAGAGAAGGAGGAGTGGAAGGAAAAATCAGGGGATGTACAAGAGAGGTAGAACTTTTAAAGGAGGAAGAAAAAAAAGCTAGCGAAAAACTCACATACTTCTTGTGGAGACGAGGAGGTAGAGCCATTGAAAGTTGCTTGGTTAGGGATGGAAGAATTTTTCTTCAAGGATTGAATGTAAGACCAAAAAGGTTTAGTATTGGAAGAAGAAATAGAAGACTCCAGACTAGCGAAATAATCTTGCATTGCCTGCTTCATTTCTTTAGCGGAGGATTGCAGGGACCGAAACACGGCAAGATCAGAGGTAGAATTCGATCTACGAAACTTTTTCCGAGCAACATTTTTTAGATGGATTGCCCTCAAAACTCGTTGGGTTAGCCAAGGAGGATCTGTAGATTTACGAGGATTGAAGGTAGGTGTATAGGTAGAGATAACGTCATAGATGAAGGAATAAAATTTGGAGAGTGCATGATCAATATTTAGCCCACGGAAAAACGAAAACCAGTTAATTTTTTGAAATTCCGCTGCCATTCCTGAGTAGTTAGCCTTGCGAAAATTGTATCGAGGAGCCGCTAAGATTCCTTTCTCTGAGGAACATGACAATGCAACATAAAGAGAAAGAGGAGGGTGGTGAGCGTCTACTAGAACATAGGGATGGAACACAGTGGAGACATATATATCAGTAGAGGGAACATTAGTAAGAATAAGGTCAAGAATACGACCATTCAAGTTACGTTTAGTGTTAATCTGCGAAAGGGAGTTGAGTGATAAGAAGGAGGAAAGTACTAAGGAGAGCTGATCATTAGACCGGATGCAGTTTGAAACTGGATTCCAGTCAATAGAAGGCATATTGAAATCGCCACAGATTATTAATATGTCAATAGGAAAAAATTTATGAAGGTAAGAAGATAGCTCGATAAAAAAATTTTCGTACACAGCACAAGAACTGTTACAAGGAACATATACAGTGAGAATTATTAAGTGAATGTTATTAGGAAAACAAGTACAAACCATCACGCATTAAACAGGAGGAGAAGGATGAAAGTTACGACAGAGAAACAAAAATGAAAACAAAGTTCAAAGTATAGGTTGATTAAGCACGAGCATGTTATGGTAGACTTAATGCTGCTGTGTTGAACAAATGTTGCCAGCACTGAACATTTTCATCATTTGTGTTATAGGAAATGCTGTCAGAAAATTATATTTGTTCCTTTGAGTAAGAAATGGTTGATATGATACTACAAAGAAGTGTATTAAGTTTTCACACATTTTTAAGTATCTCAAAATAATTTCTTCGGAAATTAGTTTTCTAGCAGTTCTGATGCGCTAGACTTTTTTTTTATTCAAGAGAAAAAAATAACCGAATCCTTCAAAAATAATTTGAACTTTCCTCCTTAACGTTCAGTTCAACGTACATGCATACTTTAATAATACTTTACTTTCATAAGGAATATTTCGGATTTCTAATGCTTTCCTGTTAGTTTTGATAGTAGAAGAATGCATGCAACTAGTAACAAATATTTGTCGCGAGCACGCTACTGCTTAACTTCCCGACCAATACCTCAAATTAATGTAGTATTAGGCAAAAGAATTTGACCATCGGGAAACCCGAACTGCATTTACACGAGTTAACTCAACAAGAGGTTGGAAAAGGAAGGAGTGCAGCGGAAGTGGTCGACCCAGAAAAATTTCATATTTTTCGATTACATCCAAATATATTATTTTGATATCCAGTTCTGTTATTTTGCATAATATTTGATAAGCTGGGTATTTTTGTATTATTTATTTTTGCTCCACATAACATTTGTTATAACTGTAGCAGCTATCAGAGAAGGTCAATCACTATGTAAATTCATAGACATTTCAAGCCTTGCAAGTGAAAATTTATAATATGGTGCATAATATTCTATTCAAAAAAATTAATATGTTTTCTCTCGCTTCATAGTACTGATTTATGTGTGGAAGTTTTTTTCAACACGCTTTATTTGCAATCAGCTGCAAAGCAATCATTGTATCGGTGTCTTTGGGGCAAGGCTGCTACACCAAGCTAGTTGAAATAAACTGATGTTATTTTTCAGTTTGACATTTGCATCCAGTTGGTGTTGCCGATGTTTTAAATTCTCGTAAAAGCCTAGAAAGGCCTAACGAATGGTTTCAATTAATACTTGAATTTTCGAGACTGCAAAGATAGAGGTAAACGACAACCGTAAATGCTTCAAAATTCATTCGAAATAAAAACAATTTCTTAGCTTTAAAGGGGCTCAAATTAACAGAACTAACGTTAAGTGACATGTCTAACATTCAGATGCGAAATGTTTTCATTAAAAAGTATAACAGATGAAATCGAAAACGGATACAGCGATTCCGTTCAGAACATAAACATCGATTTTTTTATGAAATTGTAGAATCACAAAAAGCACAAACATTGTTTACTGCCATCATTGCTCATTCACGCATTGTAACATTCGTTCCAGTGATTACCACGCATATAACTGAATTGATTAACACTAGCGTCTCAAGTTCCATCACTTTCATTTTTACTCCAATTGAATACCGAGCAACGTGAAAGCTGTCGAGTTTGATGCGTTAAGTGAAAAATCATGGTTTTTGAAAGCCACTTTGAGCAGCATTAGTAAGAATACAAATTGTTTCCGTCTTAATTGCATTTAGCACCTTTCATTTTCTACACAAACCCATAAATAGCTCTGCTTCCCAACCAGAAAAATAAATTCATGAATGAAATGTATGGAAACCGGAGGCAAGTCAGATGTTTGACAATGACCCGGCTCATTCACGATGGTTAAAAAAACGAACTCGAGGCTCGAGCAGAAACGGAAAAAAAACCAGTCAAATTAAGTGTTAGATGTTCTTGTGTGTTGCACTTTCCATTGGCAGTCGAGACCAAAAACTGGTAGATTAACAAGCTGTTAATGAGATGCTTACAACCGTTTACATTGACTTGATTCAGTGGGTTCAGTGTAATTTCCGTTTTTCGGGGGAATGTGTATTCGAGTTTCAAAAATGTTTTGGAGAGTTTTGTATAATTAATATTTTTTTCTGTCGTAGTGCATATTTGAATGTCTATATGGTGTGTCTTAATTTTCACTTTCAGCTAAGATTCATTACCAAGTAGCTCACTGTTTAATTTTGTTGGCTTTGTTGAATGGAAGTTAGCTTTGTTTCTGATTTTAATGCATGGTGAGATTTGAACATAGTCATCACAAGTTCATTTTTCAACTTGCATCGATATACGTCGACATAAAAAGAAAGTGATTAAATTACAAGAGAGAAGTTTAATTTGCTAGTTTGTGGATAAACTAACATTATTCGGTGTGCAATTGAGTGATTTTCAGAAATACTACATGTTTTTCAACATAGTCAATTTGTCTTTGCTTTCTGTTCATCATCAGGTCAATTTGTGTTTAATTTTGGATGTAGAAAGTGTTTTCGAAGTTTTTTTTGGTATTATATATAAATAACATTATTTGTGATTTCGTTGTGATAGATTCGTTTGCACATATGTAGCAAAATCGCAAAACGATGTTCGGCTATGAAATATAGGTTCGCAGAAATATTCTGATATCCGTTGAGAAGTTTTCACTATTGCAACCAGAACAATGTGCACATGGATAAGCTCCATAAAGATTGGGCAATAATTTTAATTTTTAATTAATCATTCAAATTTGAAATTTTTATGTTGCACATTATGCAAATATAATAGCTAGCAATCAATTTATTTAAATTTTATCAATTTTCGATTTTATTTAGTAGCTCAGTTTCAATAGTATTTTGTCAGATTTGATGGTAATGGCGCTATGAATTGCAAATACCTCATTTATAATCTCGATTTTCCAACATATGCTAACGACCATTTCTAGGAGACGTTGTCCATTTGAATATTGATGATGAGTGGTCGGGTATCGCTGATGCCATATCTGGGTTGTTTGTAAACATAATTAAATAAAAAAATTTGGCGCCAAAACAAATACAGGAAATTTTTAATTGCAGCAAAAACATCACTAGCCCGCGAAAAAGAAGTTTAAGTCGAAAGCCTTATATCCTTCCGTGGATAAAAGCTTCGAGTATTTTCCTGGTTATTATTTTCTATGCAGGTATATTTTAAAATTCTGACTACAAAATCACTTTCGACCCCGCTTAAATTATAATTTATGTACGTCAGTAACTACACTTTGTTTTTACAGTCCGTGTTAAAAGAAAGGAGTCAGTTTTATTAAAGCATGAAGATATATATTCCTGTTTACTTTTCGCGGTATTGTTGTTCCACCAGAGAGCTATGAAGCCCTTGCTAGCTAATTCCACTATCGCTCGAAACCTCGCAGTCAACAGAATTTAACCAAAATGGGCGAAAAATATGTAAAACGTTACGAAGCGGTATTTTTATGTTCGCGCATGAGAAGACCAAAACAATCATAGTCCACGGCTGCAAAAGTGATTTTTGTGTAGTGGAATTAATGGTGCAATGTGTACAAAAAATGTTGATGACTTTTCCGAACGGGGCTTTAAGCGAGCGACTATGATCTAGAAAGATAAAATGATCCTCCAATTGCTTGAGCTGGATCTTTGCACTACGCTAGACTACGCCAGACTTGCACACTTCTCATTAGAAGGGAATAGATGTCAGCACCAGCAGCTTTGAATGGCGTTTGAAAGAGGTAAACGTATCTTATCGTCGCACGATGTCAAAACCTCTGCTCTCTTACAAAAACATTTAAAAACGGAAAGCCAAAAATATGGATGGCAATTGGATTAAGGATTTTTCTCCGACTAAGCAACTGTGTGGGCGTGAATTCGGCTGAAGCAAGTTTTGTTCACCCACAGTACAAATGTTATCTAGCGCACTGTTAAGCTTCCAGTTCAATGCTTACGGGTTCTTCTCTAAGCGCGGTTTTTGATGTTTGGAGCTCTTCACTCAAAATTAGAACGCCGAAAAAATGGTCCAGATATACAAGAGCGTATCCACGTAAAGCGGAAATAGGTTTTTGCGAGTGGATAATGACCCAAAACACTGAAGCCGACTCTGTAGGTCCCACAAAGAAGAAAATGACGGCACGACAATAAACTGGCTTTCCCAAACTCCAAATGCCAACCCCATCAAAAATGTCTGGGGCATTATGGAAACTCATCTTGCCGGAAAGCTTGTCCACAATCCGAAGCAACTGGTGGACGAATTATGCCCGCTAAACTGATGCACATTAAAAATAGACGGATTTTAATTTAACTGATACTGCTCGATTTATTAACTTGAACTGTCTGAAAGTCATCTTGAACTTAGAATTCATGGAATGAAAAAAGTGGTGAAATAAGTTAACATTACAATATGACATTGAGTTTGCTAGCAACCAGCGAAACAAACAGGATATGCATTGTTAAGATAAATTGAATTGCAGAAACTTGATTGTGTTCAAATGCGCAATGTTATTTTATGATGATCTGAATTTCACTCGACGTGAAAATTTTTATCATATGTATTGCTATTTTATTGTCGGCACGTCTTGATTACCAGGCGATGCGACAGATGTTGCCTTGACTCATGTTATCCGCAAAATTTGGTCTTCTTTTTTATTTTATTTAACTTTAGTAATGCCTGCAAGGAAATTAGGTTCAACAGTGGCAAAAGAGGTATGATCAGCAAATTTCATAAAATCGCCAGTAGAATTCCTTTCGCAATCATTGAAATCATATGGATGGATCCCTAGTCACAATGGTCATGATCTACCTAAAAAAAAATTATGATGTTGCTAGAAACACCTTCTTACAGGATCTAGAAATGCTCTATGACCAGGAAAATAACGAAGCTTTAGATCTAATAAAAAGGCAAATTGATTTTACATAGGAAAACGAATACCTGAAAGATGGCAGACGACAATGTTCATAGACTGCGACTTTCTTGCTCTTTAGAAATTCTACCTGTCATTCAACTGCTGCACATTTCCACTCATGTATGCAATTCCTCCTATGAATCTTCGAAGGATGGTTCAAACAACGACTTTTTCCTCTTTATCATTTTTTGATTTTTCCTGACGACAACAAACCCGAATATATTTTTTTACAAAATGGAGTGTCACTCATTATTTAATACGAATGTATAATTAAAAAAAAAACTCTAGTGCACCTAAACCGCCAGAAATACTAATTCTCGAAGAATAGTAGAGGGTTTGTGCAGATTTTGAGTGTGTATTCTACCACTAGCTACTTAAGGCCACTACCACTAGCTTCTTCTCTTACTTGAGACCAATACACATTAAGGAATAATATACCCTTAGCCAATTTAATTTTGATGACTTCAGTGAAAGTTACAGCGATAGAAAAGTGTTTGGCGCTGCCATTCGAAAAATGAAGAAAATTTAAACATTGTTAACTGATTAAGGCTATTGAATTGTGATCATGGCTCTCTTCCTGGCTATAAATCAGCATAGACAACGTATATCGTCTCTAAAGCTTATCAAAGCAGAGAATAATTGATACGGGAAACACGATGGTTTTGCGGAATAAGCCTCCGAAAGCAGAATCATATTGGAATTGTTTTTGCGGGATGATTAAAATTGAATTTTTTTTTATTTATATTGAAAATTTTTATTTTAATTTACAAGTAAATTATATCGATGGATGTAAGTCGGAGATGCTAAAATTTGTCACAACTAGCGTAAATAAAAATTAATGATTTCCAACTGCAAGTGGTCACATCAATCAGGTATGCACTGTGAGCTGGTGTAAATAAAAAATTTTTTTTTTCAATTTCAATCATCCCGCAAAAACAATTCCAATTATGAACTTATTTTCATTGCAAATGTTCGCGGTGTGAGTACTTAATGTAAGCATTTATTGGTTGAAAAATAACAAAAACGCCTCGTGCCAAAAATATGTCACATTTAACTTACGTTAACCTACTCTGTGAATTTCGTATTGATCCGATGACTGCATTGGAAGTTATAGGGATACAAAGAAATTTTGGGTTGCCATTCGAAAAAGTTTCCAAATTTTTTAGATTTTAATATTTGGTGTTTATTTTCAGTACAAGATCACTACGATTTGAAAATTCTATGATAAAATCGCTTACTAACCAAAAATGTACAAAACCAACTATAGCTGGCAACCCTATCATTATTTTTTCAACTAGCTTTCTATTGAGTATTGTCTACAACAATTTGAATTTGCCATTTGAATTTTGTTATGATTCCATGACTGTACTGGGAGCTATAAGGCAAAGGGCTTTATTTTCCTCAACGAACTTTCTAAATTTAAGACACCAAAATTACCATAGCTGGCAGCTCCAACCGAATTTTGCAACCAAATTTCTACCAAACGTGGCTTAAAGTAAGGTTCAGCTGAAATAAAAATTTCGTCAAAATCGGGTGACTGAATTCAGAATTTATAGGGCTAAGAGCAATTATTTTCCTTAGTGATTTTTCAAGGTGGCACCACTGGCACAGAATTGCCCGCAATTCAAAATCACTTCTATCAGATCTGGTCCTACTTAAGACCAATACATTCAGTAAATTTCAACTGTATTCCTGTGAACAGAAGTTTTTGATGCTAAAATTATAGATTAATTGGGGAAGGGTTACCGTTCTTGCCCATTGTAAAATTTCAAATGTTTTAAGTTGGTTATGTAGACAAAGCATAAGAATTATATATGAGTTGCTTTGTTCCCAAAAATCGACAATTTTTCAGGAGATTCGATGATTTGAAGGTTTTCACTTTTAGCACCTACCCTAGCTACAGGGTTGCCAACATGCTCATTAAAAGCAACACAAATTTATAACATAATAATAATAATAATAATAATAATAATAATAATAATAATAATATGTCCTGAAAGTTTCATAATTATTTGATAGGTGTGTCAAAAGTTATCGCAATTGAAAAAGTATCAAATTTTCCCGATCTTTTTTTAGGCACCTAGCGCACACATGGGGTTGAAAGACTCCAAACTATATCCGATTCACATTCGAAACACGTTCAACATTTATTTCGGTAACATAATTTTTACAAAAATTATTTGTGGATGAAATAATAGGTATATTAAAAATATCACTAAAATAACTATTAAAAATAACTATTATTTGGTGAGACTTGGACCTATTCTGCGTATACACCAATGTATCCTGAAAGTTTCAGTTTAATCGGATGGCGCGTTTCCGAGAAATAGTCACTGAATTTTTTTGATGATATATATATATATATATATTTGTATATGTATTTGTAATATTAATTTTTGGCCACATTGATTTGAATACTAAAAATCAGTTTTGAAAAAAAAATTTTCTCCCTTTCTTACAAAAAAGGTGTGACAGCAAAAACACAACAGAGAGTATGCACTATATTTGTTACGAGACCACTTGAAAAATAGAGGCTCAAGAAAACCTCTAAACCAAATAATACATTTTTTTGATAGTTAACTATTCTTTGATTAAATAAGGACTAGGTGACACTTTACTTTCGGAAATTCAATACCAAACACCGACAACAAGATGCTGCACATTCATGTGCCAAACGAATGATGCAGTTTTGGTTAACTCGCCTATTTGAGGTAAAAATTCGTACTGCTGGTGGATTTTTTCTTAGAATTTGAGAATAACGAAGTCTATCGATGTAAAAGTTCCCTACAATGAAAAATGTTTTCACTGTAGGTAGGTACCATCAGGTTCCTGAAATAGGTTCCTGAAATCATATTTGTTTTATATTTATATCACACTCTTTTAAATTTTTATTTATATCTTACTCTTTTAAATTATTGTTTCGATTTCATTCGTGAGAGCAATGATTTTTGCATTATTTTTATGAAATTTAATATGATGTCTATCATACATTGATTTTCTGTATGCTATTTGATTTCAGTGCTGTTGTGAGTTCGTTGGATATAATTTCAAGTCAGGTAAAATCAATGTTTCCTTAACTCAATTCCAAATTTTATTTGCAGCATATCAAATCTATCTAATTTTCATACTCGAGTAAAAAATACCAGCCATCAAAACTTGTGTTCTCTTATGCATACATCCAAGTTTTCCATATACAAACCAATGTCTCAAAATCAAAAACCCAAACATGACACATTGTTGTGGAACTCATCAATATCAATAAATCAAGTCACTGCACGTGCATTATGTCATCTCGACGCTAATAAGATAGATACACATTGAAATATTTCCCACGTAGAATAATAATCAAGCTGAATAACTTTCACTCGCACTACAATGAAATTCGAAGTTTGGTTTCAAAGCTAACAGAGCATTTTGATTTGTTTGATGAGGCAATTCGTCGGATACGTATTCACTGACAGTGCTTATTATTGCTTTGAAAATTAGCCGGTGCTTCTTCAACAAGCACATATTCATGGAGTCATGGACAATTTTACGATAGAAGCTTGTTGATTATTATAAGATATCGTTGATTGTCAACTTTATAGCTCTGGCTTTACAGCGCAATTGTTCAAGATACTGATACACCCTAAAGTTTGAAGCTATTGCATTTATTATTCGCATGCCATGCAACAAAAACAATTTTCAGTAAATCTATTAAAAATAGGCGGCTGATCTAAACAATACTTTTGGATGCTTTTTCTCGGTACCTTATATCTGTACATTTTCTGCTCCACATTGCGCAATCATATATTATTAGCTGAAATTGATATTTGCAAAAATATAATTTTATTACTAAGTTGATGATATACTTATAATACATATAATTTTGTTACTAAGTCCTTCAAACGTACACTTAAGAGTGATTGGAAGCCGTAAGTTCTAGCCTAATTTTTACTAATGTTCGAAGAAGAACATTAGTATTAAAATCACTTTGGCCAAAAATTCATATTTCTATATATATATATATATATATATATATATATATATATATATATATATATATATATATATATATATATATATATATATATATATATATATATATATATATATATGTATATATATATATATGTATATATATATATATAAATATATATATATATATATATATATATATATATATATATATATATATATATATATATATACATATATATACACATTCTCAAAAAAGTCTGCGTACACCTTACTAGTAATATCTAAATCATGACAAAAGCCCATGAATCAATAAAGTGCCCTTGATTAAAATACTTTGATAAGAAGGGGTACACTGCTAGACATGCATATATGCAGCTTTGATAAAAAATTCCTTGAATTAAAGAAAATATGGTGATTTTAATCTTTAGAAGTCTCTGATACGCCCCAAAAAAGTCTGCGTACATATCACACTGTTTGGGGATTTACAGTTAGAATTTACAGTTGCAGTGCGAAAATTTTTGTATCTATACACGGAGAGGTTTGATTGGTAAAATTTGTGACAACATTTTGTGAATTAAAGACTATCTTTTCCAATGGAAGCTCGAAATAAGGAAATAAGTGTTAGTGAACGGAAATCGATACTAAAGCTGCGTAAAAATGGAAAAAGTTTTCGTGAAATTGCGAATTTAGTTAGAAGAACGCATTCCTCAATACAAAAGGTTGTTAATAATTATAATATAACCGGTGTTTACATTTCCCGGCATCGATCAGGACGCCCACCTAAACTTAAGCACGTGAACGGCAAAATATTATTAATTCTGTGGAAAAAAATCCCCGGTTAACGGCCTTCCAACTTGCTCAAGAAACTAAAAAGAAATACAAAGAAACAATGTGCGAGGAAACAGTTTGCACAATTCTCAGGAAACGTGGTTACCATGGTCGAGTAGCACGTAAAAAGCCATGCATATCAGCACAAAATCGTCTAACGAGAATGGATTTTGCGAAAACTTACGTCAACATGCCAAAAGAATTCTGGGAAAGGGGTCTTTTTTCAGACGAAAGTAAATTTTGTATATTTGGGATAAAAGGACGCAAATTAGTGTGGAGAAAACGTTCGACTGCATTGAATAATGCAAATTTGATTCCAACTGTCAAACATGGTGGCGGTGGTGTAATGGTTTGGGGGTGTATGGCTGGTAGCGTAGTGGGACAATTAACTTTTATAGAGTCGAAAATGGACAAGTATGGATATCTGAATATCTTAAAAAACAATCTCAAGCAATTTGCTGAGAAATTAAGGCTAGGGAATGCTTTTTACTTCCAGCACGATAATGACCCCAAAACTACTGCTCACATAAATAAGCTTTGGGTGGTCTATAATATACAAAATTATTGCGCACACCCCCTCAATCACCGGATTTAAAACCAATTGAAAATTTGTGGGATTTATTTGAGAGAAAAATTCGCCACAATCAAATTACAAGCAAAGAATCACTAAAAATGTCATATTGAAGGAGTGGAACAGTATAACGGCCGAAGAAACTAAAAAGCTAGTTCACTCCATGCAAAATAGGCTAAAAGAGGTCATTTATAGGAAAGGCTTTGCAACAAGCTACTAAGGTGATTAATCGGATAAGTTAATCAAGGTTAATTCTAATTACATGATTAAATTATTTCAGGTGTACGCAGACTTTTTTGGATGCATTTTGATGGGCTTGTGCACAAACTTTTTTTTTTAACATTAACATCAAAGAACGAGTAATGAGTTGTATCCTTAGTTACCATAGTGTTAACTGCAAGCAATAAACTAAAATTCTTAGTCATAAGCAATTGGAAACGTTCTTTATTTAAAAAAAAAAAAATTTCACCAACAAGTTACCCAGACTTTTTTGAGCATGTGTATATATATCATCAAAAAATTTCAGTGAAAAAATCTCAGGAACGCGCCATCCGATTGAACTGAAATTTTCAGGACACATTGGTGTATATGCAGAATAGTGCCAAATCTCACAAAAAGTTAATAATCTTTAACTCTTTGGCGCCGGAGGCCATTTTAGTGATATTTGTAATATACCTATTATTTCCGTACACAAATAATTTTTGCAAAAATAAAGTTTACGAAATAAATTTCGAACGTGTTTTACATGTGAATCGGGTAATGTTTTGGAATTTTTTAACCCCATGTGTGCGCTGGGTGCCTAAAAAGAGAACGGAAAAACTTGAAAATTTTTAAATTGCGATAACTTTTGACAGAGCTATTCAATCATTACGAAATTATTAAAGCTTATTGGTATTATTTAGTTGTAGATTAATGTACGTTTTAATGAACGTGCTGGCAACCCTGTAGCTAGGGCAGGTACTGAAAGTGAAAACCTCCAAATCATCGTCTCTTTTGAAAAAATGCCGCTTCTTCAAAAAAAGCCACTCATATGTAAATCTTGTACTTTGTTTACATAGACAAAAAAAAAAATTGATATGATATAACGGGCACGCTTGATAACCCTTGCCCAATTTACCTATATTTTTAGCATCAAAAACTTCTGTTCACGGAAACTCACGATCCGATAAGCAGAATTAATTGAAATTTTCAGAATGTATTGGTCTTAAATAGGACCAGGTCTGATAGAAGTGATTTTGAAATGCAAGTGATTCTGTGCCAGTGGTGCCATCTTGAAAAATCACTAAAAAAGATAACTGCTTTTAGCCACATAAATTCTGATTCAATCGTTCGATTTTGACGAAATTCATACAATAGCTGGATTTTACTTTAAACCACGTTTAATAGAAATTTGGCTGAAAAACTCGGTTGGAGCTGCCAGCTATGATAATTTTGGTGTCTTAAATTTGAAAAAATAAAAATTTGGAAGTGAAAAGTTCAAATTATCGAATATCCTAAAAAATGTCCGTTTCTTACAATAAAACCAATCTGTATACAAATCTTATGCTTTATCTACACGTTCAAAGTAAAACTTTGGAAATTTCATGTCGGACAAGAACGGTAACCCTTTCCCAGTCAACCTATATTTTTAGCATCAAAAACTTCTGTTCACGGGAACTCACGAATCAATAATCAGATACCATTGAAATTTACAGAAAGCATTGGACTTAAGTAGGACCAGGTCTGGACTTAAGAAGAACCAGGTCTGGGCAGCTCTGTGCCAGTGGTGCCATCTTGAAAAATTACAAAGAAAAAAAACTGCTTTTTGCCATATGAAATGTGAATAAGTAACCAGATTTTCATGAAATTGACACAGTAGCTGAACCTTACTCTAAACTCTGTTTGATAGAAATTTAGTTGAAAAATTCGATTGGTGCTGCCAGGTATGGTATTTTTTGTGTCTTTGGTTTTGAAAATTCTCTCAGGAAAATAAAACTTTTTGCCCTATAACTTCCAGTGCAGTCATGAAATCAATACGAATTTCATACAATTTATGGAACATATTATAAACATTATTCAGGCCAAATTTGGTTGAAAAGCCACGATAGGGTTGCCAGCTATTGTTGGTTTTGTGTTTGTTTGCAATATCTTTATTAAGCGGTTTAATCGTAGAATTTTCAATTGGTTATGATATTGTAGTGCCAATAAACAGCAAATATTAAGCTTTCGATTATTTGAAAAAACTCGCTGCAGGTAACCCTAAATTTCTTCATACTCCTACAACTTCGAATGTAATATAACAACGTGAAGCAGATGTGATATATTCTTGGCTTTGATACTGGCGAAAAGTTGCCAGCACTAGTCGGTTGTGCTACTTTTGTATCAATAAAATTATACCGGAAACATTTACAATGCAAATAAATAACCGATGTTTCAATTCGCAAAGTTCTGCAAATTTTTCGGATCGCAGCCCCAAACACCAACTTCAGTTACAGTGCTGCAGGCACTGAGCATTTTCTTCATTGATGTTATATGAGATGCTGCTTTCAAAATTTTGTGAAACAAGCAACTGATAACGAATATAATTAACCAGTGTTTTGCTCTCATAAACGTTGAAATTCATGCCAGTGGTAATATCTGAAACCTTCTACCATATGAGTTATAATGCATTCTTGAGACCAAAGTAAAACGTGGCATTTGAAACAGTTTGGCCGTAATAAGCAGCTCATGTGGTGGAATATGCACTCAAAACCTGCACGATTCTTCTACTGTTCTTCGAACACTAGTGTTTTTAGCGGTTCAGGTGCGCTAAAGTTTTTTGGTATTTGATTTATACAATTTGCTTGAAAACCGAGTCATTTAATCTTTTCGTGTTTTGGCTAACTTTGGCAATTCTCTTTTATTTCCACGGATTGTTCCAACAGTTGTGGTCTTTTTTGTAAGTAGCTTTTAGGCTAATGATACACTCGTGAAAAATTATCTGTTGTTACGTTCCTTCCGCATCCTGTGAATGGTTCCATCAGCTTCAGAATCACGAGCTCCCCAAGTGGAATTGAAGATTCTCTTCTTTCATCCTTTCCCAAATAAGGAAAACTATTTATTATATACTTGCTATTGACATCACACGCCAACCAGAATTTTATTCCAAATTTATCTGGCTTGTGTGGCATATATTGGATAAATCTGCACCTAGTCATTGACGGAAACAACTGCTCATCAACTGTAATGCATGTACCAGGTTTATAGCAGTTTTGTAAATTCTCAATAAATCGATCCCATATTGCAAATATCATTGCAAATTTGTCAGTTTTTAAACGCTGGCTTCTGTCACTTTTCTTATCAAATCGTAAGAATCTCATTATTTCAGTAAAATCGTTTCTGCTCATTGTTTTTGCAAAAAAAGTGGGTCCCCAATTTTTATTCCACAAATATGAGACATCCAAATTTTTGGCCTCATATGCGCCGCGGGCATATAGCACAGCAGTAAATGCATTTAGTTTTGTTGCATTTAGCTTCCACTTTGTCCCCAACACCCTAAATGCTTCTTCTTTTGTACTTTTTATAATATGATGCATTATACGGTCATCTATGATAAGAGAAAATGCCGTCTTTAGTTTTCCTTTCATTATATGTCGTTTAGCATATCCTGTTGGACCTGACACATCCTTAAAAATATTATGCGCTGGTGTCCTTCCAGGTTTGAGACTTCCGGCTATTTCTTCCCAAACAGTTCCATCGACCGCAGTTTCGATGCGTTGGTCTTCTATATCTGTCTCACTTTCGAATGTCGATAAAAATCTCGTTCTTTTCTGCCCTGGACGCTTATTTATAATATTCTCCTCTTCATTTTCGCGGTTTGACTCCAATTTACTTGTTGTAAACAGCACTTTATCTGTTTCCATGTATTGATCAGTTCCGGAAATTTCTTGTTCATCATACACTGAAGACGCTTCTTCTATTATTTTTTTTAAGTACTTTGTAACTTTGAAACGCTTTGACATTTTGACGGAAAATATTCACCACAAAATATTAGACTATTATATATTATACCCAAGTTTGGATGCTTTACTTTATTGTTTTCATACACGCAATCGTAATCAAATCACATAAAAACGCATTAGAACTGCTTTAGTTGAGATTGTACTTGATACTAAAAGTATTCTCTCCAGCGGTCAAATTGACCGGCAGTGGTAGGTAGTGCACAAAACAAATTTTTCTTGGAAATACGGGAAATATAATTTGAAGCCAGTACTGCAGAATATAGTGTATGCATATTTTAAAAAAAGTCATATAGTTTGATAGCCATAAAACAACGTTTAAATATGCGTAAATTTTACTAAAGTCTGCTACCAGTCAAATTGACCGGTGCTGGTAGGTTTAGGGTTAAATAAAAATGTATCAAAATGATACAAATGTATCAAAAGTGGGAACCCTGGTCGATAGTTAGGCTCGGTAAATAATCCAACTGGATCATCCGTACGATAGAAGCCAACCGTCCGCAACTAGTCGAGAGTGGGTCATGAAGCGATTTTAATATTCACGAGGAAAATTTGAAAAATTCCGAATTTATTGTTTTGAATGTTAAATTAGTTTGATTATTTATTGTCTGTACAAAGTCCTGAGAAAATTTTTATATAATATCGTAATGAATTTAAGTAGTCAAACCATATTACAAACAATATTTTAGGTTTAATCAAAATATAGATACATACCAGCGCTTAAGGAGCTTACAGCATAAGAAATGCATAACAGGATCACCGGTGAAGTCATAAGCTGATACATTGTGACAATACTCCTTCGAATACTGAGCTTTTTTATGAACAGATTTATTTGTGACACTATTATATAGATCACTTTTTGCAATAATATTTTCCGCGCACAACACTGAATTGCATGATCTCCAAAATACAAAGCTAATTTGCGACCCGGCGATCAAACTAACCACAACACAACAGTCAACACAATCACTTGACTGTACTCAATTTCACTTTCGTTGAACTGTTTTGTAATCGGAAACCAATTGATGTTGGTGCATTCACTAATCACATTCACACGTCACAGTTCGTAATTCAACCGCCATAGATTCGATTCCATCATACGTAGGGATGAAAAGACGTACTGGATTGGCGACACGGCGTTAACACCGGCGTACTGGAATGCACTCCTGCACTTGTTGCTCTGCGTCTGTAATTGAACAGTGTGTTTTTTTTGTAATGAAATCACGTAACACATAGTATGGTGAAAAATAACGGTATATGAGGTATAATATTTTACACTGGCATTGGTGCACTTAAAGATACATTCGAAGTAGCGATGCTGTAGATAGATCGTTTAGCTTTTTTCGTTTTTTTTCGCGCGGAATAGCGCAAAAAAAATTTCTACTTTCACATTACAAAAAAACCGTAGCTGACTGCAACCAGCTGATTGTTGACGGACAAGTAAGTTTGGATGTGACGAATACGAAACCCTCATATGAGAGTGACTTGCAAAATTTTTTGTTCATAAAACGCCAATATAAGTATTTTAATCATGTATTATAATTTGGAGTTTTTAAGATATTGTTTTTCAAAAATATTTCAAAAATTATGCAATAGAGTTATTATTTGTCAAAATCAGTCACATCCATTAACGGACAACTAGTTGGCCCGCAGTAAGTAAAATTGCTGTTTAGTATTTTTCGGACTCTTTTTGGTCCGCTCATGCTAGTTTTATGGCCACTGATTTTAAGTGATTAATGGTCACCTGCAGCTGAACTTACAACTTACTATGCTTTCTCCGACCGGCCGCCGAAGAAGCAAATAGATTTAACAGAAATTGTCATTAAAAAGTAAATATGGTTTGTTAGGTAGAAGACGGATGAAACCACTATAAACACTTTATTGTAATTAGAAAGGAAGCTTTACGGTACAGTGATAATGCATCAGTCACTACGGCCAAGTGAACACTACTGCAATACGAAGAAGAAGTACTTTTTTTGCTGCAAGTTGAGAAAATTTTGACCGCTATTGCTATTATGATCGGTTACTGCTATTTCTCGTATGCTGTAGATACGTTACTTCTGCTAATGTGTGATGTAATCAGATCCGTCGCGCATGCTACAGTCTTTATGCTTGAGCTGGCCGAGCAATTGTAGTAGAGCTATTTTCGAGGTGCGAAATCAACATTATTTTGCGGAATTTATGCTAAGGCGTGGAAAACTAAGGAGTTTGCTCTGAAGAATCTAACGGTAATGACTTGATTTTTGTTGAAATAAACAATCGTTTTCGATAATTTTGATTCTGACAGCTGCTTAGTCGGCATCTGAACTGGTCCAATATTGTCAGGAAGTAGACTGGAATCGTAATGTTTGACCTAATTTTCGGGAAATGAGCGAAATGTGTTTTTGCCGGTTTCTGCATTATTTGCAAAGGGAAGTAATTTCCTCTGAACTATAGTGCTAGTTTTTTTGATCAAACAAATATAAACGCCAGGAAGCAATGCAGCTTTGCATTTTAGAATTTGATATGCCCCAAAATTAAAGCGGAATGATTTCACGTCTGTTGAGTTACTTGTTTTGCTATTTTTCATACATAGGAGCAGAAGAATGCCAAATTTGGTAAGCGTGGTAGACACATTTATTTGAATTGTTATCATCCACAATAAATTAGAGCTTTTTCGCTGGAAAAAAACTTTAAAAAACTTAGCTAACACTATTCAATAGTTCACTTAAAAATGATTCTACATACAATGGCATCTGATTCTACTGTCGGAAAGAGACAAAAGAGACAAAAAGAAGTAACCTATGCTGCCCTACTAAGCATACATAAAGGTTCTATCTGCATTTTTCTCATTTTTGAGTTAAAATCAGATTCGAAAGCTATATACTCTGTTGCGTCATTCTGCGAAATTTGAAAAACCTACCTTTTGCGGAAGTAGGTTAAAATCAATAATAAAAAATGCACTCACCATATGCCTCCAATACAAATCAAAACACAAATCATTGAATATCTCGAAAGTACTAAAATGTAGATAGAATCTTTATGCTTAGTAGAGCAGTATGGATGCTGTTCATTTTATTATGTGTTAAGTTTGCGTGTCAAGAGTGTAATGTAATATTTACAGAATATGGAAAACGTGGCTTAGGCTTTAAAATCGTCAATTCTTGTGGTAACTGTGCTAAAACAGAAGTGCCAAATTGTCCAATTATTGACAAAAGCTACGAAATTAATCGCAGAATTATTCTGACAATGCGGATGCTTGGCATCGGTTTGAATGGAACAATAAAGTTTTGCGCCTTTATGGATTTACCAAGGCCGATTTTTCAATCATTTTACGACAAAGTAGTAAAAACGATTTCTATCGGAACAGAAGCCATTTGTAAAAAAAGTATGAACATTGCAGCTAACATTGAATGGGCCAGCTCAATTGAAAAAACACAAGAACATGAAATAAGTGTATCTGGTGACGGAATGTGGCGCCAACACGGCTTTTCATCGTTATTCGGTTTAGTACGTCTAATTGGCTGGTTCAGCGGAAAAGTAATCGATTTTGTAGTAAAATTCAAATATTCTTAACAGCGCGAATACAAGAAAAAAGTATTAAATACCGAAGAATTTGAAGAATGGCATCAAAATTACCCAGACCAGTGCAATGCGAATCATGACGGATCTGCCGGAAAAATAGAGGTCGACACAGTGATCAAGATGTTTCGTCGTTCAGAAGAATTGTATAATGTTAAATATGCCAATTATATAGGAGATGGCGATTCAAAAACTTTCAAAGGCATTACAGATTTTGAGCCGCATGAATATTGTCTTGTTACAAAAAAAAGAATGCATAGATCAGGTGCAAAAACGTATAGGAACTCGTTGACTTAACTTAAAAAAACGGATTTTTTCGATTTGTTACGACCTGGCGATTCGTCAAAACCACGATTCAATCGAAAAAATGCGGAACGGCAGTTGGGGACTCTTTATCATAAAATTTCTACGGACGAAAACCCGGAGCACGAACAATGTCCGCCCGGAGAAGATTCGTGGTGCTCTTGGCAACGAATGAATGCCACCAATACCATATAACACCACTTTCCGAATATGTATACGAATAAGCAGTGATGATCTTCTCACTCGATGTATCGGTGGCTACACACAAAATAGCAACGAGTCCTTCAACGCGACAGTGTGGGCGATGGCTCCTAAATCAAGATCTAGTGGCAAGACAATTCTGGATATCATCACATACATTGCTATTTCTGTATATAACGACGGAATGGTCTCAATTATGGAAAGTATGCAGACATAGGGAATCAAAACAGGACCAAAATGCACCAATTTCTGCTTCGAAGCCAACGAACACCGCGTTACAATATATGAAACGAGACTGACTGACGTAGCAAAATTGGCTAGGCAGGCTGCCAGGTTGACCAAAAAGGAAAAAAGATCAAGAAAATGCCAATTTGGAACGTCAGTTTGACGGATCAGGTTCCGCAAATTAATATTAATTGAAGGTATATGTACAAAAAATTTATATGATTTTTCACAAGAAAAACTTTAAACGCGTTTTTCTCAAAGCTACTTTTTTCGACACAGCCAGAATCATAACTCGCTCAATTTTTTACCGACTGACTTGAAAATTTGACAGTATCTTCCAAACAAGATTCTCTAGAGACATACGTAAGGATTTTTCATGTTGCATATTTTATTTGTTATAAACAAATTTAGTGCATATTTTCAGATAAAAATCCACTTTTTTTAAAAAAAGTCTACCATTTTCGCAAAAAGTGATGTAGAAAACCCTACGTCTTTCTCGAACTGCTTTTATGTGAAATTCAAAGGTATTTTGGGTTTTATTCCAGAGTCACAATCAGAGGAGAAATTTTTCTGGCCGCGGAGCCTTACATTGATGACCTGCTCATCCGCCATTTTGTTGTTTTTTTGGAAAAAAACCTTGAAATCAGTTTATTTTCCGACGCTCTACAAATGTGTTACCCCTTATGTTAGAGTTTGATTCAGCACTGAATAAAACTTTTATTTCTAGGCCTATTAGATCTCTTATAATCTGTGTATGACAAATGCTTATAACTGCTTTGTTAGTAGGTGTTACACATATGTATGTAGCATCCTTTTATTAAATAAACAAAAACACAAATTTCAATATCACAATCATAGTTTATGTTGTCAAGTGACTTTACATATATAAATAAATAAATGTATATATATATATATATATATATATATATATATATATATATATATATATATATATATATATATATATATATATATATATATATATATATAGTAGCTTAGCCTACTAACGCGTCAGTCCGAAACAGCGATCTATTGCCCGCGGGTTCGAATCCCGTCGTGCCCATGGCTGTATTTGTTCGTCTTGTGTTGTCTTAACAGTCGGCGACTGGTCATAATACCAGCGCTCCATTAATTAAGTGCCACATTAAAAGCTTTAGTAGCGGCTAGGCATAACACTAGCGCTTTAGAAAAACAAGAAATAAATGTGGCACTTAAAAGAATAATGGAATAATTGATATCGGCTTCTCCCATATGCGTCTCCCTACCGCCATCGCTAAGCATTTGCTTCAAAGGGCAATTCCCTGAGCTTTGGCATTATCATAGAAAAAAAAATTGCGATAACTTGACAGAGCTGTTAAATCATGATGAAACTTTCAGGACATATGGTATTATTAAGTTTTTAATTTGCGTGTAGGCAACCCTGTAGTTAAGGCAGGCGCTGAAATTGAAAACCTTCAAATCATCGACTCTCCCGAAAAATTGTCGCTTTTTCAACAAAAACAAATCATACATAAATCTTATGCTTTGTTTACACAGCCAAAGTAAAACATTTGAAATTTTACAACGGGCAAGAGCGGTAACCCTTCTCCAATTTACCAATATTTTAAGCATCCAAAACTTATGTTCACGGGAACTCACGACGTGATAATCAGATACAGTAGACATTTACAGAATGTATTAGCCTCAAGTAGAACCAGGTTCGATCGAAGAAATTT
Source organism: Nemotelus pantherinus (assembly GCA_963978885.1). NCBI lineage: Eukaryota > Metazoa > Arthropoda > Insecta > Diptera > Stratiomyidae > Nemotelus > Nemotelus pantherinus. The sequence continues at coordinate 99,212,803 of OZ022265.1, read as the reverse complement.
AGAAATTGTGACAATTCTGTGCCAGTGGTGCCATCTTGACAAGTCACTAAGAAAAATAGCTGCTTTTAGCCCTGTAAATTCTGATTCAGTCACCAGATTTTGACGAAATTCACACAGTGGCTGAATATTACTCTAAGCCACGTTTGATAGAAATTTGTTTGGAAAGTTAGGTTGGAGCTGCCAGCTATGGTAGTTTTAGTGTTTTAAATATTGAAAATTCGCTCAGGAAAATAAAGCTCTATGCCCTATAGCTTCGAGTCCGGTCATGGAATCATATCGAAATTCATATAGCAAATTGAGCATATTGTTGACAATAGTCAGCAAATTCAGTTGGAAAAAAATTATAGAGTTGCCAGCTATGGTTGCTTTTATATTTTTTTTTTGAATGTCTTTAGTAAGCGATTTTATCATAAAAATTTCAAATCATAGTGATCTTTTAGTGAAAATAAGCAACAAATATTGCAATCTAGAAAATTTGAAAACTTTTACGGGTAGTAACCCTAAATTTCTTTGTATCTCTATAACTTCCAATGCAGTCATCGGATTAATATGAAATTCATAGAGTAAGGTGACTTCAACGTGAGGTAAATGTGACATATTTTGGGCTTCGGTGCTAGCACGAGACGTTTTTGTTATTTCTGTAAAAATAAATGCATATATAAACATTTGCAATGAAAATAAGTAAACAATGATAGCGTTTACAGCAGGCGTTTAGTCCGCGGTCTATACACCAAATTCCACCTAAATTATTTAGTCCACCTGCTGTAAACACTCAGTCAGTACCCGACCCAAGTAATAGGTCAGTACACGATTTCAAGTGACTTGACCTAAAATAGGTTGTGGACTATATCGCTGTAAACACACCCGACCTAGCCTTGATTTTTGCGCGACTATAATATATGTACGTTGAATTTTTTTTTTTTCCTCCTTCCTTCCACTCTCTCCATCACTCAATCAGTATGCACGGTCCGTGTGCATCAACGTATTATCAAACATATCGTCCTAGTACTTCCCAGACAATTAAAAATTGGTATAAGGGAAGATACAATTATTATTAATTTTAATCACATTTCATACCTTAAGCTATATGATTGTCCTCATTGACATGTGTCCAGAGAAAAGTCTACAAAAAACTCTGGTATCTCCTTCATTAAGGATTGGTGTTTTTGATGTGAGATTTCAAGTGTACCTTGAACTCTATTATGTTTTTCGCTGATTTGACCCAGTTCGGCAATGAATTGTAATATGCGATAGCCTGCTGTATTGGATCCATCTTCAATCTATCTGTTCTTGGAGTTGTAAGAAATAAATTTCTAGCAGTTCTGGTTTCCCGGTTAGTTATATCCAACACAGTGCGGGGGGTGTTAGGCCATTTCAAATTGTTTCTCAGGATGTTAAAAATCAATTTTCCCCTTTCAAAATTAACTAGTTGTTGAATATTTAACAATCCTGTTCGAGTGTACACAGTAACTGTTGGTGTTAGAATCGGCATTCTAAACATAATTTTAATTCCTTTAGAAATAAGTCTGCCAATCAACTCAATGTTTCGCTTTGATGTCTGACTCCATAAAATACTTCCGTATGTGATAGTTGAAAGAATATAAGCATTAAACATCATTAATTTAGTTCTGGTTTCCAAGAACTCAAATTTTCTTAAGGCTGCGATCATTGGTGCGACTTTATGTCTGATGTGGTTAATGTGCTGTAACCATGACATTTTCTCATCCAGGATTAAACCAAGATATTCCATTGATTCAGCTTTTTCCAGACGAATTCCGTTTATCTGAATAAAGGGGTTTATAGGACATTTGTTTTTCTGCTGGAAAATTATGTACTTGGTCTTGTTGATGTTTATAAGCAGTTTGCTATGCCTAAGCCACACTTGGTATGTTTCTAGATCTCTATTAATTTTATACTCCAGAGACGGTTCATCCTTTCCAGAATATAAAAGGAGTGTGTCATCAGCAAAAAGGACCAATTTGCCAGACAGCTGGAGATGTTGGATGCAGTTCACATGCAGGATGAATAGTACTGGTCCAAGAATTGATCCCTGCGGTATGCCTATATTGATAAAACGCTCCCGACTGATGCACTGTAATTGTTTTGTCACGATCCGCCTATCCAATAGATAATCTTTTATTATCGAGTTAAATTTCTTGCTAATGCCATATTTTTCGAGACGTTGAAGCAAAATTCTGTGGTCAATCGTGTCAAAGGCCTTCTTGAGATCGACAAAAATAGCTGCTACATAGTTACCTCTATCCAATGAACTGTTAATGAATTGGACCGCGTCTAACGTGGCCGCTATTGTATTGCTGTGTTCTTGGAAACCGTACTGAATTGGAGCTAAAATTGCTGCCTCATTGATGTGTTGCACTATGCGGAAATTTAAGATTCTCTCAAATATCTTGCTCATTACACTGGTAACAGCTATTGGGCGATAATTAGAAGGATCCGAAGGATCGCCTCCCTTAAAGATTGGTGTTATTCGGGCCAATTTAAGGCAAGAAGGAAAAGAACCTGCTTTTAAGTGACTATTAATAATTTTCGTTAAAATCTCGGCTATTTCATTTTTTAGCATTTTGACGTCTTCGGAAGTTAAATTGTCGACACCTGGAGAAACTTTGGTTTTTAGTTTATCTATAATTTCCATTACTTCACTTTGCTCGAAAACATTGTGGAATTGTTGAGTGATATTAGTTCCAATCATTGCAAAATAATTATTCAATTCTTCTGTGATGCCTTCAGGGGTTGAGATTAATAATCCATTTATTGATAATTCATTAATATATGTTGCCCGCTGGTTTACATTTTTTCCTGCTTGCATTAATTCATTAATAACTCTCCAGTATTTTGAACTACTTCCAGCCGATGCTTCAAACTTTTTCGAGTAAAATTCACGTTTAGCTTCCTTTATCAGTCGACTCGACTCCCTTTTTAACACTGTGTAGTTCTGCTTCTTAACTGCTGAATTTTGATCTGACATGTTTATTTTGTAAGCTTTGCGCTTCTTTTTAGAAACATCTATAACTTTTTTGGTTATCCACGATTCTTGGCGAACTCTTATATGCTTGGTAGTTGTTGCTTTGTTTTTGGCTTGAGTTAATATGCCAATGAGTTCTTCGAAATTTGTCACTATGTTGCTACGTAGATCATCGATCACATATTTTTACTAATGTTCGAAGAACATTAGTATTAAAATCGATTCGGCCAAAAATTCATATTTCCATATATATATATATATATATATATATATATATATATATATATATATATATATATATATATATATATATATATATATATATATATATATATCATCAAAAAATTTCAGTGAGATAATCTCGGGAACGCGCCATCCGATTGAGCTGAAACTTTCAGGATACATTGGTGTATATGCAGAATAGGTCCAGGTCTCTTTAAATGTCAGTTATTGTTAACCTTTTGGCGCCGGCGGGCATTTAAGTGATATTTTTAATATACCTATTATTTCGTGCACAAATGATTTTCGCAAAAATAAAGTTAACGAAATAAATTTCTAACGTGTTTTACATATGAATCGGATAATGCTTTGGAATTTTTTAACCCTATGTGTGCGCTGGGTGCCTAAAAAGAGGACGGGAAAATTTGAAAATTTTTAAATTTCGATAACTTTTGACAGAACTATTCAATCATTACGAAATTTTCAGGACATATTGACATTATTTAGTTGTAGATTTGTGTAGCTTTTAATGAGCGTGCTGGCAACCCTGTAGCTAGGGCAGGCACTGAAAGTGAAAACCTCCAAATCATCGTCTCTCTTGAAAAAATGCCGTTTCTTCAAAAAACAGCCATTCATATGTAAATCTTGTGCTTTGTTTACATAACCAAAAAAAAAAAAAGATATGGTATAACGGGCACGCCTGGTAACCCTTGCCCAATTTACCTATATTTTTAGCATCAAAAACTTCTGTTCACGGAAACTCACGATCCGATGAGCAGAATTGTTTGAAATTCACAGAATGTATTGGCCTTAAATAGGACCAGGTCTGATAGAAGTGATTTTGAAATGCGGGCGATTCTGTGCCAGTGGTGCCATCTTGAAAAATCACTAAAAAAGATAACTGTTTTTAGCCCTATAAATTCTGATTGAATCGTTCGATTTTGACCAAACTCACACAATTGCTGGATCTTACCTTAAACCACGTTTGGTAGAAATTTGGTTGAGAAATTCGGTTGGTGCTGCCAGCTATGATAATTTTGGTGTCTTCATTTTGAAAAAAAAAATTTGGAAGTGAAAACATTCAAACCATCGAATATTCAAAAAAATGTCCGTTTCTTACAATAAAACCAATCTGTATATAAATCTTATGTTTTATCTACACGTTCAAAATAAAACTTTGGAAATTTCATGTCGGACAAGAACGGTAACCCTCTCCCAGTTAACCTATATTTTTAGCATCAAAAACTTCTGTTCACGGAAACTCACGAACCAATAATCAGATACAGCTAAAATTTACAGAATGCATTGGACTTAAGTAAGACCAGATTTGATAGAAGCGATTTTGAATTGTGGGCAAGTCTGTGCCAGTGGTGCCATCTTGAAAAATTACAAAGAAAAAAAACTGCTTTTTGCCCTATGAAATGTGAATAAGTTACCAGATTTTCATGAAATTGGCTCAGTAGCTAAACCTAACTCTAATCTATGTTTGGTGGAAATTCGGTTGAAAAATTTGATTGGTGCTACCAGCTATGGTAATTTTTGTGTCTTTGGTTTTGAAAATTCGCTCAGGAAAATAAAACTTTTTGCACTATAACTTCCAGTGCAGTCATGAAATCAATACGAATTTCATACAATTAATGAAACCTGTCATAAACATTATTCAGGCCAAATTTGGTATAAAAGCCACGATAGGGTTGCCAGCTATTGTTGGTTTTGTGTTTAATTGCAATATCTTTATTAAGCGGTTTTATCGTAGAATTTTCAAATGGTAATGATATTGTAGTGACAATAAACAGCAAATATTAAGCTTTCGATCATTTGAAAAAACTCGCTGCAGGTAACCCTAAACTTCTTTATACTCCTATAACTTCGAATGTAATTAAACAACGTGAAGCAGCTTTGATATATTCTTGGCTTTGATACTGGCGAAAGGTTGCCAGCACGAGTCGGTTGTGCTACTTTTGTATCAATAAATGCTTACAGTTAGTATACATACCGGAAACATTTACAATGAAAATAAATAACCGATGTTACAATTCGCAAAGTTCTGCAAATTTTTCGGATCGCAGCCCCAAACACCAACTTCAGTTACAGTGCTGCAGGCACTGAGCATTTTCTTCATTGATGTTATATGAGATGCTGCTTTCAAAATTTTGTGATATAAGCAGCTGATAACGAATATAATTAACCCGTGTTTTGCTCTCATAAACGTTGAAATTCATGAGAGTGGTAATATCTGAAACCTTCCACCATATGAGTTATAATGCATTCTTAAGACGAAAGTAAAACGTGGCACTTGAAACAGTTTCGCCGTAATAAGTAGCTCATGTGGTGGAATATGCACTCAAAACCTGTACGATTCTTCTACTGTTCTTCGAATATTAGTGTTTCTAGCGGTTCAGGTGCGCTAGAGTTTTTTAAATTTGAACTTACAAGTAGTATTAATGGCTATTTTTTTTGGAGGCAGCTTTGCTTTAACATGACTCTTTATTGACAAATTTATTATTCTGTGATCCAAGTCTGGCCATTCATCATCTTCATATGTGGTTCGATCTGCTAAATATGCATTTGTTACGACGACATGATCTATTAAGGTTTTCGATGTTTGTGTTATGCGTGTTGGTTTAGTCGAATTCAGCAAAATTCCGTTATTGTATGTCAAAATATCATAGTATGCTCTAGTGATATTGGATGCCGTCAGCAGATCAATGTTAGTGTCAGCTAGCGTAACAAGCTTTTCATAAGATGAATAGAGTACATCGATATGATTTATAAATTCAAAGTCATCTTCAAAAGGCGCTTTATAAAATGTACCGACTCTTATTTTTTCAAAATTTAACTCAAGCTCTACTATGATAGTATTGAAGTTATTAGATAAGCTCGCAACCCTCTCGTTTGACTCAAAATCTTTTAAAAAATCATGTTTGAGAGAAAAATGGAAAGATAATTAGAGTGTATGAACTAAAACTAAACTAAATGACAGCTGTCACGTAAAAACGAGGACTAAATTCGATCTGACCAAATTTCAGGTCAGGTCGATGTAAACACCTTAGGACTTCACTAAGTCCGCCCTATAGGTCAGGTCATATCTGGTCCAACCGCTGTAAACCCTACCAATGTTTAGAGTTTCTAAGGTCTGGACATTTTTTGGATGGCAGCCCCAAACACCTTTCTATCGCTGTAACTTTCGATGAAGCCGTCGAAATTAAATTGGCTTAGGGTCTATTATTACTTAGGGTGTACTTAAGGGGGTATTCTGGTCTAGAAATTTGATCAAATCGATTTTTGTTTGTTTGAATATTTTCAAAGTTTAGACTTTTAAGATTAAGCTTTTAAAATGATTTTCGGAAATTCAAATTATTTTTGGAGCTACAGCTATTTTTGTGACACGTCAATTAGCTGCCCGAAACGAGACTCCAAGTTTTAAACGCGTTTTTCTCGGGACTACTTTTCTCGATACGGTTGACATGATATCTCTAGTTGTAATGAGCCGATTTACGTGAAATTTTGCACAAACTCTTTTAACACTATTAGTTATCGTCTGACGTAGGAATTTTACGAATTTTTTTTTCTACTATTTATTAAAAATCCCCAAAGTTGAAAAAATGAGGCAAAAACACGACTTTTTTTTTACATGGACGCTATTTTGTAAAAAAAAAAATTTTTCAAATCGCCTGCGTCAGACGAATTCTACATTCTTTTTATTACAGAATTCACCAAAAATTTATGTTTCAGACCACCAGAAAGGTTGGAATCATGTCAACCATGAGACAAGTTTTTTTTTTGAGCCTTCACTTTGTCGGCCTGTATCTACATCAATTTTTTTTTTTTTTTTTGAGTAAATTTTTGTACTTTCAAAATGTTAATACAAGACTGGTAAAAACGTATATACCAAAAATGTTTATGGTTTTTTTTATTACGTCCGTAAAATCACCTCAAAATCGAGCCTCTAGACCAGAATACTGCCTTAAGTAGCAAGTTGTAGTTCTCAAAATCTGCAGAAATCCTCCACTGTTCTTCGAACATTAGTATTTCTAGCGGTTCTGATGCGCTAGGGGTTTTTTATTTCTATTGTAGTACCTGGCAGTTCTATCTTGTTTTGTTATTGTGACAGCGATTTTGTGTAATCAGCAGTCGAACCTTATGGAAAAAGTCACCTTTAAATACTTTAAGTCCCATTTTACTTTTAGATATTTTATGTATATATACAAGGTGATTCATTATATATATTTTATGCATATATACAAGGTACCATCTTGAAAAATTATAAAGAAAAAAAAAACTGCTTTTTGCCCTATGAAGGTAAGTAAGGTTCAGCTATAGTTGACACTATAGCTGAACCTTACTTTGAGTTGTGTTTGATAAAAATTTGGTTGAAAACTTCGCTTGTTGCTGCCAGCTATGGTAATTTTGGTGTCTTGGTTTTTGAAAAATCGCTCAGGAAAATAAAGCTTTTTGCCCTATAACTTCCAGTGCAGTCCAGAAATCAAAACGAATTTCATACCATAAATGGAAATTATAATAGGCGTTATACGGAAGGAATCTGGTTAAAAAATTATGATAGGGTTGCCAGATATTGTTGGTTTTGTATTTATTTGCAATATCTTTACTAAGCGATTTAATCGTAAAATATTTAAACGGTAATGATCTTGTAGTGACAATGAATAATAAATATAAAGTTTTCAAAAATTCAAAAACTTTTGCGACTGGTAACCCTAGCTTTTTTTGTACCCCTATAGCTTCCAATGCAGTCATCGAATCGCTGTGTAGGTTGATTTCTATGTGAGGCAGGTGTGATATATTTTTGGCTTTGATGGTAGCGAAGGGCTGCCATCGCGAGTCGTTTTTGTGCTATTTTCGTATCAATAAATGCTTACATTAAGTATTCATATGAAAATAAAGAAACAATGTTTAAATTTTCTAAGTTTGAGAAAATGTTTGGTTTCAAACATCTTTCATTTTGTGACCCTAAACATTTTTCTATCCCTGTAACTTTCGACAAAATTATCGGATAATATCGAGATCGATAGAGCTATTTGATTTTGACGTGAGGCAATTGAGGGAGTCTTTTAGTTGCAGTGTTGGTAAAGTGTTGCAAGCGCTTAACCTTTTTTTTGTTTATGTTAAGCTATGCTGCTTTCAAAGTTTTGCAGTATTTGGCTTCCCTAAATTTTGAAATTCCTGAAATTTTTTCCACCCTATGAGTTTAAATGCCTTGTTAAGATCAAAGTGCACTCGAAGCAGGCTCTATGGTACCTCAAGTCGTCTGCTTTCGAAGGAGCATCATATACGAGTATGTATTCATCAAAAACTGCTCTGCAGACCAAACTTAGTTGACTTTGTAAATTTCATCGCCGGTTTGTTGGATGATGGACAACAAGTTTATGTCATCTATATGGCTTTGCCCAAGGCATTTGAGAGAGTGAAACATGTGCTGTTAAATAAGCTTTGCCAAATTTTGCATTTTTGATATGCTACACTCCTATGTCTCCTCATTTATTGTAAATCTAAATTGTCGGTATTTTTCAAGTGATGTTCTTTTTTGCCTTTTACCAAAGCTCGATTTTTGGACCTCTCTTTTCGTGTTGCTCATTAATTACCACTACATTTTCCTAATTTGCAATTACGGTTCCACTAATTTATCCAGATGACCTTAAGCTCTTAAGCAGCATTAGAGCAATGAATGACTGCGCTCGCAATTAGACCAAGGGACAGCACTGGACAGCGAGCGTGTTCTTAAATCCACGGCAAATAATACATTTTTATTTAATTAATAAACTTTTTATAGTGGCACCACACTCGCTTCGCTGTGTGCGCCTGCTCCCAGCCTCCCGTAGTGATTGGCGATGGGGTAAATCAACAATGTTCGCTCCTAGGGCATACAGGCGGATTTTTTGAATTCCCTCTCATTTCTGGGCTGTAATTTTGGTGCCCCTCGAAGTGTAATGCCCTAAGCATATGCTTAGTTCAAAAGCTAATTCGGTGTTGTTTAATTTCCAATTTGGACTTGGATTATGTATTTTCAAAATGGATTCTTCAGTAAATAAATGAATAACTGAGTTAAAGTATAATCTGTTTATCTATCAGAAAAAGTTGTAGACAGCACGAGGTTGTTTCTTTACATCAAATGTGGTGCAAAGTTATTTAAAAAAATCAAATGTAATGCAAACTACTGAACAAACAAGTTTCGAAAAAATCGGGCAGAACAAAAGCAGATCAAGATCATAAATCCAAAATTCATAATTTTCCTAAACATATTTCCGATGAAAAATTTCATTTCGATATTCTACCTTAACGAATTGATGGCTGATGCGGTTATTTTTCCTTCGACCGCAAATGGAATTACTCGTTCAAATAATTTGTCATGAGTATACATGGCTTTGTTTAGTTAACTATTGGATCAATAACAGCGCCTGAGTTCAATAAAAGTTGGCAAACATCTGTCCTTCAATAAACAATCAAAGTCTCAAAATAATTTTTTAATGTCCCGCAGTGCCAATTGATTGAATGTTTATTCGCCATCATGGATTTAATTGCATTTAAAGCTATTTGTTTTTGCTGAAAGTAAATCAAGCCAAATTTGACTTAAGTACGACAAAAAAATTGAGCTTGAAAGACAACCAATACCTAACGAGTCGACTAACAATGTTACGACTGCATCATTTTTTCTGCGGAAATATTCTTGCTGAGACTATGTTTATTTCGATGTAAATTTCGATGAAGCAAATCATTCAGTTTACGAAATGTAAATGATTTAACCATAAGTAATCATGTTGAATGCGCGTAATCACTTGTCAGTTTCAATCGATCTGAAAAATCAATGACATCATAATTTGAACGCAACACAGTGGTATCCATATTCATATGTGCATATGCCGTATATTTATCAAAACATTTCTATGATCCCTTTTGAGTACATTAATCTCATTTCTATGATCAAAGCCAATGAGCTAAGTATTTAGTAGCTGCAATTGCGGCATCTGGGTTTCTCACAGCAAGGTCAAATCACAATGGGATAATCTAAAATGGGTTTTCACCTTGCGCTGGCTGATGCTACATATGCTTCTGTTCGACCTTAACATTGTCGAAGTTTTTGCATTGAAAACATGATTCCGCTGCAAGTCGATTATACTCGGCTTATCTTTATTTCGAATTTGCAATTTCCTACAGCTTTATGGCGTTGCCCTATGTCAGTAGAGAGTCTGTTGGAGGTCGGAGTCTGCAACGATTGTTTCCATTTCTTCTCGATGTGATAACCAAGTCAGCGTACACTAAATGCTCAATGCAAAACCGGCTTAGGATGGATATGTCGCATCATAAGATGGTATCAGCCTGTGTCTGTCTATAGCCGGAGAAATTTTAACATACTTATAAAGACGACGACGCTTTGAACAGGTGAAAAGCATTGCAGCACTCGGTGCCTAAGAGCATTTGCGATTCAAACATCGGACACCTTACCTTTCCGTGGATGGGAGCCTAAATCAGTATTTGAGTAATAGTACTACTCGCTGATTGGCTGTACATTTCAATTGATTTCACTGTGCAACTCACTATAGTTATGTAAACAAATCGATTGGTTTCTAAAAGTGCAAGGCAAATATCGTTCGTTGCAATCAAGTGGTTGGAAAAATAACGGGAAACTGAATTTGATAAAATTTTGTAAGTTTTTATTGGCCAGGAATCAATCATTCGATGTAAACCTGTACTTAATATCTTCTAGAGAAGTAAATTGTCCATAACAACTAATTGTGAGCCCATTGGAAGCGGAATCATGATTTGAATCGATTTCGAATTGGGATATCTGTTATCGAAAAAAATCATGCGGTAATCATCATTACGAAAGTATCGTTTCTAAATGTGAATGGCCCAGATGCAAAATTAAAAATGGGATTTTTCCGAGTTCCTAAGAAAAGTCAAATGTTTTTTCAGTAGACGCATGGATAACTTCATTTCATGACGTATGATCATATGGAAGCAAATCTCAATAGTTTCGGTGAAATGTTAATCGATTTAAGTGTAAATTATGGGCATTTAAAACGTTAACTCTATCTTGGTTAGGAAGTGGTCATTAATCCAAGACTGATTTAAATGGATTGACTTACTTTCTTTCCTCTCTCGACCAAATACAGTTGTATAAGAATACACAGAGGCTAATTCTAAGTTTTGTGAGTTCAATTGTTTTACAAAATGTTGGGAAGTATGGTGATTATATCGCCGAAGAAAGATAATTGTAAGATTAGAAATGGAAGATAGGAAAGGTGAAATTTAAGCTATACGGAGATTTGTGGGCTTCTATGGTTTAATGTTCTTCTATGTGTTTGGATGTTTCTCTTCTCCACAGTACTGTAACAGAAAAGTAAATAAATTTTAAGATTTACATCGAATTCAAGCTTAGGAGCCTCAAGTATAATAATAACCCGGCGATTCGAGGTGGTGCGCTGCTACAGGAGTATGGGCTATGATCACTCGAAAAAGGATTGTAAAGGATCAGATTGGAGCAGGAACTGTTGGAAATGTGGTCAAACTGGCCATCTCATAAAAGTATGTCCCGCTGCTCCATTCTGCTTGTTGTGTATTGAGAAGGCAAAACCAAGAGAAACTAATCACATTCTAGGGTCAGGAGTACGTAAAGCTTTCAGAGAAGCGCTTGAAGCGCAGAAGAAGAGGTTTTGTAGGTAAGGATTCTCCAAGGAAACACACAAAGGTGTCTTGCGGTGGATCATTTGTTCACGCAGCTGGTGTATGAATCCAGAGCCCACATTGCAATGATTAGTGAACCATATCAAAAGAGAAATCTAGAGACTTGGTATACTGACACTTCAGGCTATGCAGCTCTATGGGTTGCAGACACTTGAAGAATCCGAGTGGATCAGCTAGGTTCGGGTGATGGATATGTTTGGATCCAAAACCAAGCTATCAATTTTATTAACTGCTATTTCTGGCCAAACGACCCGTTTAAGGAATTACGTAGGAAAATAGAAGCACTGGAAGATACTTTACGAGATTTGCCGGTAGCATTGGTGGTGGCTGGTGGCTAGATTAAACATGGCTATACTAAATAGGGGCTCAACACTTATGTACCGCAGACCGACGTTCGGAGAATCTATATTCGATTTGACTCTCGTTTCGGAAGTATTATCAGCGCTGACGAGCGACTGGAACGTGATGGAAGAGTACTGTGGCAGCGATCTTAGCTACATCAGCTTCTGGCTATCAGAGGAAAACCAAAACTCACAGAGCTCGACTGCAGGGAGATCTTTCTGAATAGCTCGGAAGTGAGAATAGAGGTAGCAGCCGCTCAAGCACGAGCGCAAACGCTTGAGCTTAAGGACGGACGTTAGACTACGAGTATAACAGGGGTATGAACGACTAGGCTGATTCACACCATAAAACCCTGGGCTTAGTCGTGATTTCGGTGAAATAAATTTATCTAATATCGGTGCCAATTTCTATTGGACCATGGCTACTTTAGGGAATACTTTCATAGAATGGCAAAAGTCGGGACGGAATGCTGCAAATACTGCATTAGAGAAATTGATGATGTATTACATACTTGCTTCATACTTTCTTCTACTTGCCCAAAAAATGAATATCGATATTAGCCACGCAGAGAAGAATTGTCATTAAAAACTGTGAGCTTTAACCTGTGATTGGTCCATATCTTATACAGAAGTAGACAGTATTTTGCCTGTTCAGACCTTGAACCTGATTTAGTTATCGTCGAGAGCATTATGTTCGAATACTCTTTTCGTAATTATCTAAGAACTTAAGGATCTAAAGCCCTCAGCATCTTTGAGTAAGCTCATAGTCTTTGAAGACTTCCCTTTGATACCATGCTTGTTTGTTTGCATATAGCTGTGAATTGTCAGAAAATAGTGAATACTGCCGCAAAATCCCATGTACTTGTTAATAGGCTGCCATTCTTTTCATAGGGCGCCCCAATTTAGTTTTCGCGGTGTCTTCTAAGTTTATTTTGACATCTCATTTTTCTCTCAAGTTCTAATATATCCGATAGCAAGAAAAAATAGGTTTACTAAAAGTTTATCTGGTCAAATCATACGCGAATTTAATGTTCTCCAAAGATAGAGAAAGAATCAAAAACAATTATGTTTCATAACATAGTTTAGTCCTATTTTAAATCCCTAATATTTTTCAGACAAGAAACTCTAACGCATACAAACCGATAGAATGACTGATTTCCGAAGAAAACTATATAAACTCATAAAAACATAATATTCTAGTACCACAACTCTTGCATGTCAAGACCAGCCTACTCAGTGAAAACTTTTGCGACTGGTAACCCTACATTTCTTTGTTCCCCTATAACTTCCAATGCAGTCATCGGATCAAAACGAAATTTGCAGGATAGGTTGATCTTAATGTGCGGCAAGTGATATATATTTATGGTTTTGGTGTTAGCGAAGGGTTGTCAGAACAAGGCGTTTTTTTGCTATTTTCATATAAATAAATGCTTACATTAAGTATTCATATTGCGAACATTTACAATGAAAATAAGTTACCAATGTTTCAAGTTTCTAAGTTCTTGAAAGTTTCCGGTCCCAAACGTCTTTCGTTTTTTGATCCCAAACAACTTTCTATCCCTGTAACTGTAGTATTCTGATACCACAATTGCTGCATGTAAAGACCAGCCTACTCAGCGAATGTTGTGCATCTTCGATGATTACAATGGGAGGAATTGAACATTTTTTGGAATTACTATCCACGAGATTCTCAAAACTTTAATCTTTAAATATTTGCAACTTATTTCCATTGCAATCTGTAAATCATTTGAAAATTTCACGGTAAAAATGCAAATGTTTGGGTATGGCACCAAAATTATACCAAATCTGCTGTGAATTTTTATAAGGGTACAAAGGTTGTAAAGGCTACTGTCCGCAGAAGATTTGAAGTTGAAAAATCTGTTGCTTATCCCCAGTAAAAAATGAGGAAACTTACCTTATCCTTCTCCAGATTCTGCAACCAAAAGTCTACCAAAATTTTACTTACTTTAATATCAACCTACTCTGAGAATTTTGTTTTAATATAATAACAGTATTGAAAGTTGTAGGACACAAAGCTGTTATTTTATTGAGAGTTATTTCAAGAAAGCACCATAGCTATAGAGCTGCCAAATCTTTTATTGAACCAGCATGAGCCATCGACTCTGTTCATTACAAGCTCTTTCTTATGAAACTTCAAAGCTATGGGATAACGGATCTTCTCTTATCCTGGATCTCATCATATGTTTCTGGTCGTAGCTGTGTTGTATCTGTAAATTCACGTTCTTCTTCCCCATAGTGTCCTCTTTCTGGGGTTTCTCAAGGTTCAATACTTGGTCCTCTGTTATTCCTGGTATTTATCAACGATCTCCCATCCGTTATACGTTCTCCTTGTCTTTTATTTGCTGATGACTTTAAATGTTCAGAGTGATTGATTTGCTTGATGATTGTCACCAGTTGTAGCAAGATCTCTGTGCCTTAAGTGAGTGGTGCTCAAAGAACATTCTTATTTTGAATATAACTAAATGCCACCTAAAGTTTCATACTTGTAAAATGTCTCGCCTAATGTTTTCCTACTGTTTACCTAGATCGTCACTTGGGGCTATCGCCAATTTTTAGGACCTTGGTGTGCTCTTCGACTCTAAACTTAAATTTGATAAACATATCGCATTGGCCTCTTGTTTGTCCGGCTTCGTTCTCAAGTCTTCTTCTCGTTTTACTAACATCACTACTTTCGTCCATCTGTTCTTGTCACTTGTGCGTAGCATCCTGTTATACAGTTGTCAAGTCTGGTCTCCTCACCGTGTCTATTTAAATGATGCCATAGAGCGCGTCCACCGTAGATTTACACGCTCATTATTATTTAAGTTTCATAATTCCCTCTTTAAAGTCTCATCGAATGTTCCTTGATGAGTGTCTGCTTTTCAGGCTCCTCCACTGTCCTATGCTTTCCGACCTATGCTCGAAGATTTTGTTTCAATCAAGTTTGCGCGAACCGACGTTTTTTTCCGTTCGCCATTATTGCATATCTCTAGGAGACACAATGAACTACAGTTCGGTGGTTTCCACCAACCTTCTCTAGTTGTAGGCGTCATATCAATGCCTTAATTTATGATACTTCTTATAATTTTTGATTTTCTTTCATAGCTTTTTACTAAGCTTCTTTACATTATTGTCTGACACATTTTTTTTGTCATTATTTCTTTTTTGTTATTTTACTTATATTATGCTTTGTTTTGTATTGTATTGGTATCGTAATTCATCTTATTTTGATATTGAATTTTCTTAATGTAAGTCATATGAGTTATTTAATGGATTTCCCCTTGTTTTTCTCATTCTGATTTTGTAATTGGGCTCTCTGCTGTTAAAACGGGTATGAAACAATAAATAAATAAATAAATAAATTGAGACCAATGCATTTTGTAAAAACCATTTGTATCTAATTATCAGGTTGTCAGTTCTCAAAGACCCAAAACTATCAGCCGTTTGATTTTTTTCTTAGAAAGCAACAACTTTTCAGGAGATTCAATGATTTATAGATTTTTTTGTTTACGTAACTGATGCAGCATCAAAGCTTCCCATACTTTCCACAAAAATCACTCAAGCGTATTTCTTTTGTTTGCGTCCTTTAAATTACATATTGATGTGATTAAATTTTGAGAACTTATCCCAATCGAAATTTCACAAGCTTTATTTACCTATATTTTTAAGCACATAGACTTTCCAAATAAATATTATAAAGTATGACCAGTTTTCATGGGACAGCTTCTCACCTAAAATTGATTTTTTTGTTGAAAATCCTTCTTACGAATTTTTTCATGCTTTTTGAAATGAATTTTAGTTAGTCAACAATTCAAACCGCTAAGCGTGCGACTTTTCTAACAAGAACAGCACAAAAATAACAACAAACAACTTGAAACAAGTTGACGAAAGCCACAGGTGATGAAAAGATAACGTTAATCTTAGAAGGGCTTAAGAGAAAAGTACATGAGAGGCAAAGGGTGAAATTTTGAAGGGATCCTGGTTATTAAGGGAGAAGAAAACTTACATCGCATAAGCTGACATTGTTTTGCTTGCAAGCTTTTGAGCAAATGCGCTCACTTTGACAGAAGTTTCATGAGCCTTTGTAAAATTATTTTGGTAACTGTTCCTATTGCTCCTGCACTTGGTTTAAAGTTTGACATTGGTTTAAAATGGTAGATACATTGAACTCTGACTTATGTGTATAAAATGATAGCAATAAGTTTTGAATTTTCAAGACGATTGAATATTTTCATCGTTTTTCGAATGCTTTTGGAGTGGGTAAAAAAAAAATTGAGTTAAAGAGCATACCAATAGTTAAGTGTAAAATAATTTAGACATTGAATTTGTTTAGGGAACTTGTTAATACTGCATTAAAAAACCAAGCTTATAATTGAAAAATTGATGCATAGATTATATGATCTATATCTCCAAATAATGCAAATTATAGCTCTAAGTAAATTATTTTAAATTATACCTCCAAAATGTAACAGCCTATGTACTTCGGTACGTCAACAAATTCAATGTGGTTGGGAGCTGAACCTAAAAAGAAGAAAAAACGATGAATAATAGATGCTTTGTACATTTTGATTGGTATGCGGAGAATTCAATACAAAGTTTTTGTAAAATATAGATATGTTACGGAAAGAAAGTTGCTAAAAATAATTTTACTCAACTTAATCATCATCCAAACTATGTACAAGTATTGTAAAAATAGTATTTATCATAGTTTATAGCAACTTTCTGCACAAAAACGTTTACCCATCATCTGAAAAGCTGGGAAGTGTGGTTTACTTATTATTTATCGACATTCTTTTAAGTTATCTTTTACTGATTTTTGAAGAAAATTCATATTTCTTTATATATTTCGATATATATATATATATATATATATATATATATATATATATATATATATATATATATATATATATATATATATATATCGAAATATAGATATATATAGATATATATATATATATATATATATATATATATGTATATATATATATATATATATATATATATATATATATATATATATATATATATATATATATATATATATATATATGTGGGAGCGAAAATGAAAAAACTCTAGCGCGCCTGAACGGCTGAAATACTAATGTTCGATGAACAATAGAAGAATCGTGCAGATTTTGAGTCCATATTTAATTACGGTTAATTAAGGGTTACCAGTCGCAAAAGTTTTAAAATTTTCGAAAGCTTAACATTTGCTGTTTATTGTCACTACAAGATCATTACCGTTTAAACATTTTACCATATAATCGCTTAATTAAGATATTGCAAATAAATACAAAACCAACCATAGCTGGCAACCCTATCATGGTATTTTTCCTAGATTCTTTCTGAATAATGCCTATAATAAGTTCCATTTATCATATGAAATTCATTTTTATCTCATGACTGCGCTGAGCTAATTTGAGCGAATTTTCAAAACCCAAGACGCCAAAATTGCCATAGCTGGAAGCACCAACCGAATTTTTCAACCAGATTTCTACCAAACACGGCTTAGAGTAAGGTTCAGCTATTGTGTCAAATTCATACAAATCTGGTAACTGACTCAGAATTCATAAATTCTGGTTCAGGTTTTTTTTTTTCAAATTTCGATTTGTCATACCTTTCGACAATAACGTTGAATCATCGTGAAATTTTTTTGAATACTGGCTAAAACTATACACACATGGCCTTTAAAAATTGTGTGGACAATATTGTAGCTACAGCATCAACATGAAAAAAATCTTCAAATCATTTTTGATTTTCAAATAATTGATAAATTTTAGCCACTGTCCAACATGTGAAATTGAAATTTTCAAAACTCCGCGTTCCACAAAAACCGCAGCCTATCACCAAATCACTTCTATTTTTAGCACTAAAAATTTCTGTTCACGAAAACTGATGACCGGATAATCCGATCAATATGAAATTAACAGAGCATGTTGGTATTAACTAGGACCAGGTCTGATAGAATTGATTTTGAAATGCGGGCAATCCAGTGGTGAATTTGAAAAAAAATCTGCTGTTTGAACCAGAGTTTCCGATTCAACCAAATGCTCACAGTAGCTGGTCCTTTTTTAAAGCCACATTTGGTAGAAATTTAGTTAAAATATTTGGATAGAGCTGACAGCTATGGTGATTTTCGTTTCCTAAATCTGGTAAATTTGCTCAGCGAAATCAAGCTTTTTCTCCTGTAACTTCCGATGCGGTCATGAAATCCAAACGAAATTTGTGTAGTAAATGGAAATATTGTAAACCAAATTTCACAGGAATTTCTTTGAAAAATCATGAAAGGGCTGCCAGCTATGGTAGTTTTTATAATTTTTGGCATTTCATTACTAAGAGATGTTGTTATCAAATGGGAAGGTTTAGAAAGGATTGAAATTTGAAATTTTCTGTTGTGATAGCACTAGAATTTTTGTCACCTTTTAACTTCCAGCGCAGTCATCCAATCGACACGAAATTCACATGGTGGGTAAAGATAATGTCTTCGAAAACTAGTTTTCTAACGATTTGGATACGCTAGAGTATTTTTTATTTTTGTTGAATATTTTCTTGATTTTTTCCCATGGATGCATTTTACTTGTTAATTTGGGTAAAGTTGGAGTTTGAAATTGTTTAAAAATGTCTTATCTAAAATTAATTTACCATTGCGTTTTGTTAAGGCTTTGATTACTTTCCGTTTATTGTTTTACATATTGCATTGTTAATAAATTTTGTTTTTGAGCACGTATGTGCGCTGATCAGCAATTGATCAGCAATGGGAAGTGAAAATTAACGAATCGCTAAACGGCGACATCATATCCGCGTTTGAGAGGAAAGCTTTAGTTTTGAATTATAGGATTATTTCCAACAATTTTCCCGAGTTTTTGTACAGCAATTGTATTTAGCTATATATAATAATTTTATAGAGATCAGC
Source organism: Nemotelus pantherinus (assembly GCA_963978885.1). NCBI lineage: Eukaryota > Metazoa > Arthropoda > Insecta > Diptera > Stratiomyidae > Nemotelus > Nemotelus pantherinus. The sequence continues at coordinate 99,193,644 of OZ022265.1, read as the reverse complement.
GCCCGCTCTAGGGGCCGACAATCTGAACATTCCGGGTCCGGGGTGGCTATGAGATATGTTTCAATAAATAAATCGGATTCAAAAAATAATGAAAGCTTTGTGGGCTTCGTTCCAGTTGAAAGATCCACAGCGAAACAAATCCCTGAAAAACATGTTTAAGGATTAACTTTGAATCCATTGATTGACACTAGAAGGGAAATTAGGTTAGAAGCCTTAAAATCATTAAGATTTCATATGGGATATGCATACGACTCTTTGCTAAGCATTTATAAAAACTAAAAAAATAATAATGTAATAAGATCGGAATGTCTGGGGTTTATTAACGTGTATTAAACAGTTTAGGGTTTTGTGTTCGATAGTTCTTTGGTAAAAAATATTTAACTGTGCTAATCCAAAAAGCAAACTGAAGAAAAACAAAAAAAAATGGTATAGCCTTCTGCTCGTGATCTTTTCGTAACTACAAAAAATTCTTTGACGATCTTCGATCAAATAAATCTTTCAATGAGAATATTGTTGAGGGCAAATCAGCTTAAAAGAAGTAACAAAAAAGTTTGCAGAGATATAAGTGAAAAAGAAAATATTCTTGTGAATAAAGTTATTGAAAACGTTGTTGAAATTATTTTTGTTTAAATTTTATAAATGTAAGTTTTGTTTGTGTTGTTGTGCAATCAATAATATATTTTTGAATTAGCAGTGAAAATGCGCGTGGTTAACAAATTTTGACTAAGCTCAAGTACTTTTAAAATTTTACTGTTATCCGACTTGAAAATTAAATATTTTACATGTTTTTTTTTTCAAATAAACGTTTTTATGATAACTTCATTTGAAGGGGCAACAATTTGTTTTTATGCTGATGCTGATGCGGGCGCGTTGAGATACATCTAATAATGTTAAAACACTAGATACAATTGCATAAAAAAATTCAATCGATTTCGATTTTTCATCATTTTAAGCTGTCTAGTTTAAATTAAAAAAAAACTAGGCTCCGATTAACTTTTGATCCAGTAGTGCTATGATTAGAAAAGAAAAAAAATAGCAGAGAAAAGAAATTTCTCAGTAGATGCGGAAATTTTCTCGATTTAGAGTAAAATTCTCTTGGTTGGCAGCTCTGTTAGTTGGGCTCGACTTCATCAAAATGCTGCAATGATGGCGGTTAACTTATTACCAATTATAACATAATCTGGCAAATGTTGTTTATTTGATAAATATAACCACAAGAGTATTCTTTAATAAAATAACCGACCAAAATAGTAAAAGTAAAGTAATCCCATGACAACCCTCGTACGGGTTTAGGGGTTGAAGCTGGTAGAGAGCTTCATTACAATTTTTTTGAAATGTGAATACGACTGTAGAGTGATTATTTCCACGACTCACTTGACCCCTAATTTAAATAAGGTACCTCATCAGAGCTAGCTGAACTCAAAACACAAAATAGTAAATAAATTTAAAAAATTTTTATGCTAGTTATTCCCCAAGCTAATTTGAAAATGTCAACATGACTTAAAATAAAATAATCATATTAGCTATGTATATGCTTTTTTGCCCCTAACAGTTTTCCAAGCCACAACTGCTGTTTGTAGTTTCTTCTCCCGACTTTATCTTCTTCTCCCGAAATTATATACGAGCAAAAACTTTCTAATTCAATAAGAAGAACATCGCATAATCACACATTGCTTTTACGGCACTTTAAAAGATTATACCCTTAGTTTTGACATTGTCATAAAAACATAAATATAATAGTATCTAAGCTCATAAACTCCAAAGCAAGGTGTTCATAAAAATTGTAGCATGCATTTTTATCGACAGAAGCTAAAAATAGAATGTGTGACTGGCATAGATATTTCTTATGCTCAGCTTCTATGTATAAGTAAGACTTCGTATTTAAGCAAAAACAACTTGATACAAGAAATAACGGAAAAATACTGATCAGTTGCAACGGAAACACAATATAGATTTACCCAATGCACTCTACTCATGAATCTACTTTAGCTGCATTTCACTTTATACGAGTATACACCTTTCATTTCCTAGGCTCATTACGCGAACGCGATGTGAGCTATTATTGTGTTATTCGATAGTTCCGCGAAAAGTCTGCGGAAGCGGAGATTTCCATGACTGCCTCCGAAATTCCACTTATCCTATTGAAACAGCTTCCTGCTTACGAGCGCAGCAAATATCGATCAGACTTAACTTTAATTCATGGTTTTTGAGTGAATGTACTCGTATTCGTTGTTAGTTTGGTGAAGTGCATTCACTTTGTTGAGTAGGTACCGAAACAAAAGGAACGATCAATCTCATAGTTTGAAGCTGATAAACATTTGAAAAAATATTGATGTTGACTTTGTTGTTTGTATACGAGTATAAAGGATTGAGTTGAGACTTTGATTGGAAGACTTAGTTAGTGGTTTGAATGTAATAGGGTGGTAAGGTGTAGTAATTTATTGTGTGAATACAATGCACCAATATGAATAGACCGTAAAAATTAAACACTTTCACACAAGAAAATGCATACCGTTGCCTATAAATTATAAACAGTGACACCTCATTAAAAATCACAATAAACGAAAATATTATGTTTCCTAAGCTAAACGCAAATGCATTATCTAACAGGCGATGACTTTTCATACCATCGAATATGCATTTAAATGTCTACAACGTGCGATGACGAGGTAGTGAATTTTAAGCACTTGTCTCACTCACCGAAACACTACAATAGTCATCGCGGAAACATAAACAAATTGCAGTATTCAGATGAGACTGCTGCGTCGCGTCGTAAAGGTTTAACATATTTTGGTTCATCGGAGTTGCATAATTCGATGATGAATCGCGAAAGTCCATTTCAATTCAATTACATGATATTGTCTGATTCGCAAAAAAACTTTCTATGACTGCTTGACGATCAGGTGATATAATAGACGAAATTCGTTGGCATTTGATAGTCTGATAGAGTTTTGTCGAAAGAGATCAAATAAATAAGTCATTTTCTGGTAGCTGGATCATTTTAAGCGTTGAATTGGACATTGACACATACATTTGGCGCCTCGGTTCATGCGACAGGAAACAATTAACAGTAGGGACAAAAATTTTGATTACGTAGGCTTTTGCGATTTAATCAATAATGTCATGAAAAATGTTTGATTACGTTGATCGCTCCTAAATGGCAATAGTTATAGGTTGTGAATGTTATGGAGCGTTAATTTAGTGTGTAGTATGCCTGCTTTAAATTGTTAGTTAAGATGTTCATTAGCAGACTCACATGTGGTGATGACTTAATTATAGTGGATGTTTTGAACATGAAACCAATTCACAGTATTTTTGAGTTTTACAATAATAAGTTTTACAATAATAAATTACAATAATAGATATAAGAGCGAACAAGATTACCCGCATATTAAATAACGTGAAAATATTTGAATTTTTGAAGCTACTAGATTACACATCATGAACTGGTTTTAACTCAACGAATAAAACTGAGGATTTGAACTAAAACTATATTAAAAAAGCTACTTATTTGAAAATCGTATGAATGTACTTTTTTGCATACAATTTGCTACCAGTGGGCAGTTAACTATTTTGAGTGCGCAAAAAATACCAAAGTGAATGCTGCAGGAGTTATTTTATAGAAATTCAGGTTAGTGCTAAGATGCTTACGGCCACAATCAAATCAAATAGTAAGAAGAATATCCTTGGTGATACCCACATCATAAAATAGAATCTTTAAGAACATAAAAATTCCTGAACTTCTAAATCGTAGTGTGGATACAAAATCAAAAAAATTGTTTATTATTTCGTCTTTTATTGTTTCATAATAAGGTGATATTTTTCATGTTACTTTTTTATTCATAGAATTCAAAAGCATCGTTTTACAACTTGTACTAAAGTAAATATCGAATTGGTCTTTTGTAAATTAAAAATTAGATTTAAAAAACTCTAGCGCACCTGAACCGCTAGAAACACTAATGTTCGAAGAACAGTAGAAGAATCGTGCAGATTTTGAGTGCATATTCTACCACACGAGCTGCTTATTACAGCCAAACTGTTTCAAACGCCACGTTTTACTTTGGTCTCAAGAATGCATTATAACTCATATGGTGGAAGGTTTCAGATATTACCACTGTCATGAGTTTCAACGTTTATGAGAGCAAAACACGGGCTAATTATGTTCGTTATCAGTTGCTTATTTCACAAAATGTTGAAAGCAGCATCTCATATAACATCAATGAAGAACATGCTCAGTGCCTGCAGCACTGTAACTGAAGTTGGTGTTTGGGGCTGCGATCCGAAAAATTTGCAGAACTTTGGGAATTGAAACATCGGTTATTTATTTTCATTGTAAATGTTTCCGGTATGAATACTAACTGTAAGCATTTATTGATACAAAAGTAGCACAACCGACTCGAGCTGGCAACCTTTCGCCAGTTTCAAAGCCAATAATATATTACATCTGCTTCACGTTGTTATGTTACATTCGAAGTTACAGGAGTCTAAAGAATTTTAGGGCTACCTGCAGCAAGGTTTTTCAAATAATCGAAAACTTAATATTTACTGTTTATTGTCACTACAATATCATTACCATTTGAAAATTCTACGATAAAACCGCTTAATAAAGATATTGATATTACACAAAACCAACAATAGCTGGCAACCCTATCGTGGCTTTTCAACAAAATTTGGCCTGAATAATGTCTATAATAGGTTCCATTAATAGTATGAAATTCGTATTGATTTCATGACTGCACTGGAAGTTATAGGGCAAAAAGTTTTATTTTCCTGAACAAATTTTCAAAACCAAAGACACAAAAATTACCATAGCTGGCAGCACCAGTCGAATTTTTCAACCAAATTTCTATCAAACAGAGTTTAGAGCTACTGTGT